>CM029277.1:36800752-36881600 GCA_016920895.1 Vaccinium myrtillus
AAATCTAATTATTTTTAATTTATATACAAATAGTATATTTCAATTTTGGGTGTTATTTCCGGGAATTTTTTTTTTTTGGGTGTTATTTATACAATTACTCAAAAGGGAGAGTTAATTAGGCATCCTGTACAAAAAATATCATTATGATTCCATCCTACGAGATTTGAATACTTATGATTCCATCCTGAAATTCAAATAAACCCCAAACTACCCTTTCTCTCTCCTAATTAACCTAATATTTCTCTTAATGTTTTCGTAACTTATCTCAATCACTATCTCCTATCTTTTTAAATTTTTCTCTTCCCTAATCTTCTCTCTCCTACTCTCACCTAAAATCTCAAAACAAAATAAAAAATAAACTTGACATGAAAAATTCTTATGACAATGAACACAAAAAAACATGATAAATTATTGAACAATCTTAGACTATGTTAAAAATATGATAAATTAATTAACCATCTTAGACTACGTAAAAAACATGATAAATTAAAAATATTTCACCATATGAATAACCTATACTTGATCTAATGAACCATCTTTTAAAATATGTAAAAAAAAAAAGAAGATAAATTAAATAATTATCTTAGACTTTGTAAAAAACATGATAAATTAAGAACAATTTTCACCGTACGAATAACCTATACACGATATAATGAACCATCTTGTAAAATATGTAAAAAACATGATAAACTAAAGAACCATCTTAGACTACGTAAAAAACATGATAAATTAAAAATAATTTTTACCGTACAAATCACCTATAAATGATAAATTAATGAATCATCTTAGACTATGTAAAAAACATGATAAATTAAAGAACCATGTTAGACCATGTAAAAAATATGATAAATTAAAAATGATAAATACAGAAAACATGATAAATTAATCAACCATGTCCACTATATATACCAATCACCTACCATCGTACAAAATACAATACGGGCCATGAAATATGGTGAATCAACTGACATAGTAAAACAATTAACCATGAAACTTGGGTTGTGTTTGGTTTGGGTTTTGAGTTTGGTTTTTGGTAATGATTGGAGGAAGAAATAATGATAATAATTAAAAATAGGAGTTAATGATTAGAGAGAGATAGAGAGAAAAAATGAGAATAATGTTTAAAAATATAGGTAATAATTGGATAATAATTGAGAAAACCGGGTCTTGAAACCCAAAACGAATAAGACCCTTGGAAGTTGCAAAAATTATGAAGATCACGAACAATTAAATCAGAAAAACAATACCACTATTAGCAAGATTTGAAACCCACTACCACTGTACAACATACATCATAGTCAAAGTGAATCAAACGAACGAGTCACCAACCACCGTCGTGGTTACTTTTTTTGTCGCCGTCGAGATTGATTTTGCCGTTGTCGGATTCGTTCTTTTGAAGGGTTGTTCGTTGGGTTTTTGTTGCCTTACCCACTGATTACGAAATACATCATAGCAAATGATCGATTGGAGAAGACGAAAAAGAACTCTTGAACTCGTGTTTCGGATGAGAAAGTAATGGTATTCACAGTGAACTTTTCAAAATTATGGTATTGATGATCAAATGAGTAACTAAATCCCAATGAAAAAGGGAATCTCTGATCCGTAGGAATTTATCCGGATTTTATGGACGTGAGTAGGATAACGTGAGTAGGATAATTGAATGACCAAAATAAATGACATCAAAAATAGGAAGGGATATCTCCTACTCACGTGAGTAGGATAACTGAATGACCAAAATAAATGATATCAAAAATAGGAAGGGATATTATGTCCAGATTTTCCGGAATATAAATTACTATTAGATAATACCCTACTAAAATATATAATAGGGGTACAATGGTCCAATTTCCATTTACAGGATGGAATCATAAAGACTCAAATCTCATAGGGTTGCATCCTAAAGATAATATTGTAACAGGATGTCTAATTAAAATTCTCTTTCTTCTTTCATTTTTTTGTTTTCTATAACAGTACTTATTCTTTAACTCATACTTAGATTTCTATTCTTTCCTTCATGTTATTGTTTCTTGGAGGAATTCTTTTGTATAATCCAGGCATGGGGTAAATGTTCAATCTGAACATAAGGCTACAAATTTGATGCCATATGGGCACACTAATTCTTTTGTAAAATGTAATTTAGTCTGTCCTTTCATGATTATTCTTTTGGTTATAGAGTATTATGGTTAATTTTGACATATTATTCTTTCAAATATGATGTGAATTCATATCGAACCATGTATATGTACCAACATTTAACTATGTATTTTATGCGTACATGGATACATCCCATGCATAACATGGATTTTTTTGCTAAAAAAATCATTATGTACCAGCATATTAATCATTATGTAGCAGCATTTCTTGCTGCAAACTACAATTAAAATAAATTACATATAGTATGCCGGAGCCCTTTGTCCTTCGTACAGATAGCAGAAACAAGTCAACACAGCAGAACTCAATTTTCGGCTGCCTCAGACATATCCTCCTAATTTCTCTATCTTAAATAGAAAATATGGTGCAGCGTGACGAATAGATGAAAGAATAGAGCCCGCTTACATACACTGGAGAACCTTATATGACAGTGAAGTATCTACGGTTGAAACCTGGGTACAGCACCGGCAACCCAATGGTAATAACTCCATCAATTGACATTGACTATTCCATCCCCTTTGATCTTCCACATGTATATCACACTCGTCGGGTTTTTTAAACCAATCCGTGAAAATTCTAGCAGTATGGTAAAAAGAAATCTTCATTCAATTCCAGTTTTATTAGACTAAACTTGCGAAACAAGGATTTCATTCCATGTATCCGGAACTCCGGGTAAGCACCAATGCAAACAATCCTGCATGCCCGGTGTCGCCCTAATTGTGTACCTTGATAGATGACCCTCGTCTCTCAGCTGAGATAAAGCTGTTATGTCCAGAAGGGTAACCTTCGTTCCCTTCACCGCCCCAGCAGCAACAGGATCACTAGACTCGTCTTGTAAAACTTCCTTCCCTTCAGATGGGGTAGTATTGTCACAGGTACCCCCAGTATTCCAATCCCCATTGAAGAAATGCCTTGGTGAGATAGTCCGGTAGAATGCTTTCAGCCCTGGATATTTTAAAAGCTGCGAGTCCACCCAGTGGACAATACTGTAAATTGTGAAATTTTTTGCACCTCCGATATCTGCAATTTTTCTGTCAATGTTAGGGACACCCCCCACGTGCATGACCCATCGGTTTGCCCTAAACTTCCCTCTGTTCCAATGATGTCCTGTATTGAGAACTAAGACGTCAAATTGGGGAAGAAAACGCCTCAAAAATGCCGGCGGCCTGTCAAGGTGCATGGCGTAATCTGTTAAAGGGTTTGTGATATCAATTGGCTCCAAGTCAGAAAGGCTTGCTGACCAGTAGTAAAGGATAGTAGTGTTGGTGCTTGGGAAACGATAAGCCCACCCATCAGGGCGTATAGAGCCCTTCCCCTTGACAAGACCGTACTCCTTTCCCACGTCAAGAACTTCAGGCATCTCTTCACCACCCGTGACCATGCACATTAGAGACTGAAACTGCTGTCGGCCCAATGAATCCCCAACAAAGGCAATGGTTTTGTGCTTCATCCTGAAATAAATTGTCATGATCAAGTCATTTCATCCTATCCAGAATCCGCGCAGTAAGATACTAAATGCATAGCCGAAAGGACATCAGCTATTTGTCCAAACTGGGAGTGAGAGGGATAAAAGAAGAATAATTTGAATATCAAGCAGCTACACAATAAAGGTCAATGGTCATGAAAAGGGATTCAAATCCCAAAGGACAGTAGAACTTGTCTCGACTAGAATGGAAAAAAGTCCCACTTCTCAGAAAAACCGTAGGGCATTACCAGGTCAACAGAACTAACTCTCTGTATTGCCAGCTTTGGGCATGTACTCGCTTTGGTCAAGCAATCTGAACAATGCCTTGCCCAAAAGCCAAGCCAAGTTTAAGTCGTCCATCTATATATGTTACATAATTTGTTCAATCCTAGTTAAAAGACCAGAAAGGATAAATAGGAAGAGGGTCGTCTGGTTCTTAAGCATGTCTGGTTGTGTTTACTTCACAGGTCCATAACTATGAAGACTAATCAACACACCCTATAAAATGTTGTCCAACTATATGTCAAATTTATCAAGACATTAAAAAAATGGTACCGTTCCAAAAAAATTTGACCCTGTAAACTCTTCCACTGGGCAATTGTTTGGCCACCATCGCAACTTTTCATATTCAAAATCTGTCCGCTGTGTCAGGCGGCAAGCCCACATCCCTGACAGCCATTGCTTGCAACCAAACCCGGAATACAACGGCCGACTATCATCTATCAACCATTTTCCTTTGGCATAGTTACATGCTGAAATTGGAAGAAAAAAAAATGCCAATTACTAACCAGCCCTCAGTAAAAAATTACAAAAAACAGTACTCAGTAACAAAATATCCAGAAAAACACAAGAAACAAAATCCTATTAATAGTGCCATTTGGAAATGATCAATCACCCCAGTCGGACAGGAGTAACCAAACAGATGGGCCAC
This sequence comes from Vaccinium myrtillus, assembly GCA_016920895.1. NCBI lineage: Eukaryota > Viridiplantae > Streptophyta > Magnoliopsida > Ericales > Ericaceae > Vaccinium > Vaccinium myrtillus. The sequence goes on from CM029277.1 coordinate 36,805,300, forward strand.
CCCCCTACCTGACATAAAGCAAGCAACTATCACACAAATCCACTTCTTTCAAAAGAAAATATACAGTATCTTCATACGCCTTTCGAGGCTTGGCTTTGATGAAAAACCAAAGGTAAATCACCAGTGCATGGCTTTGATGAACAACCAAGTGTAAATCACCGGTGCATTTGGAGAATCTAAAATCTTAATAGCATAAAGTCACCATCAATAACAATTTTCTTGAATGATGCACAATATACTACCCAATACATCATGCTTAGAAGAAAATAGTGCAGCAAGCTTCTTTTTATTGTCCGAAAATGTAACAACACTTCTGACTAGGAGCAATATTCTACCTTCCTTTGACACGTGCGAAGTCAAATTCTCATTTTCTTGCCTCACTGTAGAGTTTCTTTTTGCAGAGTCCCTTGATACTTACTAAATCCTGCTCTGCTAGTTTTAAGCTATTTTTTTTCTTTCTTTAACTTGTTGATAATTTGCTTATTTCTTGATACTTGTGGGAGTTTCTGCACCACCATATGAAATAAGGTTTTAGACCCTAAATGATATAGTTCCAAAAGGCTATTTGAAGATCTTACAACAATTGACCATCAAAAGAATACTATGAACTAAATGAGCTAGCAAAAGCATCAGTAATAAGCCAATGAATATTGAACATGGGTGAAATCATGCTTTGGCAAAGCACACATAACCTAAACTGATAATCAGTCTGAAATTTGAAAAATAGGAAGCGTGGGAGCAAGAGATGTAAAATTTGTACAATAAGACTACAATGAACCAGAGAAGTACATCAAATGTGGGATATAGAGCCAAATAATTCATGGACAGTAATGCCTTATTTTATACCCACCATTGCTCGTGAGAATCTGGTCTATGCTAGATTCCTCCTGGATTCTTTAAGTGTTTAAGAGCAGGAGAAAAACAAAAATACAACATAGTACAACTCATGGACCAACCGTACCTTGCTTTGTCACATGAGTCCTTGAATTTGTATCTAAATCGTCTCTAGTAAAAGAGCTGGCATTTGTGGAAGCCACTGGTGCTTCTACATTGGCACTTCCTTTTGCTTGGTGTTCACCTTCTAAAGAAAAATCGTCTTTAACTCCTTCCTCTGTCACAGCCATGGGTTCATGGTTAGAGCCATAATAAACCATGTCATTTGCAAGTACTTCTAGTTACTCGGAAGATTCAACACGAACAAAAGGTACATCGAGGATTACGATTGGTTCAATATGGTTAACTGAGAGAAATTAACTTTTGCTTCAACAGAATGCAGGGATACTGATATCATCTCTCTTATAGTTGGTAATTAAAGATCCAGTCAACAATAAAAAGCTAATCTAACTTGCCAGATGCTCGAATGAAATTCAGCAGATGATTGGTCGTGTAATGAGAAGTGCACAAAAGGAACTCATCCCATTGAATAAAAGCACAAGGAAACACAGTACCTTTCACCTCGACATCAATGCTGTTCTCAGAAACCATTCCAGTTGCGGCATCAGGATGTTTTCTCTCTTCTTGTTCCTTGGCGATCCCTCCCTCGGATACGTCTCCATTCTCCTTGAAAGGCGTTGCTATTAAATCTGTTGTGCTCTTCTCAATTCCAGTAGATATTTCTTCATGATGCTCATTTACCACCTCTTTTTCAGTAACTGAAGATATTTGTGGTTTTGAAGCTGTTGGAACACTCATCAGCTCTGTCAACACAATTAAAAAACAGTGAAAATAAGCTACCAGAAACCACAAGCACATTACTTAGCTATATTTTGGAACACTATCGGTTAAATTGAAATAAAACAAGCAAACCTGGAGACAGCTGCAACAAGCGATCCTCAGGGGGAAGTAAGGAGGAGAGTATTGGATTTTTCTCCCATGCCCAAATGAAAATGGTTGTGCAGACAAGAGCTATGAGGATGAGAGAGATCTGTTTACCCATCAGTCCATAGAAACCTCCTTTCATCCTTTACGCGCATAAAGCACAGACTCAATCTTGTCAAGATGTCATCAATAGAAATTGAACTTCCTTTAAAAATATATCTGTAAAAAATCATTAGGTGAAAGGGTTTCAGGAGAACTATAATGCAAGTATGTAACTGCACAAGGAAACCTCATCTGGCCCTGACTTGCAGAAACTGAACAAGCGCCAGAGATAGCCCAGATATAAAAGTAGATAGTGAATGTTTGCACATTAATCCATCCATATGGACATGCAACACCAAGATAAAGTACGGAAAAACAAAAGTTACATATATATATGCGCCTGAACATATTTATGTTCTTGACAGTTATGATGCTCCCAAGATGCTTGATAGAAATAGCATTCGTCAATTTAAGTCATTGTTTTAGACTAATACACAGCAGTAGTTCAAAGGATATCAGCTCCACCTCACATGGCACGCACATAAAAAGCACGATGTTTTAGTATGACTTAATGAGGATAATGTAAAATAGTGATTAAACCAGTCACTCCTAACTATGAAAAATCCTTGGTGATGGCATGTAGGCTCCTTTTTTGGATGACTTTTTTGCACTTTAAATAAAATGATTTTGTGAATGATTTTAATCAAATTATAAAAGTTAAGTCTTAGGTGGCTTGTGAAACTAGAGTGGACTAAAACTAAAAGACTTCGTATTCTCTTCAAATAACAGTATAATTATAATCCCCTTCGCATGAAGGATTCTGAATTAGTCCAAGTAAATAGTAGTATTTCAAAACAATCATGATAGAGGCATAGAGCTTTCAAACTCGATATCGAAATCCCCACCAAAAAAATTACGTCTAAATTTTAGCTGATCTAATTAAATAAAAACGTTAGTCCTGTCATTTAAGTCCACCACTATCCAAACAGAGCCTTAGAAATCACTTTCATTGCCATTCTCGTCAAGTTTTTGCATCAATATTATTCCGAAAATCGCCAAATAATTTGTTTAAAGGAATCTGAAGCCTCTGAAGCATCCAAACCTCAAATTAGCAATGTTCGCGCGATTTTCATTGCGGGAAAAAAAGAAAAAAAGCAAAAAAAACTACATTTTGGATATAAAAGATGAAATACATGGAAATGCACAGTTAATGAACTGATCTCGGGATGAAAAAAATTCCGGATCACGAGCCTAATCTACTGTGTACGATTCACCGATCACCTCAATGGCGTACAGAATATCTAAACAGCATCGATAAGCGTCTAGATAATGCATCTACGAAGGAAACCAGTCGAAGAAAAACTATAAAGCACATGCATATACGTCCTGTATATACGGAGATACGCATCCAATCTCGACTGTAAATTCATCTAGGGAGGGGAATTACCTGTAATTAAGCCTCCAAAAGCTTCGGATCTCAAAGCAATTATTAACACGCCATTGATAGCATTATACTACCAGTGAAACTGTGGAGGAGTATGAAGAGGGGAAGGTAGAGAGAGAGAGAGCAATCGAAGAAACCTAAAAATAGTATTTAATGGAAGGGTATATATGTGTGGATGTATTCAGGTCTTGGAGACCGTACGGAAGAGGAGGAGGAGACGGTAGAGAAAAACACGGAAATGGAATATTTGGGGGAAAAATCAGGTCAATGTTGACGAGATTTATTAATCCTCTGTTACATGAGGAATTATAACGGGCTTAACGTAATTATACCAAATCTAAACAAGTGGAGTAATACTAAATAGTAGAATAGTATTGCTTCCGTCTCATATTTGTTGTCCAATTTTATTATTCACAACGCCACAAAAAATTGGTTGTATTTTATAGTAATGTATGATGTTATATACTCCCTCCGTCCCAAAATGTTCTGCCTATTTCCTTTTTTGGACGTCTCAAAGATTTGTCTATATCTTTTATATTATAATATTTTATATATTCAATATGGATCTTATTTGATAGATCTCAATTAATTTTTTTTAAACAAAAATTACGATATCATAAAAACCGTTATAGATTGTGAGATATAAACAACTTTTTGTGAGGTTTTCAAAAAGGAAACAGGCGAAAACAATTTGAGACGGAGGGAGTACATTCAATATGGATCGTATTTGATAGTTCTCGATGAGTATTATTAAACAAAGTTTTCAAAATTGTAACAAATTAGAGATTGAAATATATAAACAATTAAAAAATGACACGCATATCCGTAAATAGACAAGAAATTTGGGATGGAGGGAGTACATGCTGGTACAAGTGAGATACAAGGTACTGTTTTGGATTTATCACTAGTAATATTAGTATTTTCTAACATTAAAGAACGCTTATTGAAAAGAAAAATAAATTTAAAATTAGTCTCGTGCTATCTGGCATAGATCGGTACTGGAAAAGAAAAATAATTTTAAAACTTGGCCATTGTTGTTTGGTGCGCTTGGTATCGACAGGTAACAACTAGTGTCAATCAGTATTTGAACCAGAATAAACGCATCAGCCGGTACAATACGGGATTCAAAACCTTGGTCAGGAGTGCACACAAGATGCTAAAAAAACAAAATACCTTACTAACTTGAACACTTAACGTGTAGAGTTTGAAAAGCAAATTATTTAGGTAAAACAAATAACTCAACGTGTAGAGTTTGAAAAGCAAATTAGTTAAAATGTCGATTGGAACATAACTCAGTCACTTTTCTTACCAAAAGAACCTTTTACTTTTGGAATTATCCTTTCTGCCCATTTTTCGTGGTGGTACTTATGAATTTTGTAGTAAAAAAATGGGCACGGGCTCAAAAAGACAGTCCAAATTTATGCTTTTTTTTTTGGGGTGGTTTTCATTAATTTTTATGTTGTTGTTTATGAAATTTTGTAGTGATGTTAATGAATTTTTTGTGGTCCAGTATACAAATTTTTGATATTCAACTATGAGATTTTGTTGCGGGGTATGAATTTTTATGGCCTAAAAAACAGAAAGGCATGTCACATACCAATTTTTAGGAGTATTTACCATAACCTTCTCGATATAATAAATGGAATTGTATATGAAAGTAGTTGAAAGTTTTGAGGGAGAGTGAAGCATTAGTTCAAGTATAAGCGTGTATAAACACAGAGAGAATATGTTATGTCTGGATGTGGTTTTCGAATCTTCTTGATGGGCCCTACCATGCATTTGTTCCGATAATCTGAACCCTTCATCTTGTAGAGCAGCAGAGTAGAGTGTATTCATGTAAAAAAATAACTTAAACGAACGTCATCATGCATATAAAATGGACAACTTTTTTAGATTCTGTCAATAATTTTAAAGTTAAAATAACCAAAACCGTCCATTTTATGAACTAGTAGTAAACAACAAAATTTGAAATACCTATAAGTAAGTTGAATATGACTAGTGTAGTTGAAATTCGAGTCCCGTACAAGTTTGACAGATTTTTCTCTTGGAGTAGGTTCAACTGCCAATAGTTTATTAATTGCAGTCCTGATTCTATATTTAAATAAAGCATATACAAATATTCTCAAGTGAGGTGCATTCTGACGAATGTCTTGTTATTTTAAAATGCCCTAATTTATTCCATCGGGTATAAAACCGTGCATTATTAAACATTATATTCTTTTAGCAACCCCCTCAATTTGGATAATCCCATTTTATAATTCTTAAAGATGCAATTGGTTTCTGCTGCACATGGCCAAGTATTGTGTCACTCTGCCACGCCTGATTATTTTAAACCCTTGGCCTTCTAGGAGTAAATTATTTATTAATGTTTCTTTTACGCTAGCATTCCTGGATTTATCTTTTGAAATGTAAGCGGAAGGAATAATTTTATGGTTCGCGTGCTAGGGGGAAATATAGTAAGTAAACAAACTCTTCTCTACTACACTGTTTAGACCAACTAACGTATTGTTCTTCTGCGGAGATGATATATAGTAGTACCGATATGTTTATTGATACCATTTTGAATTTACTACAATAAACATTTTATATTTTTTAAAATATTTATATGTAAATGGCAAAATTTTAAGTGGATAAATAAAGAAAATTCTAACACTTTAATGACCTTTATCATTGGTTATAAGATGATTGGCATATTACGGGCCCTAAATGTTCTTTATTTGTCCTAAAATTCAAGTCATTTTCCAAAATAAATAATACTAACATTTTTGTGCCGCCCAATAGTTTGAAATATGCTAGTGTGTTTGGGCCACTACTGTTTACATATAAAATTAGCAAATCCAATAGTTGATTGACACGTAATTAGAAATGTCATACGTTGGCAATTACTTGTCAATAGAGATACATTGGATTATTGAAGAAGAATTGAATTAATACGGTGTCGTATTGTTCATCAAATCAAATTAGCAGTTATTGGCAGTTACAAGTCAAGGACGAAATAGAAATTGACTTCGAAGCCACGATATTTATTGCTAGACACATAAACTCCACGTGTAACTCTATAAAATGGGATAGTTGACAGTTAGAGTACGTGGAATACTTCTCAAAAAAGCAGTTATTCTTTTAAAACGTGTAATCATTTGAATTAGTTGAGTAGTTATGCAGATTTCAAATCAAAACTTCAGGAGGAAGAATCTGAAGAAATTCAAATTCAGACGTGGGGAAGAAAGAAACTGTCAACTCAAAGAGCAGAAGTTAGAGTTCGAAGCAAGCCAAGTTCAAATGCATTGAGCGGGAAATTCAAACTACAAGCAGCGTCTATAAATAGAAGAAATTGAAGAGTGAAAAGCCCGAACAAATCTTCAACAAACAGCTATCAAAAAATGATGCTTGGTTTGTTCATTGGCAAGTAGTTTTAGGATTTCGAACTCAGTTCGAAGTAGATTAGGAAGTAGATTAGGAAATAGTTAGGATTATTCTCGATTGTTTGCATAACAATCACCCATTCTCGGTTGTTTTTATAACAATCACCAGTTCGAAGTTCTGTTACATTTGTATTTGAAGTTGAAGACAATTTCGAAGTAAGTTTATCTTTGATTTATCAATCGAAGTACCTTGTTTCTTTATTGTTTCTTTAATTTCCTGAGTTATTGGTTTGCATTTCTTCACTTATAAAGAAAAATCCTCTTAATTGAGGTAATTGAACCAATAAAACACAATCGCCTGATTAGACTTGGTTTTTCCAAAGTTAATTTGAGGGAGGAGATTGAAACTCTCTCTGGCACGCTCGCACACGATTATTTTATCACATAGAAGTAAAAGAACCAGTAAACATTTTTTGGCACGCCCGGTGGGACACCTGAAAGTGTTGAATGGCTCCAAAACTTAGGAAGCAAACGGATGATTCTCAAATTGGCCAAATGCCAGAAGATGAGAATAACATTAATCCTAGAGAGAATGAACAGGCTGAGAGACCTCAAATAGGTCGGGAAACTTGTATTGGTCAAGATACAAATGTTGGAGTTGGCCAAAATTCTCGTATGAACACTAGGAACAATAGAACAGTGCAACTTGATGACCCAAAGAATCCAGATATTGGAGGAAGTGTGTCATCTAGCCAATTTGCTGAAATGATTGCTACATTTAAAGAACTGGCTCAAACCCAGAAGCTTATGTTACAAAAATTAGAAGAGCAATCAGGATTTAAGAGTAATCCTCTGCCTTCATTTGAGAAGGATAAAGAAGAGGCTAGCACAAGCAAATTTAAGTCAAGGCCTGGAAAGGAACCTATCAATGTAGATGAAATACCAGAATCTTGGTACGAACCTGCAAAGGTGTATGATTTTCAAGCCCCCAAGCCTAGAAGAACATACAAACAAACCACTCATATCCCATTCGAACCTAGTTTTGATGGTGTACATGAGGATAAAGGTTATAAAAATGATGACTACGGGTTTGAAGGATATGGTCGTTCTACAGAAAATCATATTTTTGATAGGGCTAGTTCAAGGAGGCCTAATGTAGAATTTGGAATTCCTAAGCATCCAGGAATACCAGAAATGGGAAGAGTGCATTCGAATCACCTTTATGAACCTGTTACAAGGCAAGAAGGAGATTACAGACAGCCTCAACTTTTTGAAAACCCTCATGATAGGTTTCCAGAAGATCATATGACAAGAAATATGAATAGGGAACCACACATTAACTCAAATGTTCATTTTAAAGGAAATCCCACCCTTAGAGATGAAATATTGGGCCTTATGCAAGAAGCTTATGGACCTCTGAACCGAGGAATACAAACTCAAGCTTATAGAAAACCTTATCCAGAATGGATAGATAGGCAGTTCGAAGTCCCTAGGGGGTTTAAAATTCCTGATTTCACATTGTTTCATAGGGATGAGAAACAATCAACCACAGAACACATTGCTAGATTTACTGCTCAGTGTAAGGAATTAGGTAATAATGGTTTCAGTAAGTTGAAATTATTCTCTAATTCTTTGACAGGAACTGCCTTCGAATGGTATTCGAATTTACCACCAGAGTCAGTTCCGAGTTGGCAAAGGATGGAAGAATTATTCCATGCACAATTTTACCTAACTGAGCCTGAGGTCACTATGGCTGACTTAGCAAGGTTAAAACAAAAACCTGATGAAAAGGCTGCCCAATTCATTACTAGGTTTAAAAGGGCTAGAAACAAATGCAAACTTCAATTACCAGAAGTAGAATTTGTTAGGATAGCACAAGATGGTTTAAGTAGAGAACTTAGAAAGAAGTTCGATTCTACTGAATTTAGAGATTTGGTTGATTTAACCTATAAAGCATCTAGGTATGAATCTTTGTTAGAAGAAGATGTTGATAGGAACAATTCTTCTTATTCTACTTATTACAAAGAGCCCACTTATGAAATTGATGCTGCTGAAATTATTGAACATGATCCTTGTGTGTGTGATTGTTTGGTTCGAAAAGATTCTTCTATAGCACCAAGGAATAATAAGAAAGCCATTAGCAAAGTATATTCATTTGATGTTTCCAAAGTAGATGAAATTCTTGATTACCTTTTGAAGAAAAAGTTTATCAAACTTCCTGATAATGTTAGACTTCCAACTTTGGAAGAAATCAGAGGGAAAAGTTATTGTAAATGGCATGCTTCTTGGACTCATTCAACTAAAAATTGTAATGTTTTCCGTGATAGGGTTCAAGAGCAGATCAAGAAGGGAAGGATCATGTTTCCAGAAAAGGCTATGGGAATTGATACTGATCCATTTCCAAAGATTGAAGAAGTAACTGCTAACACTAATGTGCCAACATCATTGGCTAAAACTGTTAGAGAAGTGTGGCAGAATAAACAAGTACATGTTGAAATGAATTCTGTGCAAAGTGGTAGAGGAAGGCCAAATGTTGGTCAACTTCGAAATGGGGCTTACAGAAACAATAAGCCAAAACATACACCAGAGAGTTCATCTCAAAAGGGATTCAAGCAGTCTCATCTTCCTATGCTCGAAGCTTCCTTTTTGGAATGTTTATGCATGGAATGCAGAGCCAATTATTTGGTTTTTAAAGACTTGGATCGACAAGGGGGTAGATTTCTTTCCAAAAAGGATGGAAAGAAAAGCCTTAGATCGAAATAATGAAAGAAGACTTTGGGTAAGCCCAAGTCAAGGAAGAAATGAGAAGCCTTGGTTGGTTTCTAAAAGAAATGTACCTTCTAGCCCAGTTCCACTAACTTCGAAGAGAGAATATCCTCCTTTGAAGAAGGTTAACACTGGGAAGGCCCCTATGGGTCAGAAAAATGAAGGGCAGGGTGAACAATTCTCCTTGGTAAAGGGGGTTCCTGATTGGTTTTTAAAGAAAATTAAACCAGAACTCTTCCAGGGATACAAAGCTCCTTCTAAGGTTGGAAACAAAATGGTCAAACCTCCAAATACCTCTGTTGGTCAATGGGTAGTAGTTCGAGATCCAAAGACCAAGACACCTCAAATGATTCCTATGTTGACAAGAACTCAGAAGAGGAAATTGCAAAGGAGGTATACTAGTTTCCAAATGGAAGAATATGCCTCTAAGGAAGATCCTAATGAGGGTGATAAGATCAATCCAAGATTTAACAGACTTGAAGAGAAGACTCGAGGAATCTCTTCAAAAGGGTTTACTCAAGCCGAAATAGAAACATTGGAAAGTTTGGTCGCAAGGATGGATAGTGACATGCCTCGAATAGTCCAACTTCACCAAATTCCTTGGCAAGCTATCAATCTGGTTTTTTAGAAGCCATGATAGTGGAACAGAAGGAGGTGAAGGCATAAGTTCATCACTGTTGAAACATTCTCTCCCATGGAAACTTCGCAAAATGTAATGCACGAAAAAGTGGGCATAGCGAAAAGAAGAATCGATGTACCAAGACAGAAAAAGGACCCTCCAGGTTTGGGACTTTACCTGAAGTTCAAATTAATATGGTTTCTCCTTCATTTAACTTTGGACCTTTTGGACCAAACTACTCACCGATTCGAAGGGCATTACATGACCAATGCAGATTGCTCCTATGGAGGTCATTGATGTATCAAGTGATGATGAATATGATCTTACATATGATAATGGTTGGAATGATGGTTGGGGAGCTTTGATTTCAAAGGTTCAAAAAGAAGAAGAAGAGGAAGATTTTATGGTCATGGTTAATGCTTTGGAGGAGCCAGAAGTAACATCAAAGGAAAGAGCAATTTTTGTTCCAGAAACTGAAAATGATTCTAAGTATCCTTTGATTGTTGATTTGAATTGTGCTAATCTTTCTTACCCTTTCAGATCACCTTCAAGTGATATGAGGCACCATTTGAAACCACTGTACATCTCTGCAGAATTCGATGGGATTTTGTTAAACAGGGTTTTGGTTGATAATGGTGCAGCAGTAAACATTCTGCCTTCAAGGACTTTGAAAAAGTTGGGGAAAGAAAAGGTTCGATTGATCCCAACAAGCACATCTATTGCTGGCTTTACTGGTGAAAGTAAAAATCCTAAAGGAATTGTTTCTATACGCCTGAAAGTTGGCCAAGTGGAAACTGATACAGCCTTTTTGTGGTGGATACATTCACAAGTAAGTACAATGCCTTGCTTGGTAGGGATTGGATTCATGTCAATGGTTGTATTCCATCTTCGATGCACCAAACCCTGATGATTGTGAAGTACGAAAATGGAAAAGAAGTGGGGGTCGAAGAGGTGAAAGCCGACCCACATCCTTTCAGTACTTCAGCAAATTGTGCGAGAGGTGAAATGTATAAACTCGAAATCATTCCTCTAAGTGAGATTGCACAACCTGCCACCCTCCATCCAATGTATTGGAAATTGGAGAATTGGCGAGTTAAAATCTAAGCTTAAACAAGCAATTGATTATGAATCGACAATTCACCCAGAGATGAGGCATTTGGATGTGAGTCCAAGACGAGTTCAAAGAGGCCAACTCATTGGCTTTAGTCAAGTTTATGGCTCTAGAAATAGAGCAGAAGTTACAGGAAACAGATGATTGGGAAGAATTATTGGCTGAGAAATCTGACTGGGGTTTGAAGCCATTTGAATTCGAAAAGGCCTTTGTTGGTCAGGTTGATTCTCAAGATCCTTTAGAAGAAGTGGAATTGGGAGAAGGGATTGTTCCAAACACCTGTTCAAATCAACAGAGAACTTGATGCTTTGCTCAAGGCAAGGTTGATCACAAAGTGCTTAAAAAGAACAAAGAATGCTTTGCTTGGAGCTATAAAGAATTGACAGTTTGAATAGAGATTTGGTTGAACATAGATTGCCTATTAAATCTAATTTCAAACCTTTCAAACAACTTCCAAGAAAAATGTCTCCTGAAACCATCTTATTGGTTAAAAAGGAAATTCAAAATCTTTTAAATGCTGGTTTTATTAGAACAGCAAGATATGTGGAATGGCTATCAAATATTGTTCCTGTTATCAAGAAAAATGGGAAGATTAGGGTTTGCATTGATTTTAGAAACCTAAACATTGCAACCCCTAAGGATGAATACCCAATGCCCGTAGTAGACATCTTTGGTGGATAGTTCTCGCGAGTCATAAAATCATGTCTATTATGGATGGACATTCAGGATATAATCAAATTTGTATAGCTGAAGAAGATGTTCATAAAACCGCATTTAGAGCCCCTGGCAATCTTGGGACCTTCGAATGGGTCAAAATGCCTTTTGGGCTAAAAATGCTGGTGCTACTTATCAAAGAGCAATGAACACTATTTTTCATGAAATAGTTGGGGGTTTTTAGAGTGTTACATAGATGACATTATTGTCAAATCAAAATCTATGGATGAGCATGTAGACCATTTGAAAATAGCTTTTTCAAAGATGAAACATTATCAACTGAAGTTGAATCCTGCTAAATGTGCTTTTGGAGTAACAGCAGGTAACTTTTTAGGATATCTAGTCCACAAAGAAAGGTATTCAAGTTGATAGCAATAAAGCTAAAGCTATTATTGAAGTAAAACCTCCTTCGAATAAGAAAATACTTCAAAAGTTTCTTGGTCAGTTAAATTTTCTTCGAAGATTTATATCCAATACTGCAGGAAAAACTAAAGTCTTTTCTTCTCTGCTGAAATTGAAGGATGGAGAGGACTTCGAATGGACAAAGGAGCATGATGATGCTTTCAAGGCCATCAAGGAGTATTTGATCAATCCACCAGTGCTTGTTCCACCTTCAAAAGGAAGGTCATCAAGTTGTACCTAGCAACAAATTATGACTCAAAAGAGGGAGTTCGTTGGCTCAAGACAATGAAGAAGGAAAAGAACAAGCTATCTACTATTTAAGTAGGTTTCTTAATGATTGTGAAAGTAGATATTCTGCAGGTAGAAAAATTATGTTTAACTTTGTTTTTGCTTCAAGAAACTCGTACTATATGATGCCTAGAGTAACCTATGTAATTTCCCATCGATGTTATGAAGTATATGTTGTCTCAACCTTTGTACTTAGTGGCGAAATTGGGAAATGGATTGTGTCCTTAATTGAATTTAACCTAGAGTATGTTTCTCGAAATCAATTAAAGGACAAGCTTTGGCTAATTTCTTGGTGATCATCCAAACGGAATTGAGACTCCTGAAATAGCAGATGTTGATACAGTGACAATAAAGCCATGGAAAATGTGGTTCGATGGTTCGAAAACATCTCAAATGGCTGGGATTGGGATTGTATTGGAATCTCCACAAGGCTTGAAAACCAAATTTGGATTTCAGATAAATGAAGGAGAATGTACAAACAACCAAGCAGAATATGAAGCCTTAATTATGGGGTTAGAGCTCTTGCTTATTTTAAAAGTTGACATAATTGAGGTGTTTGGAGATTCTCAATTAGTTATAAACCAGGTGAATGGAGAGTTTGGTTGCCATAGTAGTGGTTTAAAACCTTATCACCAATATGTGAAGTTATTAATTGAGCAATTTCATATGATTACTTTTACTTACGTTCCAAGATTCTTTAATGGAGAAGCAGATGCAGTAGCTCAAAGAGCATCAGGATTTAAATGTATCACTGATGAAAGCAGAGAATTTTGTCAATTGACTTTAAGGAAGTATTTACCAATGCTTAAAGATAGGTATACTGATTTCGAAGTGTGTGAAATCACCACTCCACCTGGTTCGAATGACTGGAGACAATCATTGATTGATTATTTAACAAAACCTGATGCTAAAACAGATAGAGCAACAAGACTAAGATCTGTTAATTATATCATGTATAATGGAGAATTGTTCAAAAGAGGAGCAGATGGACTTTTACTCAAATGCTTGAACAAAGTTGATGCATTTAAAATTATGGCAGAAGTCCATGAAGGTATCTGTGGTGCTCATCAAGCAGGAATTAAGATGAGATGGCTGATTCGAAGGTATGAATATTATTGGCCTTCTATTCTTAAGGATTGTATTGATTATGCAAAGGGTTGCCAAGCTTGTCAAAAGACAGGGCCTCTTAAACGATTGCCAATTACTGAATTACAATACGTAGTTAAACCTTGGCCATTCAGAGGATGGGCAATGGATATGATTGGTATGATTTATCCTGCTTCTAGAAAAGGAGATAGATTCATTTTAGTAGCCACTGATTACTTTACTAAGTGGGTTGAAGCTCAAGCCTTTGAGAGCGTGTCTCAAGAACAAGTCATGGAATTTATCAAAGGCATTATTTATAGATTTGGATCTCCAGAAACTATAACAGTAGATAATGGGTCCATTTTTGAAGGAAGAGCAGTAAAGGCTTTTGCAGCTACCCATGGAGTTTCTTTAATTAATTCTACTCCTTATTATGCTCAATCAAATGGCCAAGCAGAATCAACCAATAAGATTATCAAAAGAGGTATTCAAAGAATGGTTGATAAAAATCCAGAAGAATGGCCAAGCTTACTTTTAAATGTGTTATGGGCATATCGAACCACCAAAAGGACCAGTATAGGAACTACTCCTTTTGCTCTAACTTATGGACATGATGCTGTTTTGCCTATGGAGATTGTGGTGAGGTCACAGAGAGTTGCTTCTCAAAACGACCTAAACATGGGAGCATACCACCAAGCAATGCACATGGAGCTTGAAGAAATAGATGAGGAAAGAATTAAAGCTCTGAATCAAATTTTATTACAGAAATTGAGGGTAGCCAGAAGTTATAATAAAAAAGTGGCTATTCGAAGCTTCGATATAGGTGATTTAGTCTGGAAAGTTGTGTTGCCTATCAAGGAAAGAAAGCAGGGACTTGGAAAATGGGCTCCAAATTGGGAAGGACCTTTCCAAATCCATAGAGTTCTTAAAAGAGGGGCATACCATTTGAAAGATTTGAATGGTTATGTTCATAGAAGAAAAATTAATGGAAGATATTTAAAAGCTTATGTCCCAACCATTTGGGAATCCTTTAGTAGAAGATAAAATTTAAAGAGCAGTGTATCCTCCATTGCTTGAGCTGTTCAAGATAAGTCATAACAACAAGCAAGTTATATAGTTGAGACTCATAATTCAATTGATGAGATCAGCATTTCAAAACAGTTCAAGCAAATCATGAAATTGGAATATCACAAATATTTCATTCATTGATCAAAGGATTGTACAATTGTATCTTTTAGGTCACTCAATGCATGAGCACCTCTGGTACAAACAAAGTTATAAATTTCTTCTTGATCAGTAGTTCGCTGCAATTGACTTTTAAGGTCTCTTATGTTTACAACATAAGAAGAAGCTTGGTTCAGAGAAGCTTGCATGTGGGTAGTTGTTTGAGAAATTTCCCCTTTAACCTTAAGCAAGGCTTCCTCTAAGTAAGTCTCTTCCTCCTTCAATTGATGTAACTTGATAGCATCTTGATCATAGGAAGAGATTACACTTTGTGCTTTATCCCCTACGCTTGACAATGTTGCCTTCAAAGTCTGCCTTTGTAAATGTCTCTCTTGAACTTCACAAAGTTGAAAGGCTTTTATTTGAAATTCGGAGACCTTAGTCAAGAGTTGTTTATGTAGGCCATGAGCATCAGGTTTTAACACCCAAGCTGCTTGACAGCAGGTTTCGAACTGCACCTTCAAATCTCCTTCAGCCAATTTCTCAAAGTCCAATGTTAAAAATTGTTAGAGGATTTCCTTCAATTCTTGAATCTCTCCAGGAGTAAAAGTAGGTTTGACCAACTCAGGAAGAGAAGAACTATGTTGAGTTTTGAGTTGGATAATAGGAGACTCCGGAGAAATAATTGGAGCTTTGGAATTAGTGATTCTCTGACAGAAATCATTCACTCTTAGTTTGAATTGCTCTAATGAAGAGAGATCACCAACAGTTGTGCTAGCAGAAGCATCAGTTTTCTGACAAAAGAAAATACATAGACATAAGTAAATTTAATAAGAAGGAAGCTTTAATGTCTAAATATTATTAGACACAATACCTCAATTGGATGGTGTAGACACCCCGATTTTGACCCGGGATACTTATCAAGCATTCCCGATGATGATATAGACTAATCATGTATACCTCGAGGCTAAGAACAAGGCTTGAACTCACCAAATCACCTTAAACCATTCTAAACCCTCCTAGAACAATCCTAAACCAACCAAAATGACCAAAACACCCTTCCAACCACACATAAACCTCTTCAAACCAAACCTAAGCCTACACCATCTTCTAGTACATTCAAAACCCTCTTTATTGATATATAATATGTCTCAATCCGTTTTGAAATGAGGGAGATGTGCCCATTTTACCAAAACGACTTGCTTTCCCGACCTTCTGAGGGTAAAATGGTCACACACTTAGATGTACAAATTATCTTGGCTTCAAACCAATTGGGTTAGAAACTAGACTCCATAAGCTTTCCAACGCTTCAAACCACGCACAAAACGGAGTTCGGTAGCACCCGAGGCAGACCTGCAAAGTTTGGCCTGCAGGCCCTTGAGCGCTCAAGGTCCACCTTGAGCGCTCAAGCCCTGTCCAGTTTGTTTCTGGCAGAGCATCTAATCATGAGATTCTTCTGACATGGGAGTGTCTAACCGCTGTAGTACTGTTCGCGTGCATACAGTAGCCCCCAGGGTAGGCCTAAAATACTTCACTAGACCCCCCACTTCAAAACCATGCACTTGCCCCCCATTTCTCTCTATATAAACCACCCTCCACCCATTGTTTTAGACCCCCTTGGCTGATCTCTCTCTCTCTCACCCTTCATCAGATCAAACCCACTCTCTCTCATCCTTCAACCACGTTTTACACCCTCTCTCATCCATTTCCATCATCTTCAACCTCCAAAACACCCCAAAATCCCATCTTTAAGGCCAAATACACATGGGTCTTTAAGATACCAACTGATCTTGACCTCTTTCTCACTCTAAAACTCCATAGTCAGCCCCTCTCTACTGTAATCATCCATCAATTGAAGCTCCATCATCCAAAATCCAAGAAACCCACTTGATCATGCTAAAAATGGTTATTTGAGCCCAAATACAACTCATCCACTCAATCAATCACTCAATCAACCCTACACTCACACTCCTCTGTCCAAAATACTTCATCTATAGCCCATAAACACAGCCACTACCCATCTATTCATCAAACCCCAAGTTCAAGCTTTGATCAAAGCCAAAAGGTAGAAAATCATGTGAAAAACCACGTTTTGGTCATCCTGAGGGAGACCAAAGAGTTCATGGAGGTTCCACATACCTTCTATGAGCTCACAAGGTCTTAGATATCAAAGAAAATAATTTTCAAAACCCCGACTTCAAATGGTATGAGCGCTCAAGGTGATTACTATGAGCGCTCAAACAGGCTCTCGAGCGCTGAGGTGTGAGCTCGAGCGCTCATCTTGCACCTTGAGCTCTCAAACTATTTCGGCCATTTTGTTGTTTTTTGTGGTTTCGATACTTTCTCATGTTGATATCATCATTTGATGGCTTTTGGTTGGTTTAAACACTCTCAAATCACTTAACTCTTGATCATTGATCAACGAAGCCAAAAGCCATGGAAATGATATGTTAACATCATCAAGCAATGAATAAGCTTTGTTTATAACCATGATCAGAAAGTTTCAAGTTCATATCAATATCAAAGGATGGTCAGAAATCACAGAAACTCAGAGCCCTTGAATGGGGCTTGAGCGCTCAATGCTAGGGCTATGAGCGCTCAAGCCTCGCTCAGCTTTGGCATTTCAATCTTGTTTATTTCAGTTCTGTATTATGTTTTCAGTTTATGAGGTGTGTGTGTGTTGATGTTTGGCTAAGCCAACCTGATATCAGAGTGTGTGTGTGTGTGTGTGTGTGTGTTGATGTGTGTGTTGATGTTTGGCTAAGCCAACCTAATATCGGAGTGTGTGTGTGTTGGTGTGTGTGTGTGTGTAGTGATGTTTGGCTAAGCCAACCTGATCTCTTCTCTCACTCTAATCACTCTCACTCTAATCATGCTTATGTGTGGCTTAATGCTCATTATCCATTCACACGAACACCTCAAGTTTATTTTATTCATGACAAGAGAATTTCAGCACATTATGCATCATCATATATCATGTTGAACTAGTTTGTGGTCCAGATGGGGGCTGAATGTTGCAGAAACACTTTAATCCAGAAGATGGCTTGAGCGCTCAAGGTACCACCCTGAGCGCTCAAACTGTCTTCTCAATCAATCAAATTGTTCTCTTATTTCAGCTTGTTTTTGGCATCATGAGTGTTCTGCAAGGTTTTAAAGCATTGATCCTCCATTCTTCATATACTTTGCTTGCCCCATTTTGGTCCATGAATTAGTTTCAAACCCATGATTATGTGATTATGTCATTCTGTCGATGATTCAAATGTTGTTTGAACAAATAATGAGGATCAAAGCATGTTTTAATCGGATCGAATCATTAGGAGCAAAGCAGAGGCATGTTTGAGTGGGAGAGAGCTTGAGCGCTCAAGCCCCGTCTTTGAGCGCTCAATCCCCTTGACAGAGGGGATCGATTGGTTTAGTCCCGTGTTGGTTTGTTGTGTTGTGTCGATTATTCTATTGTCACTCTGTATATCCCGATGTTGTTCTTTGGGCATTTGATGTTCTTATTTATTCGTATTTACACGTCATTGTCACTCATGTAGTCCACACCGCACATGCATACACTTAAATTCCATTGTTGTGCTTATCATTGTTACATGGCTCCCATCCCCCATTCTCCGTACTTGTTCAAAGTTGAATTATAAACATTTCCCGTAATCCCACAAAAGTCAAGTAGAGACCGGTCTTCGAACCGGGCGAGGGGGGTGCCGTAAAACCCTTCCCCTCTCGTAACTGAGCTCCCGAACCTAAGATAGTATGGTGATGACGGGCCAGTAATCCTTATCCATTGAATGAGGCACGAGTCAATCGATGTTCGGTTCCTCGGGGACAATCCGCTAAAACCCGGGTGGCGACTCCGAATCGATCCCGGCGGGGGATCCCTCCGGAGGGGTGCGTCCACAGATGGGTTTGCTCTAGAGGGGTTTGTTGTACAGGAATGTTAATTCTTGGAGATTGATCAAGAATAGCTTTTTCAATCACCACTTCAACAGGTTCAGAAGTTTTGATAATAGAGGTATTAAGAGCAATCTCAGGAAATAAACTTCTGTCATCCTTTGGGACAGAAATATCAATATGTTGAATATAAATGTCAGCCTCAGTAGTCTTTGCAGTCCCAATGTCTGAAAGATTTTCAGAATTCATCTTCGAAATAGACTGATTTAGCTGATCTTGATCTGACACTTCTGCATTTAAGGAAACATATTCCTGTAAAAGCTCTTTGTCAAGAGGCTCTTCAGGAATATTTTCTTTAGTTATCATTTCAGGAGTCGAAGAACCTGCAGCAAGATCAGCAGCATTTGATATTGGTTCTTCAGTTTGTCCTTTTCGAACACTTTCTGAAACTAAAGCTCTTGCAATAGTACTGATAACAGGAGGAGACATGTCTTGTATTATAACTTGTGGGGGAAACTTAAGGATTTTTCCTTTAGTAATTTTTCCCATAGCAGTGAAGGTAGTATCATGCATCACAGCAGTATCAGACTTCAAAGCTTTAATGTGTCCAGACGTTGCCTTCTTCACTGAGATATAATGATTAAAAATCAGAAAATATGAAAGAAGAATTCAAGGACCATGGTAAAAGTGAGATTAAAAGGCTTGCCTTTTACAAATTGGCCTATTGGAACATCTTCTGCTTCCTCTTCTTCGGGTTCTTCTATCAGTATCTTCTTTCTTCTTTTCGAAGCCTCATAGACTTTAGTAAATTTTGCTTTATCATGACTTGTCTCTTGTTCGATGTCCCCTTTTCTTTTATTTCCTATTTTGAAGAAAGATAGAGATAAATTATCTTGTATCAAAAGAGTTAGAAGGTCTGTATAGGCTTTAAAGAATTAAGAATCACCTGATGGGGAAGAAGGAGTAGTGCTATGTCTTTGAGATCTAGTCATCATCTGGGGTACAGATTGAAGAGGCTTAACATTCAAAGCAACAGACACCAAAGCAGAAGATTGCACTTATGATGTTTCCTTCTCTTCTTCTTTGTTGGTTTTGTTTTTCTTCTGAACACCAAAACCATCATCTGATATTGAAAGAGAATTGGATTGGGTTTCACCTCCAATTATAGCAGGGCATCCAATATGGCTTGCAAATCTTTGAACAAAGACGGTCTGGTTGTGTAGTTCAATAAGATTGTGCCACCATTGTGAGAACCCAGTGAAAATGGGACTGTCAATAGCAAATTCCAAAGGTATGAAAGCCTTCCTGAATCTCCTAAATTCGACATTAAGGCGTGAAAGGTGATTCTTATCAACCTTTTTCCTATCATAAAGAGGAACATTAGTGTTTCCAGGAAAAGGACATGGTATGGCTTGCACCATTCCAAACTGTCTAGCAAATTGGGCGGGACAATATGTTTCAGCATGAGTCTGTTTACAACCACCAATAATTCCCCCTATAAAGATTTCCCTTGGTAAAAGAATGCTTCCCCAAGCATCAGCGAAGGACTTCGAATCTCTATTCTCCATCATGTCCTTAATCCAAGAGGGGCCCAATACTCCAGTCTGTGAAAGGACGAAATTCAGCTTCTTCCTTATCTTCCCTCATTTGGAAGAAATATTGAAGATACCCAATCAGTGACAAAGGATTGGAAGCCAAAACTTTAAATTTGTCCCCATAGACATTAACAGGCTCTGAAATGGCAACTTTGAAAACAGGAAAATATGCCACAATCCAAAGTTGTAAGAACCAAAGAGGGCCTCCTATGTTATACATGAGTGGTTTCGATTGACTGTCAGACCCTATTTTGTAGACATAACCCAAGAAATATGAGGCCAAATCAAATTTCTCACCTTTAGTGAGGCAATATGCCAAAGGGGCGAATTCGTGCATAATTTTCTTGCCACTGTGACAGAAGACCATTTTGCATAAAGTATATAAAAGATATGCAAAGAATTCCTGGTCAGATACTGAGTCTTCGAATTTTGCCTCAGAACGGAAAAAGTTCCCATACGATGCATACGAACCAGAGGTTTTCATGTCTTTCAATGGCGGAACTTCGACGGATTTAGAAATATCAAACATTGGGCCAAATGGGGAAGTCCAAATCAAATGACACATCTAAAATCAGGGGTCCCATCATCCCACAATTGAAACAAATAATTGAATGATGAATCCCAAAAAGCTAGGGCAGCATGTATGAGAGCAGGGTTTTGTTGAATACCATATCGAAGCAATGTGATGATATGCCAAAGCCCAGTTTGTTCCAATTCTGTTTTCTTATACTTCAGCATGTGTTCGGTCCACTTACCCCAGTCTTTATCTTGAACAGGCCAGCATACAAAATTCTTAGTAGACCAATCTGCAAAATTTAATGCTTGATCTTTGATGAGCTGACTTTCTTCTAATATTGGGTAACATGGTGTAAATTTGAGTGGAAGATCAAAGAATGCAGGGCCTAGAATATGAGTATCGACCTTATTAGGGTTCACGATGAAGGTTTGATCATGTAAGGATTCATCCGTGGGTTTCGATTTGGCTTCATGAACTAATTTTCTTAGGGCAAAGGAAGAAGTGCCTATTGGGTTTGAAGTTTCAGAGGCCATGGTTGCAGAAGTACAAGAGAGAAAGCAAAAGAGCAAAGTGTTTTGAAAATTTTTGAGCACACAACGAAAATTATAAGCCCTAGATTTATACGTTGCGATGAAACAGTGCGTCGTTTCGGGTCAGGTGTTTATTAAGGGTAATTGGGCCTAAATCATTATTGAGCCCAAGTTTGAATTTAGACTTTGAAATGGTGTTTTGCTTTAATTATTTCAAAATTATCATGTTTCTAAAACCATTTTATTGGTTTAATACTATAAAAACACATTTTATAAGTTCGGACTGGTTTAAAAAACATTTTTTATTTGCTTCAAAAAGCACTGAAAGGTGTAAAATTAAGCCATAAAGAGAACTAAGTTTTCGAAGACATTTTTTGGTATTGGGAATGTTAGCCATGATTTATTTAAAGGATTCGAAGCAGCAAAAGACACATCAACACTCATTCAAATCCCTTGAACAACGATGTTGATGTGGGGGGTATGTTTACATATAAAATTAGCAAATCCAATAGTTGATTGACACGTAATTAGAAATGCCATACGTTGGCAATTACTTGTCAATAGAGATACATTGGATTATTGAAGAAGAATTGAATTAATACGGTGTCGTATTGTTCATCAAATCAAATTAGCAGTTATTGGCAGTTACAAGTCAAGGACGAAATAGAAATTGACTTCGAAGCCACGATATTTATTGCTAGACACATAAACTCCACGTGTAACTCTATAAAATGGGATAGTTGACAGTTAGAGTACGTGGAATACTTCTCAAAAAAGCAGTTATTCTTTTAAAACGTGTAATCATTTGAATTAGTTGAGTAGTTATGCAGATTTCAAATCAAAACTTCAGGAGGAAGGATCTGAAGAAATTCAAATTCAGACGTGGGGAAGAAAGAAACTGCCAACTCAAAGAGCAGAAGTTAGAGTTCGAAGCAAGCCAAGTTCAAATGCATTGAGCGGGAAATTCAAACTACAAGCAGCGTCTATAAATAGAAGAAATTGAAGAGTGAAAAGCCCGAACAAATCTTCAACAAACAGCTATCAAAAAATGATGCTTGGTTTGTTCATTGGCAAGTAGTTTTAGGATTTCGAACTCAGTTCGAAGTAGATTAGGAAGTAGATTAGGAAATAGTTAGGATTATTCTCGATTGTTTGCATAACAATCACCCATTCTCGGTTGTTTTTATAACAATCACCAGTTCGAAGTTCTGTTACATTTGTATTTGAAGTTGAAGACAATTTCGAAGTAAGTTTATCTTTGATTTATCAATCGAAGTACCTTGTTTCTTTATTGTTTCTTTAATTTCCTGAGTTATTGGTTTGCATTTCTTCACTTATAAAGAAAAATCCTCTTAATTGAGGTAATTGAACCAATAAAACACAATCGCCTGATTAGACTTGGTTTTTCCAAAGTTAATTTGAGGGAGGAGATTGAAACTCTCTCTGGCACGCTCGCACACGATTATTTTATCACATAGAAGTAAAAGAACCAGTAAACAACTACACGACACCAAAGTTACGTGTTTGGTTTCCACCTTTGTACGACACAATACCAACACATGTAAAGTAAAGAGTGTCAATAGAGAAAATGAGAGTGCGAATATCAATTCCTAAAGGAAAAACATCAAACATAATAATACAATTAAGAGCTCATACCAGAAGATCTATGTTTCAATTTTGGAGACCGAATGTGTCATTTTGAGGGAATATTTTGTAATTTACCCCTATTTTATTTACCATTTTTCCTTTTTAAAGGGATTCATCATCATTTTAAGAGATTTAAAGACCAAGATAGAGGTGTGGTTCTCCAAATATGGAGACTCACACCTAAATCTCTAGAAGGACGATGAGTCTTTCCAAAATTCTCTCATAAAATACAAAAATTGAAGAAAAAAGTAAGTAAATTACAAAATCTTCATTCAATATATATGTTACATTCGGTCTCCAAATTGGAGATATAGAGCTTGATAGGAGATGCTCTATCAAGCTCTAAAACTCTGTTTTAGAGACCAAATGTGACATATCGAGGAGAGATTTGGTAATATATCTCCTATTTTCTTCAACTTTTTCGTATTTTATGGAGGGACCCATTGTCCTAAAAAGATTTGAAGACCAAAATGAAGGATTGGTCTCTTTATTTGGAGACCCAAACGTAAATTCGGAGACCAAATATTTAGAAAGGACGAAGGGTCCCTCCAAAAAGTACAAAAAAATCAAGAAAAAATAAATTAAATTACAAAATCTTCTCCGTCACATCCGATCTCTAAAATAAAATGTTAAATCTTGAT
Source organism: Vaccinium myrtillus (assembly GCA_016920895.1). Lineage (NCBI taxonomy): Eukaryota > Viridiplantae > Streptophyta > Magnoliopsida > Ericales > Ericaceae > Vaccinium > Vaccinium myrtillus. Next base: position 36,828,937 of record CM029277.1, read on the forward strand.
AGGAGATTCTCTAAGCAATAGGAGATTCTCTAAGCAATAACTTTCCATGAACCCCACCCCCAAATCTTTTTTGCCTACTGCAGTTTGCATCTTTAACCTTTTGCAATATGATTAAAATGTAGTAGTATTATGTATCTGGACAGTGTTTGGGAGATATGTGCAGAATACATATCTCCTAGAGGATCCGGATCCAGAAAGTACTGGGAGTATAATCACCAAAATGGATCATGAGTTGGTTTTTGACCATGTTACTTTGGTTATTTAATTATTGCATTGTAATATGTATAAATAAGCTTTTTAGATTTTTTAGATATTTTTAATTAAAAAACAATTTGGTTATTCCACTTCACACACATTTCATATTTGAATTTATCTATTATGTTTTAAATTAAGAAGTATCAAATATTACCTTAAGAAAACGTTATTTCCATTACTTCGTTATGGACATAGAAAATAAAATCACGGAGAACGAATCTCAAATTGTTACATAACTAGATCAATACCAACCATAATACAACTTATAGAACAATGGACGAATTAATTTAGGCAGGTGATAATGCCACGAGCCAAATTTTTAGTGCCACGATATTTGTAAGTTGGTTGACTATTATGCCCTTAATAGAGAAAGGAAGACAGTAGCTTTGTTGCTTCTTGTTTCTCTCTCTCTCTCTCCCTGCATTGATCACCGTCACCGACAGTAGTTTGCCATTCGGGTCAATCAATCTTCTCCTTCCTTCTCTGCCCCTACTCCGCCAACACAAACCTTGTTTTTCTTCTCTCTCTCTCTCTCTCTCCCGCCAGAAACGAGCTACTGCTGATACACCGCCCCTTTTCATTTTTTACTTTGATTGTCGCCATCGTTTGTAACCATGCAGAAGTGGATTTGTGGATGAATCAAGATCATAGACAGAAAAGCAATAACCATTTTCAGATATTCAAAAAGTAAAAGCTCTCCCCATTTTTTTCATTCCTTCTCTGTCCCAGGACTCCCATGTCCCAAAAAAACTCCTAACAGATCCTCACCCCTCTCATTTGTTAAATAGTGTAGATTTATGAAGAATTGAGTGATATTTTGGTGTACGTAGTCCAAAGATTAAACAAAAAGTTATCAACGTCATCATACAGAATTGAATTAAGGGATTCAATTTGGAGCGGTTGGATCTGTACTATGGCCAGGACATAAGTTTCGGTCTACTTACAGGAATCGTCGCGAACCAAATATAGAGTTATCTCAAATCCATGGCCCTCCTTTTGTATTTCTGGGCAATCGTGAATAAACTAGGAACTGGAATGAGAGATCAGTAGAAACAAGGAGAAGAAAGAGAAGTGGGTTTGCAGTCGGAGAGAGAGAGAAGGTAAAGAAAGGCGGACAAGAAAGTTAGGGTACAATTGTCAAACTAGATAAGTGATCGTGGCACAAACAAAAAGACTCGTGGCATTATCACTAGCCAATAATTTAAGCCTTAATATATTTTGAACAAGAAAAACAAAAAAGAGAAGGGCAGTGAGGGAAGAGATGTAATATCCAAAATATGAGGGGCATTTTGGTCTTCTCATTTTGAATAAAAATGAGAAGCCGTACTTCTACTTTTGTTCTCTTAGCACAAAGAATTTAAAATGCATTTTTGGATGACTCATTATCGACCTGTTTGTTGGGGGATATGAGGGTGGAATAAAAGTGAGGACATGATACTTCAAGAAATATTAATCTGTATCCGATGTTTGGTTAGCTCTTACTATCAGTATTTCTTGTCCACATGAGAAGCCAAGACCCTTGCATGGTTCTTAGCTTATTTCATTACATCACTAATTGTTAGTTTATCCGAGTGTGGAGAATCACTGATGTGCCCCCCTAAATCTTCCAAATCCTTTTTGTATTCTCTTCATAACGATTACATCACAACAACTAAGTAATTTCTCACATTGTTTGCTTGGCCACTCATATCAACTACTACCAGGTAGGGCTGTAAATGAACTGGACCGTTCGCGAACTATTCGAGGCTCGGTTTGGTAAGAGCTCGTAGGAGTTCGATTCGTCTACTAAACGAACTGAACTTGAACCTCAATATTAGGCTCGTTTCATAAATGAGCCGAACTTGAACCTAAGAGGATTCGGCTCGGTTAGACTCGCGAACCTGAGGTCAAAATGTAATTAATAATACTTTAGGAGTCTACATATAAATATTTTATAGTTGAGAAACTCTTATGTAATTTGTTCTTCTTTTATCCCTAACTAGAGTACTCTACTATGAACAGATGAGTTTTATCCCTAACTAGAGTACTCTATTTAGTTCTCAATATTTTTTTTATCGTGTTCTTTTTCTTTTGATTTCTTGATTATTGTGGTAGATTTGTTTATTTTTGTTTGATTTCTTGATTATTGTTGTAGATCTACATGTAACATTGTTTTGAAACATATCTCTTTCCCCTCTCAGTTTGTATTCTAAATTGCTAACGAGCTCTACTGAGCTTGATTCGAGCCTAAATTTGGCTCGATTCGGCTCGTTTGAGTTTAACGAGCCCTACCGAGCCGAGCCCGAGCTTTGAAATTTTTTTCACGAGCCGAACTCGAGCTCACTTATCTGGGCTCGAATCGAACCCGAGCCTGACTCATACCTTAACGAACTGATCCCGAACCTCATAGGGTTCGGCTCGTTTACAGCCCTACTACCAGGCAAAACATTCTTTACTTATCCACCTACATTAACTACAACCAAACAAAATCCTTTCTTAGCAAAGAGGGTGTTCCACTAAGTGAGTTTTTTTGCTTTTTGGCTTTTCACGGCTTTTTATGTGATGTATTGCGAGAGAATAACTTGCCTTGAAAACCACAATAAACTGACTTTTTGGCCCTTTGAGTTAGTGAAATGGAGCATAATTCTTCTTAAATAATTTATCCTTATATCCACCTCTTATCTGACTCACTTTCACATGTTTCGCTCCCCAAATAGACCGTATTTGGTGAGCACATTCAAAAAGTTGGTTGTCAAACACTCACTTCGGAGATGTACTCACTTCGTTTCATTTTGATAGTCCGATACGAAAAGATGTGCAATTTTTCAGATAAAAAATACAGTACTTCTACACGTAATTTTTTGAGTTCTTTGCACTAAATTAAAGACATCAGTTAATTTTGATCTTGTTCGTTTCCCTATTTAGTTTTAGTTTTAGTTTTGATGACATCATCATTTCTCACATTTCTCTCTATCTCTCTCCACTCATTACACCTATTGACATTATCAAAACTAAACTAAATTATCTAACCAAACACAGCCTTTATATTTGCTGCAAAAAATTTACTAAAATTTAAATATTTTAGTATTTTTTAGGGAAAATTTCAAAAAGACCCCTGAACTTTCTGACAATTAGCGATTTAACACCCGGACTTTAACCACTAACAAAACCACACCCGAACTTTATATTCCGTCAACAAAAAAGCCCCTGCCGTCCAATTCCGTCACGTTTTTAACTGAGGAGGCTTAACGGATGGACTTAACAGCGGTTTTGTCCGTTAAGTGCCCAAAACGACGTCGTTTTGGGCATAACTAAAAAAAAAAGAAAAAGTTCAGAGGCTTTTTTGTTGACGGGTACTTACAAGATTAAGATCCTATAATCTTAATGAAACCTTAAACGATTGGATCGGACACTTACATATATCCTATTGAGTTGAATTTTTCAGGGCTAACTCAAAAAAGTATTTTCAAAATAATCAACGGTTTGGATCGTTCGTGTGGGATCCCGGAATGGGACCCACACACACACATATATATATCCTATAGAATTATGTTTTTTTTTTTTGTGTCTATAATCCAACTTTTCCAAAAACTTTACTAATTTTTTTGGAGACATCTACTGTAGACACACTTGAAAAGTAAAACTTGGCAAATTGTAGAATTTTTTTTAAAATATTAAAAAAATTTCCAACTTTGACTTGATACTTAGACTATTTAATTTTATTGAGGTATTCTTCTGTTTTTACTGAATTCTTTTTACTTTTTAATACGTGTGATCATGGTAAAGTTTTAAAAAAGTTGGACTATAGACACGTAAAAAAAAAAAAACTTATATAATTTCACATCCAATACTAATATGGTCGTAGCATGTGTGGGTTCCATTCCGGGATCCCACACGAACGATCCAAACCGTTGATTATTTTCAAAATACTTTTTTGAGTTAGCCCTAAAAAATTCAACTCAATAGGATATATGTAAGTGCCTGATCCAATCGTTTAAGATTCCATTAAGATTATAGGATCTTAATCTAGTAAGTGTCCGTCAACAAAAAAGCCCGTGAACTTTTTTTTTATTTTAGTTATGCCCAAAACGACGTCGTTTTGGGCACTTAACGGACAAAACCGCTGTTAAGTCCATCCGTTAAACCTCCTCAGTTAAAAACGTGACGGAATTGGACGGCAGGGGCTTTTTTGTTGACGGAATATAAAGTTCGGGTGTGATTTTGTTAGTGGTTAAAGTCTGGGTGTTAAATCGCTCATTGTCAGAAAGTTCAGGGGTCTTTTTGAAATTTTCCCTATTTTTTATCCAAAAATTTCACGTCTTTTGTGGGACCGTTAAATGGGACGGATGGAGTGTGGCTCGAATTTTCATTCTAGATTCTGAGAATGCACATGAGACCGTCTTCAAATTGATCGGGAAGGCCCGTCGACCATGGACGACGACAGAATAATTGCTGTAGCTTTCGGCTAAGAGGATTTCTTCTTCTTCTTCTTCTTCTTCTTCTTCTTCTTCTTCTTCTTCTTCTTCTCTATCAATCAGGTTCTATTAGAAATCTATTCCCAGTATACTGCTTACTCTACGTGATTAGCTGATCAATTACGGGCATGTATGACAGATTCATTGTCTGGTTATTGTGGCAGGGTTCCAATCAATGGCAGCTGATACCAGTTCTGCAGAAGGACTCGTCGAAAATGGCTCCTCTCTTCAGTCTATCCGTTACAAACGCGGTTCACTTCAGTTACTCGATCAGGTACATCTATTTTATGTAGATGAGAAATTATCTAAGTACTACTCAAGAGCACGTCCGCTGCTTTATCAAAAAAGAAAGAGAAAATAAGAACACGTACACTAAGGCAGATTTGTGCAATTAAAAGTCACTAATTTGATTCCAAGGAATTGCAAATTAATTGGTTTTGTTCCCTCTTGCTTATTGTTGAGGAAAAAGTACAGTAATTATTGTACACCTTTAGCTGCCTACTTATCAACACAATGAAATCTAAACCAAACCAAACCGAGCCTTGTGTCCCAATCAATTGGGATCGGTCGGCTACATGAATTTTTTTCCCCATTGAGCTCTGTCCAAGGCTAGTTGTTATCAAGATGAAATAAGCAATACAAATTGGTTGCTAATATTTGAAGTGCACCTGATGTGGCCTTCTGGGAATATAGAGGTCACAATGGCTCGAGACTACCAAAGGCGGAGGAGGAGAGAGCTCCGATTCTCCGAACAACATTAGAAGGAGAGGGAGAGAAGGCAGTGGATAGTGGTCAACCACAGAGTAAAGTAGTGTAGCTGAGGTGTGTTTTTATCCTTGTATCTCCCATGATACAGGAGGCTTTGAGGACTGGTCTAGCTCACTTGAGGAATGGTGGCCTCTCCTCGTTGTCTTAACAGGTTGGGGTGGGAGAACCTCCTCTGCAAGACCTTGGGCCACACCTGACTTGTGGGAAATCGAAACATAAAGCTGAATGACAGAATGTATGATATGTATTCTGAGATGTCAGACGGATTGGTCGGTGCCCCTTTCATTCTCTCTGACCGTGACCGGTCAAGGTAGAGCTCACCAAGGGCAGTCTCAACCTCATTGACAAACCCTTTCTTCTTGCCTCCAAATTACATGCCTCTTTTAGTCCCAAGTGAGGTATCTAGGCCCTGCTCCCTGTTTAGGATGTTTTTAAAGCCGCCTTTGATAGTTTGTTGTGAGCTTGTGGAGCTCTAAGATTTAGGACTTCTGCAAGGTCTGATGGAAAATGACCCTTGGAGCTGAAGGTGAGATCTCTATTTGTGGAGATGAGCGAGCTCACTTGGAGGAGAGGTGCTGGGATGGCTTCGGTTACTTGAAGATGGAAGCTCCGCTGGCGCTTCTATGGCAAAGGACTTTCGAATATCAAATAATGCTATTTTGATGGGAGCATTTTTTGTATTTCATGATTGGAATCCTAGAAATCCTTCTGTTGCTTTATGACAAAATCAAATCAAATTTTCGTTGAAAACAAATTAGTTATTCTGGCAATAGTACTATGAAAATCTAGGTCAGACATAATATTATACATGGCAAACACTGGGCTATTGATGGTTCTTCTCTTCATTTGAGTTGATCACCTCTCCTCCGGATACTCAATAAGTTGTTTTTCTTTTCTTTTAAACAGAGAAAGCTTCCTCTTGAAACTACCTACGTGGATATTCGAGATTCAGCGGATGGATGGTATCATTTTCAGCTCTCTATCATATCGATTTTGTATTTCTTAGTCTATCTCATGCTATAGTTGACATTTGAAAATTCTTTCCTACTAGATCATGTCCGTTTAGTGTTTTGTACATTACTAATGCTCTGAATCTTGATGAAGTAAGTATGGTAATAAGCACATAAAGCACATAAACTGAATTAGGTCCCTACGCTTTCCCTTTCCGATGTCTTTCAGCTTTGATTTGTGGACATACTTCCATGGTATAACGTCCCTTTAAGTTCCTCAATTTATGGAGGTATATGGCGTTGCTATTTCTGATGTAGAACTTTCTGAAAGCAACCACTTTGTGCATTTATTGCCAAAGTTTAGTGTGTCTTGAGTCCTCCCCCACTCATACCCCCATTGTAGGGGATTACAGTGGTTCTTCTCATCATTTTTCGATTTGTCAAATTTTCATCTTCGACGGTTCTCGTTACGCCCATTTGATCGTTATTCGTTGCTTCATAGGAGAAAAGAGGAATACAGTTAGGGTGAAACCATTTTTCCAAACATAAATTGAAAAGGTATTTAATTTTATAAGCTCCAATAACGCTGTTGTCCACTGTTAGTTTTAAACCCAAGGAATGGCTGAAGATTTCCTTGGCCACTTTTATTTGTGTGACGTGGTTGATATTTCTGACAAAATTTCACTCTTGTACGTTATACTCTCTTCCGATGCCCATGGGACATGTCATTTCTGTACGTAAATCAGCTCTGAGTCCTGAAATCCTGTTAGATTATTGTAAGGCATCCATATCCCATGAAATTGACTCCTGAAGACTGTGCATGACCAAGATGGTCGTTTTGAGTTTCTTTTTATTGTGTTGCTGTGCAACATTTTCTGTTAGCAAAGTTAACTGTATGCCATCAACACGTTGCTTGAGATTCGTGGAGACATGTGCTAGTTGGGGACAGTGCCACAGTTGTTGCTCACCACTTTCCCTTAATTGACATTTTGAAGTTTTTTGCATATTAATTCCACGCGTCATGCCTTATGAAAGCATTTTGTGCACCAAGTAGTCTTTCACCTATTGTTTCAGGAGCGCAATAAGGGATATGGTGGTCCGTGGGGCACCTGCAATTGCTGTAGCGGGCGCCCTCTCTCTGGCTGTTGAAGTTTCTAACTTGGAAACTTCGACTGCGACATCGGAATATGCAGTATCTTATCTCGCCAATAAATTAGATTATCTTGTCTCAAGGTAATTTCTAATACCAAACTAGTGTTTCAATAAAACTCCATGCTCTGCTTGCTAAGACAGTGATTTATGTTTTTTGGCGTCATATTTTAAGCCCTAGAGGTAAGTATTTTTTCCTTGCTATTATTAGCTGATGTCTGCAAACTTTGTCAGCCGGCCGACTGCTGTAAATCTTTCAGATGCTGCAACAAAACTTAAAGAAGTTATATCAAAGGCAGCTGCCACTTCTTCAGATCCAATTGCTGTATTCCAGGTAGTTATGTTCTCTTGCTGAGACCTCTCAATCAGCAATTTGCTAGTTTCTGACTGGATAAATACCTTTGTGGTTTATTGCAATATAGTGATATAGTAGAGCAAAATACTTAAAATAGTCGAATATTATGCACTTAAAACTCTATTTCTTTTTCTTTTTTGAAGAACGAGAGCATTTAAAATATAGTTTGCAGTAAGCTGTGCAGTAATATTTACATTGTATTTTACAACTTAGCATGCACGCAATAGTTTTCCCTCGACTTTTTCAGTAGGGGTGATGGTTTTTTTAATTTCTCTTCACAGATCAAGATAATAGCTACGATGCTCATTTCTCCATTGCTGGTTTTCAGCTCAATTTAAAATCTACAACATTTGCAGCATACGATGTAGTTTTCTCTTTCTTTTATTTTCTTCATAATTGATTAATTTCATTTCTTTTCCTTTGTAATTTTATTTCTCTTGTCTATTTTATTTTCGTTTGATTATCCCTGTTCTCTTTTTTTTTTTCAGTTGTAATTGTAGTGGCATAGGAGAAAGAAGCTAGAAGGCCAAACCTTTTGAGTGTGTTGTATTATTTGGACATATATTGAAGTATATTGAAAGCTAAGAGAAATCGATAGAGCTGCAAACAATAGGGTTTCATTCATTACGTTACAAATATATACAAACGGGTAAAGGAAGAAATACACTAAGACCCCTAATCTTCTAATCTATTTACATGAGTGAATAAATATAACCTAATTACGCATTACACCCATAACTTAACGCTCCCCCTCAAGTTGGTGCGAAGATATCAATCAAGCCCAACTTGAACACAATGGGGTGGAAACTCTTGCTGCCAAGCCCTTTTCTAATATGTCAGCTAGTTGATCTTCAGATCTCACAAAAGGCATAAATATTGAACCCTCGCTCAGCTTTTCCTTGATGAAGTACCTGTTGATCTCTATGTGCTTCGTTCTGTCATGTTGAACAGGATTATGAGCGATGTTGATGCCAGCTTTATTATCACAGTAAAGTTTCATAGGACCATTATCAATAATTCCCAAATCACGTAATAAGGTTTGGAGCCACAAGAGCTCACAAACACCATGAGCCATAGCCCTATACTCCGCTTCTGCGCTAGACCTGGCTACCACTGATTGCTTCTTACTTTGCCTAGTAACCAAATTTCCCCCAAGAAAATTGCAATAGCCAGAAGTAGAGCGTCTATCATCCACAGAACCAGCCCAGTCAGCATCAGTAAATGCCTCCAATCGCAGGTGACCGTGTTAGAGAACAAAATTCCTTTCCGTGGAGCTGATTTGAGATACCTCAAAATACGATAAACTGCGTCAAGGTGTGAAGTACGAAGATCATGCATAAACTGACTAACAATGCCCACTAAATAAGTAGCATCCGGTCTAGTGTGAGCTAAGTATATCAGTCGACCTACCAGTCGCTGATATCTCTCCTTATCAGTGCGCTCCCCTGCGTCTCTACTAAGCTGATGATTTGCCTCAATAGGAGAATCTGCAGGTTTACAACCGAACATACCTGTTTCTTCCAATAGGTCAAGTATATACTTCCGTTGGGAGATAAAAATACCTCACCTTGCCACTTCCATTTCAAGAAAGTATCTTAGTGATCCCAAATCCTTAATCTCGAATTCTTGAGCAAGACTAGACTTAAGATTAAGAATCTCATTCACGTCATTGCCTGTCATTATTATATCATCAATATAAACGATAAGGATAGCAATCTTACCGGCACCTTTCTTGATGAACATAGTATGATCTGCATGGCTCTGTTGGTATCCAAAACTCAACATAGCCTTTGAAAACCTACCAAACCAAGCTCTAGGTGACTGCTTCAACTCATAAAGAGCCTTTTTCAATATATACACCTTTCCATCAGTCTGAGATGAAGAAAAACCTGGTGGGATAGCCATGTACGCCTCCTCTTCTAACTCATCATGGAGGAATACATTCTTCACATCAAACTGGTGAAGAGGCCAATTCAAATTGGCAGCACAAGAGAGTAGAGCTCGCACAGAGTTCATCTTTGCTATTGGGGCAAACGTCTCCTCGTAGTCAATACCATAGGTTTGAGTGAAACCCTTGGCAACAAGTCTCGCCTTATACCGCTTAACTGTACCATCATCATTCTCCTTAACAGTGAAACCCCATTTGCATCCCACTGGTTTCTTCCCTTCCGGAAGTGACACTAGCTCCCAAGTGCCATTCTTTTTCAAAGCCGTCATCTCCTCTACTATAGCTCCTTTCCACTTAGGTATCATGTATGCATCTTGCCAACTATGTGGAATAGATATAGAAGAAAGAGACGAAACAAAGGCATGGTACGAGGAAGATAAATGATCATAAGAGACAAACTGTGAGATGGAATGTTGAGTACATGATCTAACACCTTTCCGAAGAGAAATAGGATGGTCATTAGAATTATTAAGAGGAGGTTCAATGAGAGAACAATCATTACTAGATGAGTCAGCTGAGGAGTCTGGAATTGGAGCAAGTGATTGTGATTGACAAGGTGGTATCAAACATGAAGACTTTCCTTTTTGCCTGCTGTAGGTTTTGAGGTTAGACCCTTGCAGCCGTTGCATACATTCTCCCTCATCACCATCAATGTCATGTGTTGCTCTTTTAGTAGATATTAGTTCCTCTCCAGACTTTTCCTTCTCCTTCTCACCATGATTATAAAACAATTGCTCCCCCTCACCATAAAACATCTCTTCCTCTTGTTTATGCTCCCCCTGAAGAGATGGACTGGAGGGAGAGAAAAAAGACTTTCTTTCCCAAAAAGAGACATCCATAGAAATAAAAAACTTTCTAGAGTGAGGATCATAACATTTATAGCCCTTTTGGGTAGGAGAATACCCAATGAAAACACACTTATGGGCTTTAGGACCCAACTTGCCACCAGAGGGGTGAGGTGCTTGAACAAAACACACACAACCAAAAACTTTCAGGGAAAGAGTTGTGACACAAAACTGTTAGGGAGACACTCAATAGGAGTTTTAAAGTTGAGAACACTGGATGGCATGCGGTTGATAAGATAAATGACAATCAAAATCGCCTCTCCCCATAAATATTTGGGAACGTTCATGGTGAACAAAAGAGAGCGAGCCACCTCAGCAAGATGACGATTTTTGCGTTCAACAACTCCATTTTGCTGTGGAGTGTCAACACAAGTCATCTGAAAAAGAATACCATTCTCATCTAGAAATACCCTAAAACTCCTATCTATATACTCAGTACCATTGTCACTATGAAGAATTTTAATAGTCATGTCAAACTGAGTGCGAACCATCGCATGAAAAGATTTAAAACAAGAAAAGACTTCACTTTTTGACTTAAGTAAATACACCCAAGTAACACGAGAATAACAGTTAATAAAAGTGATAAACCACCGATAACCTTTAGCAGTAACAGGGGAAGGACCCCAAACATCAGAATGGATAACCATAAACGGAGAATCACTCCTTTTATTAATAGGTGCATAAAAAGAACGTTTATGTTTCCCAAGCTCACAGGCTTCACAAAAAAACTGACTCCGAGAACAATATTTAAATAAATTAGGAAAAAGTTTCTCCAAAATCCCAAAAGAAGGATGACCTAACCGACGGTGCCACTGATGTAACATAGAGAGAGCTGAACCAATATCTACTTGCAGAGCTAGACCACATGATCGGGGTGAATGAGATGGATGAGGTGCAGATTCCAAAAAATAGAGGCCACCATGTGCTCTACCATTGCCAATCACCTTCCCCGTATCCAGTTTTTGAAAAACGCAATGGGTAGGAAAAAATGTTACGGAGCAATTTAAAGATTGGGTAAGACTACTAACAGAGAGAAGGTTAGTAGAAAAATTGGAAACATGAAGAACTGAAGAAAGAGAAAGGGTTGGAGAACAATGAATAGAACCTTTCCCGAAAATAGTAGATAGAGAACCATCAGTAACTCTGACCTTATCCTTACCAGAACATGTAGAATAAAACTCAAAGAAAGATGCGCAACCTGTCATATGATCTGTTGCAACAGTATCTATTATCCAGGGAGAAGAGCTAGAGGCAGTAAGAGCATCAGCATGTATATCTTTGTGGGCGAAAAAATTAGTGGCAGTGGAAGCAGAAGCGGTGGAAGATGGAGCATCAAGCTTCGCCAGAAGGCGCCTGAGAGTATGTAACTCCCCTTGAGAAAAAACATCAAGCAGGGCAGTTTTGGAAGCCTCCATCATATCAACAGATGAAAGACAGTAACAAACTGCTAAAAAACTTCAAGATAATAACTAGACAACACTCCAAAAGCTCTAGAGTACCAACGAACACAAAAAGAACTTGGTGAAACCTGGGAAAACACTTGATACCGATGGCGGCGAGTCCGAAGATCGAATAGTGAGTTTGATGAAGACCCAGTGAGTAAAGAACTCAAACCGTGAAGACCCAGCGGACGTCAAGTGCTGTAGAGTCCAAGGCGTGAACACCCAGGCACTTTTGAAGCAAACCTAGATGATTCCAAGAGCACCGAGGTGCTGCTCGTACGATGCCCGTACAATTCCATACGACCCCCGTACAATTCCATACGACCCCCGTACAACGGCCATACAATTCCGTACGATGGCTGTACGATGGTCGTGAGTGGTTAACGATGACAACGAAGGTGAAGCGAAGGTATGGGATTTGTCGTTGCTAGAGAAAAAACTCTCAAAACTCACAACAAAGGTGGAGAAAACTCACACGAACAGAGTAGCGATTTGATCTTTCGCTCTTATACCATGAAAGCTAAGATAAATCGATAGAGCCGCAAACAATAGGGTTTCATTCATTACGTTACAAATATATACAAACGGGTAAAGGAAGAAATACACTAAGACCCCTAATCTTCTAATCTATTTACATGAGTGAATAAATATAACCTAATTACACATTACACCCATAACTTAACATATATACAAGTAGGTATACAACATATATTTATCGATCTGTTTCTATAGATTTATAATTTTGCATATATTCAGATATTTTTTCCGAATATTGATCCATAGTTATAGTAATCAACGACTGTTGAGTCCCTTGCGATTGCAAAGCTACAATTATATAAAGATATTTCAGCAGCACACTCTCTCTGTTAATTGATCGTACCCTCAAATCAGTAGTATCCTTAGAACCCTCTCTGTTGATCTTTGTGAAAACTGCAAAGGAAGATCAACCTAGGGCGTACCTCCAAGAGGAAAATTAGCCCAATTAGGAACCAATTTCCCTACCCTCAAGCCCTGATCGCCCCCAGATTACAAGATTGCTTCAAAGTCTTCCTTTCCCAGGGATTCAATAAGTGGGGAAGCGAGAAAAACCTGAAAGCAACCAAACACAGAAAGGAAGCTGCGTGGCAGTGAACGAAGGACAATGAAAACAAGATTGCCCAATTTCAAACTCAATGTTTTTACTGGATTATGACTTCTATCTACTCTCTTCTTTTAGCCCCATTGTGGGTTATTTGGAAATTTGGCTTCAATGGAACCTGAAATTTGGCCCATTGTAATGCTCTTCCAGTGCACTTATAGTTTCTTTTACTGTTAGGCCTACATTGAAGCTGCTGAACTAATGCTTAAGGATGATGTTGCTTCAAACAAAGCAATCGGGTCTCATGGAGCTATTTTTCTTCAGCACCAGCTGGGGGACTCCAAGAGGCTGTCTATTCTGACCCATTGCAACACCGGCAGGTACTCTCTCTCTCCAAGAGCACAGCTCGCGTTCTGTTTGTGGCCCCATCTTTCCTAACTTCTTGCTATACACTATGGTTTTGTAGTCTTGCCACAGCTGGATATGGTACTGCTCTTGGAGTAATTCGTGAACTTCATGGTGGAGGAGTTTTAGAGAGGGCATATTGCACAGAAACACGTCCATTCAATCAAGTGAGTGTATTACTTGTACTTGTTTCTCTTCTTAGCATCATGTATAACTTTTGCTGCCAGCCTCCCTCATAGTCCCAAAGTCACAACTCAATCATGTTGTTGGAAGACGTGAGGTAGTGTGTGCAGCTCATAATATTGGACCGAAATAGGAAGTGTTTGCCTTCAATTTTTGACAGGGTACTAGAGTCTACCGGATCAGATTGGCACTCTGTTTTATTACTTCAGATAGGACGTAGGTACTCCTGTAGGGGCTTCCAGACATAGGTGCTCTCTAGTTGTATGACGGCTCTACCTTTGGCTAGACGTATGAATCTGGAATGAACACAATATACATGTTAAAAATTCAATGCATTTCTTTTCCTATTGTAATGATTTCATAGATATTTTTTTATCTTTATGATAATGAAGTATTCTTTAGCCGATAAAGAAAAATTTACAAGTTTTGTGTACACAACTATTTTAATCTTGGCAGGAATTTCTGATTGTAGAGGACATTTGGGACTGGGAGGTTGAATTAGGTTACCAAACCAACAAAACAGTAAAGATGTGGTTGTGGCAGCTTTTCAAATGAGACTGTAGAAAGCTCTGCAGTCCAATTGATACTGTGAGGTGGAGTATCTCATGTGAGGTCGCTGAAAGCAACTATTCCATATAAAGCAAAAGAAATCAGTTCATAGCCTAAGATATTGAAGTGATTGGCCCATATCAAATGCATATAGCTGAACTTGAGTTTATTGTAGAAAGCGAAATTTGTAAGGTAAATTGCTTCAAAACATAGCTTGACTGGGTAATACTGATACGAGTTCCTTTGTTTAATCTCATAATAGGTGTCAAGCCTCGATTACTGTGTTTATGACATTTACCGTGTTATTTCTATGTATATTTGTTTTTGGTAAGTGAAAGTTTCAAAAACCAAAACAAGGAGACACAAATGTCAAGAGGCCACATCCTCATTGTACAAGATAAAAGGAAACAGACTATGAACTATTACATCCAACTCACTGTTGGAGGTACACCTACAGTTGCTATTGAATTTGTATTGGTTATTGCTATCAAAATAAGCACACTCCAATGGTTGTCACTCTATCTCTGTTGTTTAATAATAGTGTAATATCTTATACATGTCGTGATACGATTTGGTTATATTCTTCCTACCAAAAGCCTTTATATGGATTCATATAATGTACCTGCTGCAGGGATCCAGATTGACAGCTTTTGAGTTGGTGCATGATAATATTCCGGCAACACTTATCACTGATTCAGCTGCAGCTGCACTAATGAATGCTGGACACATAAATGCTATCATTGTTGGAGCAGATCGTGTGGCCGTGAATGGTACTTCAGTACACTGATTGCACTTTAAGTTACAAGTCTGTCTGAGATATCTGCAGTGGACTTTTTTTTGGTTAAGAAAAATTAGAATAGTCAAATTTTCTACCCAAACATAAAAGAAAATACAGATGATAATAAAGTTAAGAGTCTTTTCTTTTCTAGTTTGTTTAGTTGGGAGTTGAGGGAGTGCAAACCAACACTTGATCAAATCTTAATCCCTGATAAGTTAGATGTTTTTGGCGTATAGAGACGAGTAAATTTTCAGGTTTATAATTCGGTCTCTTTTTTCCTTTTGTTCTACGCTCTAATTTGTACATGGGTGGCATCCCTTGATGCCTTCTCAAAAGAATTATTCCTGATAATAAAAAAAAAGAAAGATAATAAGCTGAAAAAAGCTGGCTTTCAAGAAAAACCTAAACAAAGGATTCAGATAAGAGTATCGATGGAGTGATGCATTGTATCTGAATGCAGGTGATACTGCTAATAAGATAGGAACATACAGCCTTGCTGTGTTGGCATTTCATCACCATATTCCGTTTTATGTTGCTGCTCCACTGACGTCCATTGATTTAGCACTTTCTTCTGGGCAAGAAATTGTCATAGAAGAAAGGTCTGCTAAGGAATTGCTGCATTCACGTGGAGGGCTTGGAGAGCAAGTTGCCGCGTCAGGAATTTCTGTCTGGAATCCAGCGTTCGACGTTACCCCTGCTTATATGATCAGTGGTATCATTACGGAAAAGGTCTGCACCTCTCTCTCTCTCTCTCTCTCAAACACACCCAATATACTCACAAAGCAAAAAAGAAAAAAAAAACAAAACACACAGACTTTGGACACTTATTGGCGAGAACAAAAAAACATTACACTCTATCTGGCTTCCAATACTCACGAAGCAAAAATCAAAAAACAAAAAACAAAAAAAATGACTTTGCAAAGTAAATAGCATTCGCTTATTTGCAAGAAGAAAAAAACGTTGCACTCTATCCGGTTTCCATTTGTTTTTTTGCGGGAACAAGCATATTGGTTTTTGCTAGAAAAGTGGTTATGTGCTTAGAGAGTTGGTTTCCGAAAAATCTATTCTAATCTAATATATAAAGGAAGAACACCACTTTGGTGTCCTCTTTTTTTGCGAGTGTGTATACTTTTGTTTCTCCAAAAGGGTAAAATATGTACTTGCCCCTCAAACTATTCGATTTTTTTTTACTTAGTCCTTAAACTACCAATTGAACATACTTCCCCCTTAAACTCTTAAACCGTTACACACTTCACCCAATTCTTAACTCTCATCCAAGGGATGGACGGAAAAAAGAGAGGGTTCAACCCTAGAAGGTCAATTCTCTGTCTTGGCAACTCCTCAACCCCTTCTCTGTCTTCGCAACTCTTCCACCCCCTCCTAGTACTTTTTCCACCTCACACTCCTCAACCCCTTCTATTTTCCTCCCTTTTCTCGAACTAGAAGATGAAAACACACAACCAAAACAAGACCCAGAACATTCACCAAAAAAAGGAGAAAAAAACAAGACCCAGAACCATACCTAATTCTCGAATTCTTCTATTCAGTAGAAGAAACCGAATTTGATTCCCCTGAATTTTCCCGATACGAAGGCATGAATGGGTGGTTTTGATTCAGCATTTTCCCGATACGAAGGCATTCAGGGATGTTCATGTCTACAATGCTGCAATATCAGGTCTATCTTGTTGTGGGAGGTGTGGATTTCTTCTCATTATATTTGTTGCCTGTTGTTGGCTTTCTGCCCTTTTGTCAATAGGCTCAATTCCATTGTTAAACGGATTATGCAAGCAAAACGGCGATTGATGAATTGATATGTATTGCAACGTTTGAGCAAATTTGCTATGGTATACAAGGACCCAAAAAACAGGTCTTTGTACTGTATAATTGTCGAAGATGATGTTTTCCTTCATCTATAAAACCCTTTATTTTGGTAGGCAACTACGTATACAGATTCCATATCTTCATCTACTTTTTAATTTTAGTTTGAACGACATTCCCAGATTTAGTTTTTTTATTTTTTGCTTTCAGATATGGGGAAGAGAGAGAGAGAGAGAGAGAGAGAGAGAGAGAGAGAGAGAGAGAGAGAGAGAGAGAGAGTTACAGATGGGGGACTGTGACAGAGATGGCCTCTTAGGATTTTTATTAGGTGGCCCCCTTTTTGGGGTTCAGGTCGGATTGACCCATGTTTTTGGCGCCAAAAACCTTCTAGGGTTGAACCCTCCCATTTTTCCGTCCATCCCTTGGATGGGAGTTAAGAATTGAGTGAAGTGTGTAACAGTTTAAGAGTTTAAGGGGGAGGTGTGTTCAATTGGTAGTTTAAGGACTAAGTAAAAAAAAATCAAATAGTTTAAGGGGCAAGTACATATTTTACCCTTCTCCAAAACTACCCATACACCATTATTATTTTACACTCAATATATTTCAGATGAAATCAACTACTATGGGCAAAAAGATAAAGTGATTGGTAACTGCCCATTGATAGCTGCCCAACTCCTTTAATTTGCAAGAAAACTATTCCTCCGTCTTCTACGCAATGGAGTATGAGTCTTCTCAACAGATTGTATATGAAGTTGAATGTCATCTAATCTGACCCTTGCAATTGTGCTTTTCTCTTGCTTTTTATGTACTGATCCGTTTCATTATCCCACACGAATTGCATTCTTGAATGCATTCAGGCTGCTTCTATTGCTCAAATGGTATGGAAGGTATGGAAAAGACAGAAAAATTAATGCTACTTTATAGCATAATTAGAGAGGCCTGGTGTGCAAGTCAAATTTTGATAAAACATGCATAATTATAAGTCTGAAGTTATTGTTCGTATTTTTAAAAAAATTCAACTTTGCCTCTAGTAAGCAATTAAGCCACTGTATGTGCAGTGTGCACTAATTATTTGCTTTGTTGTAGCAATTGTCAAGCAAATAAGGCAACCAAACCGTTCCTAAATCTCTAACATGTGCCATTTGAAATTGTGAACAGGGCGTCATAACAAAGAAAGGGAGTGACACATTCGACGTCAAGGGTTTTGTACTAAAGGCAACTGGGAACTCCTAAGAGACAGAGGCATCCCCCTTCCATCCATTTGCAAGTGGTCTACCTGCTCTGCTTTGATAGAAAGAATCCTTTGGCAGTACATTGATATGGTTAAAGGAGGCCTTAGTTGATCTGAGCCAAGGCCTGGTGCTCATTAAACCTACCAAACATAATTGTACTCCTTGGCACAAGGCTGATTCAGCTGAGAACTTGTGTGCGATCATCTGAGTATTTGATGAGCTACTGACTAGTAGTTTTATGTTCAGTCTTATACTCTCCTGGTTTTCATGCGCATTTAATTTTTCGAATGGGCAGATTTTGACATACAAAGAGCTTAGGTTTAGCCAAATAAGGAATTACAAAAAGTCTTGAAAAACAACTTCAGATCACAACTTTGGACATAACTGGGTCCACAACTTTCTAATAAGCCAAGCCTCCAATTGCTTATCATGACTTCAGAAATAGCTACACTCATGAGATGGAACGTAGATGAACGCCCTGTTGTGCTGATGGGAGTTCAAGCCATCCGGCTGATACACTTGTTTGAAAAGCTTTTGATAAAAATACTGTGGGGCTACAACTTCTCAGATCAGTCTCCTTCCAAGCAGATGAACTGCAAGATAGATTCCCCTTCACCTGAGCTCCTGAGCCTACACACTTAGCATCCGCGGTTAGCACCGTACTAGACCGAAGAGTCCAAAACGGCCCTTCGACAGTCAAGTAAGTATGTGAGGAAGAAGGAGAAGCAAGAACTCATATCTAGGATTTTTGGGAAGATTGTGTGTGTACCTCTCTTTAGGCTGAACATTACGTTTTATAGGGAGTGAGTGACTTGCTCTCCAAGTACGGTAGTGTATCTCACGCGTGGTAACCGCTCGGTTGACGTCAAAATGACGAGTTGGTTACAAGCACATGCCTCCACTAGAATGGCGACATGTGTAATAGGCCATTCGGTTGACGTCATTTGTCATGATTAGAAACGGTTTTTGCCATTCGACACCGCCCTTAGCTTTTGTCGTCGCTGAATGGTCCTCGGTCTGTTCGCCGAGTCCCAAAGGGACGTGTGCGATCGAAGAGTGTATACGGCGAGATAATATTTGAGGCATCGGCACTATGCCGAGCCCTGTCTTCGAGACATGGATGCTTCTTCACGCAAGTGCAATCCCCTTAGGTTCTGCATGCGAGTTTCATGTGGACAATCTATCTATATCTATCTATACTCTTTATAAATCTTCAGCCGGATCGAGGATATCCTTCACTGAGCAAGTGCATCGTTTGGCATCTTGACTCATTTTTATTTATCCACCTCTTCATCTCTCTCTGTCTCTCTTTCTCGCTCTCACAACGCCCCACCTTGTGTTGCCTGTGTTTTACTCTCTTTACTCAGACGCTGACACCGAAACCCCTGATGACCCTCTCGTGTACTCTCGTACTCAGACTTCGAGAACTCTCTCTCTCGTGCACAGCCCCATGTTGTGTTACTTCGGTCTCTTCCTCTACTCCCACGCTGACTCCGAAACCCATGACGACCCTCAACGACTTGAAGATCCCAAAGAGGTAGTTTGTTTGTTTACCCTTCTTCACAAATACATTTACACATGCAAACCAGCGCACCCATGAATTAGTTAGTAGTTTTGTTGGTTGAGTAGAATTTGTGGGGTTACTTTCAATAAAAAGGTCATTCCTCGGGCAAAATATCGATGTCACTCTCTTTTTGATCCTTAAAAAAATCTTCTTGGTCAAAATTCTGTTAACACACTGTTGCACACCAATTGTTCGATGGAATTCCTCTACATTTCTCGGTGTTGGATTTAAGGGCTTTCTTTTCCCTTGCTGCGAAGTGACTAGATATTAGCAAGTTTTAGTCACAAGTTCTTGGGTTTTGGGTTCGTGTGGAGCAAGCCCGACTCCAGTTCCGCCAAATTCATAACAAGTACCCATGTGTTTATGTTAGTTTTACCGTCTAATTGACTGAACCTACCATGATTTTCCTCCATCTTTCCTTTCTCAGGAGTGTATTTTTATTTTTAATAAGCGAGTAGTCAATGCAGGATAAAAGCATGTTGGTATTCAAATCTTCTCCTCATTTTACTAGAATGTTGTATTATGTATAACTTTGTTATGTGGAAGTGCCTCGACCCTACTTGTAAATTACAAATCTTAATGGGTTCACCTGTGATGGAGATTCATGATTAAATGAGAGCCGTTGAATAAAAAGGAACAAGTTTGGTCGCTAATATTTACTGCATCATCCCACACCTTATGGGCTTAAGTTTAGTGGATATGAATGTCAAATATTGTAGAATTGGTCAAGGTGCTATGTTACGGTTCTCCTCAACCAATTAGACCTTACTAACACAACATCCACATTGTCCATGAATTAGGACATTGGAAGGCCATCAAGTTGTCTTCTTTGGGATTTATCGAACACTAATCAGGGCAACCCTAGACGTGGTTGAAGAAAGACCTTTCAAGAAAAATCCAATCCTGCGAAGAAAAATATCCATTATGTTAGTCCAATTAGGAAATTGGCTCCATCTATCACTTATCAAAGTGTATGTCCATGTAACGTCACCTAGGCTTTACGTCAAGGGTGGAGGGACTTGGGTTCAAGTGGGGTGGTCACTTGACCCAACAGCCTTCTAAATTGCTAAGTAGTTTGATAAGGGTTTTCTTTTCTTTTCTTTTTTTCGTTTCCACTCCCTTGACCCCATAGAATTAACAGGAAATTATTCAAGAGCCCATTGATTTTTTGAGACGTTTCTCTCCCTCTTTATATCTCTTGCTGATTCCTTTGGGAATCATCTCTCTTTTCAATCTCTTAGAAGAATCTCCCCTGAATGACTTCGATTTGGTTGTATTTTGGAGAATGAAAATTCAAACTTATGTTGTCTACTTGTCTCTTATCGAAAGCCGTTCTAAACGCCCTCTTCTTGAAAACATGAAGCATAAATGAAAGCCCAAGTTTTTTCATTTGGTTGGCACTTTTGTACACCATCTTTAAGTTTTGTTTTTTCAAATTTTCTCCTTTCCATTTTTTGCTGAAAAAGAAAGCTTTTTTGCAGCATTGCTTGGCAAAAAATTTCTGCGAAAAGGACCTTGATGTAAGTTCATAATCTCTCCCTTAAATCTCTCTTGAATCGCAAACCATGGGCAATGATACCTAAGCGACAATAGTTTAGTTTCCCCAGCCTGATTTGGATACATGTCTCACATACTGACATTGGGCATAAGTATGGTGATTAATAATCACTGATTATGACGTGATCACATGAGAAGTTTGGAATCAAGCAATTGTAGCAAGAAGCCAGGGCTGGGATTTTGGGACAAACCCTTTTGTCCAGAGAACATGCTATGAATGGCTGGGAAAAATTCCGATGGAAATAGATGATGCATGTGCCTTCACTATGCAGTTGCATATTGTGATGCAAAGACCACAACGGAACTTCTTGAACTTGCAATTGCTGATGCTAACCACAGAAACCTAAGGGGTTAACCATAGAAACCCAAGGGGTTACCCCTGCTTCACATTGCTGCTAAGTGAAAAGAGCCTAATATTATAATGTCTCCTCTCACATAGGGAGCCAAAGTACTGCTCTCTGTTTCTAAAGTAGATAGATGTTACCTTTTCCATTATTATCTCTCAGCCTATTTAGCACCGACACTTTTCTGGAAGCAATGTACCGGTGTCAGACAAGTGTCGGACACAAATATGCTCTGTATATGTGTCCGGCACTTCATCTCGAAGTTTCATAATATATTTCCCGACACTTTAAGGACACGCACAAGACAATTTAGGGACAGTTCTCAGCACATTCTTCCTTCTATAGTGAGAATCTCCTAGCCATTTCATTTTCATCTTCTGCACCTATATCTGCCACATTGCAAACTTACTCTGTTCAGGATGCTATCAGACAGATATGGGAAAAGTTATAGGCAGTGACTCAGTGACAACCCAATTGTACCAAACAAGAACAAAATGTGTGGGGTCCCACACTCCTGTGGTGTTCGGATCAATTGGGTGCAAACTTTAGTGTACCTGTGTTATTCACCAACTTCATCAAGATATGATGTCTGGAAATATCCCATTGACCACTGTGATGTGATAGTTGGAAATAGAAAGTATGTTGTGCTGTTGTTTTTTAGAATCAATTCATTGCGATAGAAATTGGAAGTTTTTTTTGAAAAATTAAAGTTGTTTTTTGATATTCAAAGTACATATTTTTGCACTTTTAAACATATTGCCTCTAATAAAAGAAAGGAGTTTAGATTTTTGCTACTTCTATTTTTTCCAATAAAATCCCTTGGAAAATACTAGAAATGACTAAGTTCTAGGTTTGACCCTACTAAACCAAGATCCTGGCTCCGCCCCTGTTTTCCGTTATTCATAGGCAACCTCAATGGACTTATATTTTGACTATCAAATGCTGCACAACTCTAGGATTTATAGATTCGAAGTTGAGACCTTAGGTGGGAGCGAATCCCAAGTCCCAAGGCAAGACCACTTTGCCAACTATGACAACTAATAAGGGCTTTGGTATAAGAGAGAGTACCCACAACCTTTTAGAGTTTTTGTAGTTTGACAATGAGTGATGTATATATATTAAACGTCCCACACTATTTTTGCTTGCTAAATAGAGAAAGGAAAACTGTAGTTCATCTTTACATGAAACAGGTATGGTTGAGCAAATCTTGAAAGTTTCTGGAAAACAACAAAACCTTGTAAATCATTTGAATTTGAAGAAGTTGGTAACAAAAAATTAAGCTCTTAATAGGGTTGCGTGTTGAGTTAATTTTTAATTCTTACCTTGTTATTACTTTTTCCTTTCATGGTTTTCCTATTTCTTGAACTTGTTTGTCATTTTGTTGGTTTGTGTAGGTTTGGCCATGAGGTCATTAGTTTGCAGAATTGGTTGCACTTCCTTTCGTATAATTTGTGTTCTTTTTATCCTTCAATTTTAAAGGCTCTATGGCATGACACACTAAGTTCGGTGTCTACAACTGCTCTAACAGTGGTTTGCAAGGCTAATAAGGCTATGTGGAGGGGAATCACTAAGCTTTTTTGGCCTCAAATTCCTACCCTGAATCTTAATTATCAATTGATAAATGCAAAGTGCGACAAAACCTTTGAATATTTAATTGAATGAATAAATACTGCAGTGGGTAAATTTAATAAATAATCAATCATAAGGATATTTAATTTGCATGAAAAATCTGGTATTGTGGAAAGGCAATGACATTAGAGTGCAGATGTATGTTATCTATAGATCCTTCTTGGTCTTAACTTTGGTGAAGACATTTCTTGTTAAACACCCATGTCCTTGGTTTTACACGTGTGACCTTTGAATATACCATGTTGATAGTGACATGATCTGGGTTATTATCGATCGTAGGGATGACAGAGGAGCTTCATCGTGGATAAAGAGGAGGGTGAATGTACTCATTTGATCTTGCAAAAAGAATGAGAAAGGAGAAATTCTTTGGTGGATTTACAGAATGTAGTGCACGTAGGTGTACTTGACAATTTTTCTTGTAGCACTTCAAGCGAAATCCCAAGTACAGGTTACTTGCAGGTTCTCCAAGAAAGGTGGAAGTAATAGTTGCAATATAAACCTCTTTAGACTATTTCTTTGGCATTTTTATTGTTCCTTTTTCCATTTTTTCCCTTTGGATGTTGGGTAGACCATAATTTGTGGGGATGAGCAATTGATTGTGTAGTAATGATAAGAGCTTGAATATTTGATGCGCTGGGCTTTGTTAGTATAAACTATTCTTCTCAAAGACACGTACGAAGAAAGAGTAAAAAGGACTCGAAATTCTATTTTTTGTGGGCAAGTAGACATATAATTGATGCATATGGCTATTATTTTCTAATTCATGGGTAGTCCAGTTACTAGAGAACTTTATAATGACACAAGAAGAAATGATAAACTCCTCGAAGTGTCATTAGACAATTGAGACACGAGAGAATCTTTTTTCCGGATGATCTGCAAAAAGGGGGTTTGCACCGAGCAAATCCCCACCGTCCATCCCGAGATCCAACGGCTCTGATACTGTGTAAACCAAATATGCACTTCACAAAATTACACCCCAAGTCCAAAATTCACATGTGTAAACCAAATAAACCCCAATCAACACTTAACACAAAATTTCCCAACACTTAGTCATTTTTCACAATTTCTCACATTACTCAATATTAATTTGGGAAAATAATACGATTTTACGGGTCCTTACAGGACCAATCCCGGTTTTCTTCATAAGCTTGGCACAAAGCGGTACATCGAATGTTGACTTTCTTGTTATAGACCTTCATGAAGGCCGAACCCAAAAGCTCCTTGATCCTCTTGTTACCTATCTTGGAATGATAAAGAAGCGGACGACCGCCAAAGCCCAAACCAGTGATCATAGAAAAGTCCTTGGGTGTCATAGTCATTTCCCCAAAAGGAAGATGGAAGGAGTTGATAGTGTCTCTCCACCTCTCAGCAAATCCGTGAATGATTGACATGTTGCCCTTGAAAGTGGGCAGAATCTCCATGAAGTACTCGAAGCCCGAATCCCTCACTTTGTCTTTGACCACTTCCGAAAGCTTCCGATACCATTTGATCAGTGGAGAAAGAGAGTCGTATCCTTTGAAGGCCGTGATGTGACTCTGCAAGGCAAGAGTAAGCAAGGAAAGCCGTAGGTAAGTACAAGGTAAGTATTTTGGTCTAGCAGTGCTTAATTTGAATACGTCTTGCATGCATCGTTTGTCTAGCCTACGTTTTGTGTCCGTGCACCATGATAAGTTAGTTCACGTAGTTGCATTTTGCTAGGATTGCATCCTTAATTATCATGTTCATGTTATGTGATGTCGATATGTGCAAGCATAAGACCCATTTTAGCGAAGGAAGTCATTGTGGCATTTCATCAAACACCTTGTGTGCAAGCATTTTCATCGAACACCTTATATATATATATATAATACTATGTGAGATAATATACCAGAAACAAACAATTGAAGAGTTAAACACTAAAACAGAAATTGAAGAGCAAACAATTGAAGAGTTAAACACTAAAACAGAAATTGAAGAGTTAAACTGGAAAACAAGATATAATACAATAGTCTCGCAACCACCCAACCACCAACGAGCCACCCAACCACCAACTAGCCACCAGCGACAGCCACCAGCGAGACAGCCACGAGCGACACATTGAGGATAAACCACCCAACCACTAAACAAAACACACTAAACAAAACACATGAGGATAAACCATGAGGATAAACCACCCAACAACTAAACAAAACACACCACCCAACAACTAAACAAAACACACCACCCAACAACTAAACAAAACACACCCAACAACTAAACAAAACACACGAGGATAAACCACCCAACCACTAAACAAAACACAAAACAAAACACAACACCCAACCCACCCAACCCAACACTTCACCCCAACCCAACTTCACCCGAAGCCAAAGGCAACTTCACCCGAACCCAAGCCAACGGCAACTTCACCCGAACCCAAGCCAACGACAGACTCACCTCCGGGGTTGACACATTAATTTTCTAATGTAGTCACCTCCGTCTGAAGCGCAGCAAAAGTCGATTAATTCGGCCCGTTGTTTACACCTAATAAGATCTAGAGCATACTTTTCCTCGTTAGGAGAAATTAAGCCTTACAGGTTTTTCACAATTTTTTTTGATTGTTTTTTTATTTGACGCATTTCCATGGCCTCTTCCGCCTCTTCTTGGGCCTTTGCCTCTTCAGCCTTCTCTTCAGGCTTTGCCTCTTGAGCCTTCGCAGATGATGGCCCGGGATGGCAGGGATATGGAATTTGAATAGGTATGGGCGGGGGCTGAATAGGCATGGGCGGGGGCGGAATCTGGAAAGGAAAGGCGTAAGGGAAGGCATTGGGATAGGGTTGGGAGGGTAAATGATGATATTGGGAAATATTATAAGGAGGAGGATATGGAGGAGGATAAAAACTTGGGTTTGGGTGATTATTATACCCCGGATATGTAGGAATAGCTGGATATGAAGTAATAGGATAAGGATAAGTTGGAGTATGAGAAGTACGACTGGGTTGGATAGGTGGCGTGGGTTTTGTGGTGTTACCTTGTGGCGTGGGTTCCGTCGTGTTACCTTGTTGGGTAGATGTTGGGGAGAGTTGGTTACCTGAGGAGAGTTCCCTCGATAATCCGGGGAAAACTTTGGCAGGATCCCCACACACTTCCCTATTCCACTTGTTAGTATCATGTGACCTTTTCAACATCCTAAATTTTTTGCAAAGATCACCCATGTCTGCCTTCCCACGTCTCTTTTTGTAAATATGGAATACTCTTCGCCAAACAATGGTTCCGTCCGGTTGTTCTCTTCTAAATTTTGCTACTGATTTCGCCAAAAGCTTGTCATCCTCCTCAGTCGATTTCTACACAAAAAGAAGTTGAACAAAACTTAGAATCAAGATACAAAACTTAGAAACTTAGAAACTTAGAATCAAGATACAAAACTTAGAATCAAGATACAGTCACAAAAAGAAGAACAAAACTTAGATACAGTGAGAAGACTGAAAAAACTAGCATATTAACCGATACTTACGTTCACAAAAAAAGAACAAAACTTAGATACAGTCAAAAGACTATATTAACGGATACTTACATGAGCCATCCTTTTTTTTGCCGGTCGTTCCTTTTTTTGCCGGTGGTTTTTCAGTCGTTTTTCAATCCGTGTGTTCTTGTGTATGTATAGATTATATATATAGGGAGACTAGCAGGATGAGCAACCCACCCACTCGGTATAAATGAAAAGATATAAATGGGACAGAGAGACTATTAAGGGATAGAGGCAGTATGTTCGGATTCCTATATAGGGATAGACTATTAGTTCGTTACGTTGAAATAATATTTTACAATTACCTATAATTTCCAATTTTTCCAATTTGAGCCATTTTTGGGGAGACAAAATCACAAAATCATGACTTGATCAGGCCATGGGCAAAGGCGAAACATGGGCAAAGGCCAAACACATTTCATTTTCACATTTTTGTTTTTGTTTTGAATGCTTCTCATATGAGTTTTTTATTTTAGACTTTAGAGAGTTTTTCACTTTAGACTTTAGCGAGGAAACATGAATAGGAGAGACTTTAGTGAGGAAACATGAATAGGAGAGGTGGAGAAGTGAATGGCCAATGGGGATGAGGTTTTTTATTTCTCATTTTTTCACTTTTCTCATTTTATTAACAAAAATTCTCATTTTATTAACAAAAATACACGCAAAATGGGACATATCTCTTACACTTCTCATATATCTTCCAAACACTTCTATCAAAAGAGACTTTAGTGAGGAAACATGAATAGGAGAGGTGGAGAAGTGAATGGCTAATGGGGATGAGGTTTTTTATTTCTCATTTTTTCACTTTTCTCATTTTATTAACAAAAATTCTCATTTTATTAACAAAAATACCCGCAAAATGGGACATATCTCTCACAGTTCTCATATATCTTCCAAACACTTTTATGAAATTCAAAATACATTCTCATTATAATAAAAAAATCAAAAAGCCAAAAAATTAAAAACACTTTTATCTAAATCAAAATACATTCTCACTATAATAAAAAAAATCAAAAAGCCAAAAAATTAAAAATAAAAAACTTAAAATGAGACTCTGAAACACTCTCTAATTATGGAGGAATGCCAAACCCATTTTGATTACCTCCGTTGAAAACATAAACAAATTTGCTGTTGAAAACATAAACAAATTTGCTATTGTTAGCAACTTGGTCTCCATTTTCCCCTCTCTCCTGCAAGTGGCCTCCTCCCGGCAGGGTTGATTAGATTAATTCGTTTAACAGCAATCCCTCTCCCAAGTGGCCTAGACTCTGTAGGATAGAGTCAAATCCCTCTCCCAAGTGGCCTAGACTCTGTAGGATAGAGTCAATTAACATTAACAGCTATCCCTCTCCCAAGCGGCCTAGGATAGATTGGGTACGAAAGAATAGAATAGAGTCCATAGAATATAGTCGATTAAGATTATAAGGAATGGAAAAAACTACTGGCTCTGTCCCAATTTTATTTAGTGTCTACAATTTTATTTAGACCCTCCATCAAATTTAGTTGCTACTTTGTTCATTCCATAGGTTGATCTCATCAATTTCACTTGAATTTGGAATCACCCATTTGAAATCAAGTTTCTAAGATTTGGGGATATGGTTGAATCTCGAAAAAAAATGTGATCCCCTATGTTGATTGCATGTCATACCACTCTCTAGCAGCTTAAAATGTTGAAATTTGTCCTTGGAAGTGGTTGATTTGAAGCCCCATTGAAATCCCTTGTTGCTACCAAAAATTCGTCCAGGACCCCTTTGGATCGATCCAACCCCCCCTCTGGATCGATCCAACTTGCTAGAAATTTTCCAGTGGGCTCTTGGATCGATCCACCCTACCCTGTGGATTGATCCACTTCAGTTTTTTTTTTCAAATTTTCCTGTTTTGGTTTTGTTGGTCTATTTCGAGCGATGAACCTGTTAAAACCCTTATCTATGACTAGAAATGCATTGAAATACGTGTCTTGAGTGTCTCCGTGATTAGTTGATGATTATGATTGGTTCCATGAGGTACGGATTACGTGTTTGACACCTAAACGACACTAGTTCAACGATTGACGTTGCCACGATAGTTTTGGTTGGTATGTTGAAGTATGTGACATACGTGGACATCGAGGTGAGTTTTGTGAATGAGAATTAATAATGAGAACTTGAATAAATGGCACGGGGCCCTATATGGGTATGCCCGGAATGGCACGGGGCCTTAAATGGTATGCCCGGAATGGCACGGGGCCCTATATGGGTATGCCCGGAATGGCACGCGACCTTCGTGGTATGCCCAGAATTTAATGAAACGATTAAAATGAATGCAACATGCCATGTGTGAGTGGTTTGGACACGTGCGAGGTATCAGACACGTAACGGACATGACGATGTATATGTGACCCTTGGTTGGAAATCATGGAATTCCGTATCGTCCATTCTACTTATTTATGGTTCCTTAGTCGTTGTTTGTGATTTCTCTCCTTTGCATGCACTTCATATGCATTCCATGTACATATAGATTTGGTAGGTGTTTTCCTACTGGGCTAGTGAACTCACTCTTATTATTTTCTTTTTGGTACATCACTCTTATTATTTTCAGGTACATAGCTCGGACCATGAAGTGGTGTGTGAGAAATGCATGCATGGCATCCTTTTGAAAGCTCTCAAGGAAGTTATTAAATCATCTTGGAGTTAGCATCGTTTTGGAAAAGATGATCTTGTAACTTTGTTAAACATTCTCTTTTGACAATCGGTCTTGTAAACTCTAAAGTCTACTCATGGCATTTGGGGTACGGGCACCCGTAGTTATTTGTAAAACTTGATTCGACTTCAGGAGAACATGTTGACTTTTGACTTGCCCGTGGGAAGTGTTGACTTCCACGTGAATATTTAATGTATTATTTTTTGTGAAAATTGAGGGTGTGACATCTTCCGTGCTTTTCTCTCCTAGGTTGCCAAATGGAGTGCAAGTCCCCTTGATTAAATCTTCTTCGTGGATACAATGAAAAAAATACAAATACCAATCTAAGAATTTGTTCAGTGAATGACATTTGTTACAAATGCCTTGCTTATGAAAATCTCAAACCTGCATCATCAGTTGTAATGAGTTTGAAAAGATACCAACTTTTGTTATATCTTGAGAAATAAGAGTCTTGAATATAATGATGCGTCAGAAACTACCTAAAATGTCTCTCAGTAATCATGGTTGGCTAGAGATCAACCACCCTCTACAGTCAAAGTGCATAGCACTAGTTCAGAAAAACCACACCCAAATCCAATACAAGTTACATTAAAATGCCTATCATTAATCAGCCTAAACTGATCCAAAAAAATAAGAACTCCCAAGCCTGAGAAGAGCATAAGCCTGAATCTCCAATGAATTTGAAGCACCAGTAGTTGCACTAACTAGAAATGGTCACAGAAGTGCATCTTCCGTATCCCTAGGAATGTACTCGAGCAAAAAGTTCTCGTCATTTAGGATGGATTGCAGCAAATGCAGAGACCGTGAGAAGGTGGCCATAAGCACATCCACCACGGTCTGGAACTTGTATGCTTCACCCTGCAAGTGTCAATTAGAATTCAGCCGTGAAGAAGTCATATGAAGAATTCAAATCATATACAACTTATATAATTCGATTGCTAAATGAAACGAAATTAAGCCTCTCAAGAATACTCACTTGGATGGAGTAGTCACCCGCATGAGCTTTGTAAGCTCTAAGGAATTTGTAGTGGCTACGTACTGAGTCAGCCCGATACCTTTGGTCATACACCTAAAACATGAGGCACTTTTTCCTCGCCTCAATTTCTTTCTTCCAATTGTCAAGATCTTTAATGTTGTTGATCTTTTGAAACAACCTCCCCTTCAATGCTCGGCTTAGATATTTCGAGCTATCAACGAAGCGTTGGAAGAAGTCAATTTTCTCCATGTCCCTCCATAGAGCACAATGGTGCTCTATGAGGTTTGTGTTCTTGTTCTTGAGCGGATTATTTAGGCGGTGGAGAAAGTCTACCATGTCTTCTGGACACCCTTTTCGGGGTCCATCTAATACATCAAATTTGATAAGTTTGCAAAGCTTTTGAAAATCTCTCTCAATATGATAGTCCTTGCATCCATAAGCTACTTCAATCCCAATGAACTTAGGGATGTGTCCAACCATGACTATGTTTTGCAATGCAACCTCCCCTTTGAAATACAACTTCTCCTTATGCAAGTGTTGAACACCGTACAGAATGTACCTACAATGTAAATGATAAAAAACAAATTAAAGCCAACTCTTAACCAACACTAGAATTACAACAAACAATATGAAGCAGCCGAAGGTTTTTGACTGAAATTACCTTATTGAGTCCAATATCGAAGTAGATATTCTCCATCTAGGGGTGTAAAAGCCAGGGGGCCTGTATTTTTCATAAATCGGTTGCGAGTCCAACCAATCTTTAAATTTCAAACCCCACCTCTCGTAGACAAGCTTGCAATTGTTCTCGTCCACATATAAACACCTTAAAAAAGACGGGTGAGTTACTTGCCCGGCCGTAAAAGTTGTGAGGACTTGGCCGGGCGCATAACTCACAACGGACACGGGAATGCCTCCTTGAAGGAGCATTCCATGTCCGTTGCTTTGATTCAAAACAACATAGTCCACATTTGCCGAAAACTTGATTGGACAAGCGTTAATCTGAGAATCGATTGCACGCTTTCTCTTCTTGCTGCAACAAAGAGAAACACAAATTTTTTCAATACTCAAAAGTGATGATTCCCGAAAAAGTCCAATTGCAGCTTCAATCCCACAAAACATGAAACAGACCCAAAATATTAGAAAGTAAAACTTGAACCCCACTAGAGATAAGCATATTGATACACCAAAGATTACGAAAGCAAAGCCAAATGCTGTTTCAGGTGAGTGTTTGACTCATTGGGAGTTCAAGTAAAAGAAGTTAGTACTTGAGCCGTTAAAATACTGCAATCACATGCTGTTTAAAAGCAGATTAAGTAAATGAAAAATGGATAGAAGAATCAATTGATCAACTATTCATGTAGCAAAGAAAGTGTATTTACCAGTGTTTTCAAATCGGGATACGTACCGTGTATCGTTTTTTTCATTGTATAAATCGTATTGGGATACGTATCAAATGTCTTAAGATACGTTTGATGGAAGAGTAGGAGTTTATAATGTTTAGTTAGAGGCAAGGGTGGGAAAGGAAGGTATTTATGTTACACTTAAACTCAAAACTCTTTTTTTTTTGGCTTGGTACAAAATGGCCAGAACCCATCCATATTTATACTACTCAATGGAAGGGTCTAGTATAAAGATATTTTCATATAAGATAAACTTTGAGGCGGATTCTAGAATTGCAGATGTAACTAATTCACACAAAAAAAATCTAGATATTTCACAAGGATATTGTAGAACTTCTAGAAGATAGATATTATAGAGCTTCTAGAAACTAGATAGTTATATCTACTTCAATAATATCTTTCATCTTTGAACTTTGTCAATTAGGCTTATTTGGACTTTATTTTTCTTGTGCCAAAATACTAAATCTAGTTTATTCTTCAACAATAATAGTCATAATTAATATACGATAAAAATTAGTTATACCTAATGATATCAACAGACTATACTTACATTTACAAAAATAAAATGTTTTTAAGATGCAAAATTTCAAGTCTCTCAATTGGGGTCTATCACATTAAGGCTTTTTGTTGCCTTAGCTATGGAAAGAAAAAAAAAGTTTCTTTAAACTTTTGGCACATGCTATTATATGATGCACTCTCTTAAATATACTATTGGTGATGCTTTTTGAAAAAAAAAATTCTCTTTCTTTTGGTTGGTTGATGGCTAACACAAATATCCTCGTTCACCAAAACAAATCTTCTTTTTTTCCCTAGTATTTTCTTTTTGTCAGCTGACAAAACTATTTATTTTTTGACATTGTAGCAAACTAAAAAAAAATTGGGAATATTATTTCAATTACAATGGGTGAACTTGCTCTAATCTCCTAATGAGGTGTAACATTGCCCTTGTATGATTCAGGCAAAACACAATCGAATTATGGTTATTTCCTCTATTCAAGCTAGGCGCCCTACATTGAGGTTGAATTTCTATCAAGTGTTTGAATATAGCCATAATTAGATCAAATGGCTTAGATTAATAGGTTTGGGGTTCCGCTTCGTAAAATAAGGTCAGACTTTTTTCCTATAAGTAATCGTAGGATACGTACCAAATCAGGATACACGTATAAATTGTAGGATACGTGATCGTATCGTAGGATTTCTATAAAAAAGGATACAGGATGCGATACGTATCGTGTATCGTAGGTTTTCAACAACTATGGTATTTACTGAAGCGTTTTGAACTTTCCTAGCATACTATTTCTGATTTACTGAATCAATTGTTCCACTGCTGCGGTTTATGGTCTTTGGCGTGAAAGGAATCTTTTCATAATCCAGGGCAAATCAACAGATCAACATCAATTGCTCCACAAGATTACATCTGCTATCAGAGATTTTTTGAGTACTAGGAGGCTGCTGAAACCATCCATGGCTAATAGAACTTCCTATAGTGTAGGATAGCTGTTTTTGTTTGGCAGAGGTTTCGTGATTGTTTGGGGGAGTTGGCTATCCCTATAAGGCTATAACTCTGTAATTCTTTTGTTGGATCTTTATTTTCTTGTGCTGCTGTTATTGTCTTTATTTTGGATTCTGTTAAACTGTTAAATTTCCAAGAAAACAAACACTTGCCTAATGCAACATGAAATCCAAAAGAAAAAACCAAGAATTACAAACTTAACTCACGTGACGCTGATCCGAACATGTTTGAACCCACTATACAACATTCTTGGAAAATAAATATCCCAATTACAACATGCTTTCATATACCATCTTTAATAATATAACTGTGAATCCATTTTACCCATAGTGTTTCTTCCTTCTTGCATACAGCTCATAGATGTCTCAACGTACATAGTTGTTTTATTCCATTCCTTAAGGGATTTCAAGCCAAGGCCGCCTTCGTTTTTAGGCAATTGCTCAAGTTAGTTAACTGGTGTACTGCAATGCGTGTGATAAAGCCTCAATTGCGACCGGGAATGTGCATTTTAGCTGGCTTATTGCCATGTGTGATGTAGCCTCAATTGTGACTGGGAATGTGCATTGTCCCACCTCAGGTACAGTACCTAAGTGAACCTTCCATACCTTCCTGTGGTGCTAATGACAGGCTCAAGTCTTGCCTCGTAGAACTCGGGTCTTATGGAGCTTCTGGTCCTCGTACTGCGAGGGAAGGTTGTTACCACAATGCATTGGTTAACCCTCTTGGAACGTGTATCACGGTTAGGATCCCTCAGAGCCACGTTGCATGTACGTACACTGCTGTATGTATTGGAGGTTAATTTTGAGGAAGAAAGAAAGAGACTGATTCTTGAGACTTAGCCTGCCCAAATTGTATTCCAGCACTCACCCCTCAACGCATCTGCTTTGCAATGACTTGGATTGTGGTCACCGTGTCTCCTGAAAACAATGGTACTCGCGCTAGAGCAAGTGAAGATACCACTATTCCTGATAAAAAAAAAAAGAAGCTTCCAGCTCGGAATATATAAAATGTTACCACTAAGAAAGAAAAGTACTCAGATTGTAATACGGAATCTCAATCTGTCAAAAGGAGGAGAAGACGTACTAAACGAACTGCCTTTTATTATTCAGATTCGGAGAGCGAGTTATCCAGGGAGGATCTGGTGAAAGTTCTGGCGGAAAAGGAAGAACTCCTAAGAGAGAAGGACAAAGCAATTGAGATAATGCAAGAAAAAGTTCTCGCGATTGATGCTGAAATGGAGAATGTCAAGGAAAGGACGAGATGTGAAGCAGAAAACTCCAAAAAATTTGCTATACAGGTTTGTGTCCTTTTAAAAAAAAATACTGTGTAATTTTAAGTTGGTCTGACCCTCGGCTTTTCTTGTGCTTTGGCCCGATATGTGAGTCTTACTTGCTCTTTGTTTGCAAACTATGCTGTAGAGTTTTGCACAGAGATTACTAGATGTTGCAGATAATCTGAGTAGAGATACTTTTATTGTTGAAAACAGTTTCTCAAAGATTGATGAATCTAAAGACACTGCTCACTACAACAAATCCGGGCTTTCCCGGCATTCCCTTCCCTGTGTTTTTTAAAAAACCCCAGGAAAGCTTTTAATTTCGCACGGCGCCGGAGTAAAAAGAAGGCGCGTTTATTTCCCCCAAATACTTTCACTTTCCCCCTTATTTTCCTTTGTCTACACTTTTGCCAGTGTATCTCTCACTCTCTGCCGCTCCTCTGCTCAGGTATGGCCTCTCTCTCTCTCTCTCAACTTGGTTCTGTAGGGCCTTGGCCAAAACACCAGTAGTTGAAGGTGCAAAATCCAACCATTAAGGGGACGATTTTTAGCTCTCTCGCGAAATCCGACCATTAAAGGTGTGAAATCCACTCTTATAGTTTGTAGCTCTCTCGCTTAAGCCAATTTTTAATGGATTTAGGGTTTGGTGATGTGTTTCAAAACGGCTAGGATCTCGATTGGGTTTGGTTCAAGACCAGCTTCTTTACATCAGAAGCTCTTGTATATACTATGATTTTTCGGTCTCTTTGATTGTCGAGGAGAGCTGATGGCTACTTTGCCCTTGAGCTCTCTGCCAGCATGACATCTATTCCGTCACGGACAATGAACTCGTCGATTAAGATCAACGGCAATGAAGAGGCAGTCAACGGTGGTATTCGGGAGGTTGATCTCTGTAAAGAAAAACCCTGGGATTTGCCTGGTAAAAATCAACCCTTTATTTTGGGGATTTTCTTGGATACTTGATATAAAATCAGTTGAAATGCCCTAATTTTGCCTTGTTTGGAATGATTTAAAACGTCTTTCTTTTCCTTTTGGTTTCCGGTTCGGCAGAAATATGTATTTGGGGAAAATCTAGTGGTTATTTTTTTTTGGTTTGTTAATTGATTAAATGACATTTTTTTGGTGTCTGGTTTTTAATCTGGCTGAGCTAATTGGTCGGAGGAGCTGGTGCATAGTGTACGTATTGGCGTGTGGGTGTTAGATGTTTTCTTTATCCAAACAATAGAAAATAGGTAAAACATTTTACAGGAAAATATTTTACACCCAAACAAACGGAGCCTTAGTGCTGAAAATACACCTGTTAGTGCTGAAGTGTTGCTGCAATGATTGGAGGAGATTTTCCTTATTCTATTGCCTTTGTTGAGTGTCAGATTTTCTTTTCCAGGCTTGGTCTTATGTGCATTTAACTGCGTTAAGTTGTTTGTTCTAACAGTCTCCAGATGCCTCTAGTGTGCACCGGCAAATGACGACTGATAGTCACCAAGAAAATGCGGAAGAGAGATATCAAGAGTCCCAGTTGCAGGAAGCAACACTATTGTCACAACTAAATCCACGACCTAATGCTCAGGGCGAGGTAAATAAAATGAATGTGCGCACAAAAGTATTTACTTCGAACCTTTCTTAGGCGACTGTTAGTTGTTTGGTGTTAGTTGCTGATGATAGTTGCTTGCTGTTAGGCAGCAAGACCATTTGCTGTTATTATAAAAAAAAAACACTAAAATGTAGAGTAGTTCTTAGTTCAAAAGCTGAATATTGAAAGTATTGCTTGCAAGTTGTCAATGATCTGCTGCAATCTTGTTGTCCGAGTGCATATAGAGCAACCCAGACAAATCTTGTCACATACGAGGATTTGTCTGTCACTTTTTCAGTGTGAGGAATTTACTTGTGAACTGCTTTAGGAGTGTATTGTATCTAGAGCACACAAAGATCATTTAGATGGTGGTGGATCGTACCTTAAGACATGGAAATAATTGGTTCAATTTGGTCATAAGCCACCTTTGATATGTTGAAAGTCTTGTGATTCACATTATAAACAGGGCACTATATAATCCTAGATCTCTTGGGAGGTAAAAATTGTGCCATTAAGAACTTGGACAAACCATGTGATACAGAAGTCCATCTCTCCTTCTGCTGGTAGAGGTTACTGTGAAACGGCTCTCCCACGAACCATTAACCCATTTGAGGTAGGAGCAGGAGTCTATAGCGTGAATATTGAGACAAGTGTCTGTACTGAAAACCTGTCTACTGTTGCATTCGTTGTTGACTAGAAATTCGCCAAGTTTGATGGCCTGTTCAATAGGATCTCTAATTCTAGTGGTGATAACATAGAGTATCGGTATCCTATCCGTATGGTATTTGATTGGGGGATTGGAAATATCAGTTGTCATGAAGCAAGCAAAAGTAAAGACTATCTATGCAGCGGGAACGTGCAGAGACAGAAATCTTGTTTGTTGATTTGGACTCACTAGTAGGTCGTGTGGGACTGTGCTGTTTGTCAATGGCTGTTTCCTACTTCTTTTCCCTTCACACAAACTACAGTACCAAGGCTCTCTCTACTTCAATGGTCGTGTGGAACTGGAATCTTAATTACTCAATATCAAAGTATCAAAACCTATTTAAGAACTAGGCTGGAATTCTTCATGTAATTTTGATAATTTAGCTGCAGGATTTGGTGCAATATAGGTTAATTAAGTCTTGAAACTTGTTGGAAACTCAAGCTTAGTTGCTAGAAATGTGATTTTAAAGCTGAAGCTGTGTTTTAGCAGCAGGAATTTGATTCTTGATTGCTGGAAACTGTGATTAAGGGCTAAAAATGTTGATTTAAGGCCAAAAAAACCTCTGTAACTGCTGGAATAAGGTGTTGGGTACTTATATGTGCTGAAAGTGAAACCCATATGCTGTATTACATGCTTGAATGCTGAAATTAAGAGTATAAGTGCAGAAAGTGATAATCACCTGAAATTAAGAGTATAAGTGCAGAAAGTGATAATCAAAGTTGAATTTGTGTTATAAGTGGTGAAACAATGAAGTTAGGAACCTTGGTTTTGACCATTTTTGTTTTTGTTTTTGTTTTTTTTTTCTTTCTAGTTTCTGGTCTATGCTTAATTCTCTTGCATACTTTACTTGTCTTGAATGTTGAGAGTGGAGAGATGGGGATATGGATTGTAGGTTTTTGGTTTGAAATTGAAATGCTGGCTACTTGATTCAGATTTGTATGGTTTTCATTGCATGTGCTCTCTATAACCACATCTTGGAAGCATCCTCAGTTCGTTCTCTCAAGGCGAGACTAGGTCACTTTCAGAGGGTTTGTCATAGGAAGCTGGTAATGCATCTATTCATGTAACTTCTTTATTTAGGTTATAATTCATGGCTGTGTTTTTCACTACCCAATCTACACTACTGTTAAGACCCTTTTTCAGTATTAATCAAAGTAGTTCCAATCAGAGGAGTCAAATACTCGTGGCTAACGGCAAGCATCGACATCCCACACATGTCCAACTCAACGTGTCAAACACAATTCCAGAGGGTGGTTGGCTGTTTAGTCCATGTCTTTCATTTTTTATGTTGTTTTTACAAGAACAATGGAAACCATTATGAAAAGGTTTTGTTAACCTAGTCCATAGAAAAACTCATGCAACCATTAGAACTTCTTCCTTCCTCCTTTATTACATTATTACTGGTGTAGTGAGATTTTAGTACTTCTTCCTTCCTCTTTTTTTTTTTTTTCTGTGCAACTCGTGAGTTGTTTTTTCCTAAATGTAAAAGCGACTTGAGGTAAATTGGTTGATATTTGTTTGATATATAGTTTAACCTACATCTTATTCACATAGCATTGTTTTTATTTATGTTCAAATTGCCAGATTCTCATGTGTTCCCAGGGTTTGAAGGGGAAGTTGAAATAGTTTATTCTCTATTGGTATTTATTACAAACTGCTTGACGCGTTTCTCTGGTGGAAAATTTTAGGGAACGGAGCATCTTAGAGATGTATTGGAGAGGCCCTAAGATTGAGGTAGCTTCTCTACATACTGTTTTTCAGTTAAGAAATTATCATCCATGTAATGCAATGGTTATGTTGAGGTGCCTATTGATGTCTGGGAACTTGATCCCAATCTGTTGAAATTTGAATACTTAATTGCTGGTGGATCATGTAAAGAATTTTAAGTGTCATGCTCAGTAGTATCTCTTCATTGACTCAGGTATAAAGGTACTTATGGTAGTCAGGATGTGGCCATCAAAGTTCTTACAGCTGAATTTCTTAATGCAGACGTACGGAGGGAGTTTGCTCGGGAAGTTTATATATTGAGGTATGTACATATTATGCTGGTAACCCCCTTGAACTCTAATTTAGTTATGAAAGTTGGTAATTTATTTTGGATTGAGCTAACTTTCGGGGCCGTAGTTTGTCACTAGTTCTACTATCGGTCTTAGATTCCATATAATATTGGATTGATCAGTTCTGTTCTTTGGTTGTACTTGTGATTCATTCTCTGTTGGGACCTTAAAAGTTAAAAGCCAATAATTTTTGTAATAGTTCTAGGATCCACTTGTAAGTACCATATAATACTGATGTCAAAGACAGGATCAGTATAGATGAAAAGTGTTCATAAATTCTGTTACAATTCTGAGATGTCTGTATATCTTTGAATATTTTGTTCTTTTACACAATTGCAATTACTTTTCCATTTTTTTTTATTTGAGTTACTTAGAAATTTGAATGCCCATAGCACAAAATAGGATAGATTTTGTATGTCCTGCATTCGGAGTAACTACTACCCTTGCTGGATTGTGCTTCTTCATAGGCTTACTTAAGGGTGCTATTTGAAACGTCTATTTGTGCTAGCTTTTTGATGGACATATTCCATTTTCTGTTCTAAGTTTTGAACCTTATACTGAAGAAAATTCTTGTTCTGCTTGTATTGTGTATCTTCTAAGGGTTTTTGCATTTGGAGAAAAAAGAATGTCAATTTGTTGGGGCTAGCCAATTTGAACAAGCTTTGCGGAGTCAAGGTTTTTCTATGACTGTTCAGTACGATGGGGAATATAGTACACAAATTTACTTTCATGGAGTGCACAGTGTGGTTAGATGAGGCAACACATAAACCTACGCATACTTTTTTCTTTTTCATGCTTTGTTGCTCTAGCCCTTACCTGATTTGAATGATTGTTCTTTTTCACCTCAGTCTAGTAGTAGGTAAATATTGAATATACACAAATGGAAGTAAATTCTGATCTCTTTTGTGTTTTCCTTAGAGAAAAGTAATGGAGGTAATTCACTAACTCGAATAAACCATTTCGGTACTCTTCGCGAATCCCAGCATACCCCTGGTTGGGATAGGGAGGCCCACCACTTCACTTTCACTTAGTCGATATTAGTTCTTGGTAAGCACTTGGTGATGGGATGTGGTTCTCATTCCACTAAATTGTCCAATGAAAGTACCTCTTTTGCAGACATCTCCTAGACTACTGTCTTTGATTTTCCTGTCATAAGTTTTGCCTTGAATTGGACTTTGTTTTGTGTAGGTGACAATGGACACTGGTCACCTGGCCAGGAGGGCTTTCCAATATGGTGACCCTGCTACTTAATTTTGTCCAGGTAGCTACTTAATTTTGTCCAGGTAGACCAGCCCCCAAGACATGTGAATGTTGGTCAGTATGTTGCTGCAAACGTGCTCAGCTTAAGAGTTTTCCGTGAAGAGTCAATGAACTTGCAAAATGGAATATATGCTCTGAAAGCTCTATCATCGGTTATGTTCTTACTGCAGAGGTATTAAGAAGAAATAGACATTGTGTAACGACTTTTGAGAAATGTTTATAAGTAGATGTAGTGGAGATTTTTGGAGACATTATGTCATGTGGTTTATGTGTTACTCTATGGTGATATTGGAATGTATTTGGCTAATTGTGAACTTATGGTGAATGTATTTTGAGATCTTTTAATGCCACGGATATTGTATTGGATGTAAATTGTTGGCTAAACATGAGAGAAAGCGAGGGAAAAAAATCTGGTGGGAAAAAGCTATTCCCGGCATTTGTTAAACCCCGGAAATGGGGTCAAATTGGAAGATTTTCCGGTGTTAATCACAGCCATTCCCAGGGTTTTTAAAAACACTGGTAATATTCCCGGGGTTTGCTAAACGCCGGCAATGGGGTCACCGGCACCGGATTTTAGCTCGACGGAAAATCAATTCCGGGGTTTTATCAAACGCCGGGAACCATTCCCGGGGTTTAATAAACGCCGGGAAGCATTCCTGACAGCGGTATCGGGGCCACTTGTTTAAACGCCGGGAATGACTTTTGCCGGCGTTTGTAGTACCTTTTTCGGCGTTTGAAAAACGCTGGGAATTCCCTGATTTGCTGTAGTGGCTGGCCGGAGCAGTGCCCCCTCTCAAGACACTTCTTGAAGGTGTTGACATGACCAACAAACAACTTCTAGAGGTATATGATATTTGATCTCTTAGATTGTTTACTGGATAGTGGATACTGCTTCAAAGCAATTATGGTTAGATATCATGTGTTTCTTTACCCTTATATGTGTGTTTCTTTGTATTTCATGTGAACTGCATTCCATACTAGTGGCTGAATTTCTTGCAGCCCCATCCGGAGAAGTGTGAACTATAGGTGCTGCTTTATGCTATCATTTGTGTTAGTTTGAATTCGATTTATATAAACAGTCACATTTGTAGGAAGGTAAGAATTTTTTTGGGTTTATTGAATACTTATTTGGTTCAGGTATTCAAAAAGTCCGGAGTGGAAAAATATGACCCGACAAATGAGCAATTTGAGCCTAACAGGCATAATGCAGCGTTCCATTTTCCAGATGCTTCTAAAGCTGTCGTTTCGAAGGTAAACTTCTTTTCTCCCTCTTAGTGATCAATAAATCAAGCTTGCCAATTTCTCAGAGATATGAACCATCATCTCTAAATCTCCCAAGTTTTTTGCTCCATTATCTTGAAAATGGGCTTTTTTTTGGATCTTTGAGAAAATAACTTTCTTCACAAGGTACACACTGGTGAAATCAGTCACCTCACCTGCATCTCTCTGCAGTTGCTTATATCGTTGATTCACACTATGTCGCACACAAGACACAACCAATTGGAATTTTGCATTTAGCAACTCAGAATGCGTAGATTTTACTAGTTGTGTACAATGGTCAATAACAAGGAAAATGATATAATGTGCTTTTTGTGCTGCAGCCAGGATACGTGCTGCATGATCGGGTACTCCGCCCAGCTGAAGTAAGTGTAACGGTAGACGTGGATAATGTGACAAACCAAGGGTCTGAATCTTGAAAGAGAGATTGTTCACAATAGTTATGAGGCCAGAAGATCTTGCATCTGCTTACAAAGAGAAGAAAACATGTTTCCCGTACTACGTACTGTACCTGATGTGCCTAGTCTAGTAGTACAAAACAATTGGAAAAAATTATAATTGACCCACTTTTATTTTCTGAATTCAATTAGATTTTTCCCATGAGGCTCCACTTTTATTTCCTTTAGGCAATAGGCATTTCCCTAGTACCAAACAATACCCGTTTAACATAATTTTTAGTGTGACTAATGTTCTCAATGAGATCTATAAAAGAAAATAATTCTGATCA
The DNA here is from genome assembly GCA_016920895.1 of Vaccinium myrtillus. NCBI lineage: Eukaryota > Viridiplantae > Streptophyta > Magnoliopsida > Ericales > Ericaceae > Vaccinium > Vaccinium myrtillus. The sequence goes on from CM029277.1 coordinate 36,871,163, forward strand.
TTGGGGTGGGTTCGAAAACTGAAGTGGAGCCGTTGAATGCATAACTGAAACATCTGGAATATACCGATGTAACACAAAGTGCAAGTTATCCGCAATATAAGTCTCCAGACTCTCCACTAACTAAAAACTCGGAGATGACAAAATGATCATATCATAAATGTCGAGCACGAAAAAATGTCTGATGAAGAGACGGTTGAGCCACCAATTCTAGGGGCACAAATGAGCCGAGTTGAGCCAAGCTTTGTAGTGCTCTAACTTTGCTTATTTAGTCTAAAACTTGAGATTGACTCAGCTCATTTACAAACAGACTCAACCCTTAACAAACCTTTTTCATGAGAGAGAGAGAGAGAGAGAGAGAGAGAGAGAGAGAGAGAGAGAGAGAGAGAGAGAGAGAGAGAGAGAGAGAGAGAGAAATATGGAAAATTAGTAGATAGAAAGGGTGTTTTGGGGTTTATTTGAATTTCTGGATGTAAATATAATGATTGAAACCAATTAGAATGAAAACATAAGTTCGTTCTCCGAAAAAGACCTAATTAACTCTTCCAAAAAAAGAAAGAAAGTAGAATCCCTATAATATAATTCGCATTCTGTTATTTTTCCTCTTTAGGAACTATTGCCCATTCACGGTTTTGGTAGGGGAGCGCATTTTCATCAACAATAACGTTTCACAACTTGTAGTCGGTTCAACGATTGACGTTGCCACGATAGTTTTGGTTGGTATGTTGAAGTATGTGACATACGTGGACACCGAGGTGAGTTTTGTGAATGAGAATTAATAATGAGAACTTGAATAAATGGCACGGGGCCCTATATGGGTATGACCGGAATGGCACGGGGCCTTAAATGGTATGCCCGGAATTTAATGAAACGATTAAAATGAATGCAACATGCCATGTGTGAGTGGTTTGGACACGTGCGAGGTATCGGACACGTAACGGACATGACGATGTATATGTGACCCTTGGTTGGAAATCATGGAATTCCGTATCGTCCATTCTACTTATTTATGGTTCCTTAGTCGTTGTTTGTGATTTCTCTCCTTTGCATGCACTTCATATGCATTCCATGTACATTTAGATTTGGTAGGTGTTTTCCTACTGGGCTAGTGAACTCACTCTTATTATTTTCAGGTACATAGCTCGGACCATGAAGTGGTGTGTGAGAAATGCATGCGTGGCATCCTTTTGAAAGCTCTCAAGGAAGTTATTAAATCATCTTGGAGTTAGCATCGTTTTGGAAAAGATGATCTTGTAAATTAATTAAACATTCTCTTTTGACAATCGGTCTTGTAAACTCTAAAGGCTACTCATTGCATTTGGGGTACGGGCACCCGTAGTTATTTGTAAAACTTGATTCGACTTCAGGAGAACATGTTGACTTTTGACTTGACCGTGGGAAGTGTTGACTTCCACGTGAATATTTAATGTATTATTTTTTGTGAAAATTGAGGGTGTGACATCTTCCGTGCTTTTCTCTCCTAGGTTGCCAAATGGAGTGCAAGTCCCCTTGATTAAATCTTCTTCGTGGATACAATGAAAAAAATACAAATACCAATCTAAGAATTTGTTCAGTGAATGACATTTGTTACAAATGCCTTGCTTATGAAAATCTCAAACCTGCATCATCAGTTGCAATGAGTTTGAAAAGATACCAACTTTTGTAATATCTTGAGAAATAAGAGTCTTGAATATAATGATGCGTCAGAAACTACCTAAAATGCCTCTCAGTAATCATGGTTGGCTAGAGATCAACCACCCTGTACAGTCAAAGTGCATAGCGCTAGTTCAGAAAAACCACACCCAAATCCAGTACAAGTTACATTAAAATGCCTATCATTAATCAGCCTAAACTGAGCCAAAAAAATAAGAACTCCCACGCCTGAGAAGAGCATAAGCCTGAATCTCCAATGCATTTGAAGCACTAGTAGTTGCACTAACTGGAAATGGTCACAGAAGTGCAGCTTACGTATCCCTAGGAATGTACTCGAGCAACAAGTTCTCGTCATTTAGGATGGATTGCAGCAAATGCAGAGACCGTGGGAAGGTGGCCATAAGCACATCCACCACGGTCTGGAACTTGTATGCTTCACCCTGCAAGTGTCAATTAGAATTCAGCCGTGAAGAAGTCATATGAAGAATTCAAATCATATACAACTTATATAATTTGATTGCTAAATGAAACGAAATTAAGACTCTCAAGAATACTCACATGGATGGAGTAATCACCCGCATGAGCTTTGTAAGCTCTAAGGAATTTGTAGTGGCTACGTACTAAGTCAGCCCGATACCTTTGGTCATACACCTGAAACATGAGGCACTTTTTCCTCGCCTCAATTTCTTTCTTCCAATTGTCAAGATCTTTAATGTTGTTGATCTTTTGAAACAACCTCCCCTTCAATGCTCGGTTTAGATATTTCGAGTTATCAACGAAGCGTTGGAAGAAGTCAATTTTCTCCATGTCCCTCCATAGAGCACAATGGTGCTCTATGAGGTTTGTGTTCTTGTTCTTGAGCGGATTATTTAGGCGGTGGAGAAAGTCTACCATGTCTTCTGGACACCCTTTTCGGGGTCCATCTAATACATCAAATTTGATAAGTTTGCAAAGCTTTTGAAAATCTCTCTCAATATGATAGTCCTTGCATCCATAAGCTACTTCAATCCCAATGAACTTAGGGATGTGTCCAACCATGACTATGTTTTGCAATGCAACCTCCCCTTTGAAATACAACTTCTCCTTATGCAAGTGTTGAACACCGTACAGAAGGTGTTGAGTACGATGCAGCGGAACAAACAAAATCTTTTATTACATATGCTAACTCTTGTACATACACTCCTCACTTACTTCACTTAACAACACTCACACGAAGATACATATTACTCTCACTTGACACTTACAATATCTAGACACATTCTTTGTGCTCACTCATTAGGTGGTCTCTCCCCCACTTGGGTACTCTCCCACCCAAGGGGGGCTTTCATCACCACCAAGGTGACACTTCCTCACCACACTTCACAAATGAGGCCTTCCACCCTTTATATAGCCATCCACCTCCTCAATGGACGGCCAAGATCATTCTCATCCAACGGTCCATATTCTTTATCTAGAATCCTCCTAGAAAATATCTTCTCCTCCTCACACCTCCACAACATTCTAGAACTCTCCACACAAGTCTAGCATGTAGTGGAGTCTTCCATAACCTTCTTGAATATTCCGAAACTCTCTAGGTTCCTCCACTTCTAGAATCTTCCAGAAATATCTAGAACATTCTAGACCATTCTAGATTTATCTAGATTATTCTTCGACCTTCTAGAGAGTTCTCCATTATTCTAGAATTCTCTAGAATGCTCTCGAACCTTCCGGATTATTCTAGAATTCTCTGTTCTATTCTGGAGGATTCTAGATCCATGATCTATAGAGAGTCAAGTGTTGACTCTCAACAGAAGGTACCTACAATGTAAATGAAGGGAATGATCATCGAGCAAGCCGTGACACTCAGTTTTAAAGCATCAAACAACGAAGCCGAGTATGAAAAGCACTTAAATAATACAAATCAAGTGTACCATCTTCTTTCTCATTTCGAGGAAAAGGCGCGAAATGTCAAGGTACGCTCTGACAACCAATTGGTCGTAAAGTAAATAGAAGGAGAATATGGCACCCGAGAGGAGCGGATGGCCCAATATGTCGAGGTGGTGCAGGGCCTACGTGCCAAGTTCGACAATGTGGAAATAGTGCAGGTGGGGGTGGGAATTGAATAGCCACGCGGACGCTCTCGGATCCTTTGCCTCGGCGATTCCCTCTGAGTTGACCCGTCGCATCGAGATGTTCGCCATTGAAGAGCCAGGCATAAAGAGGGGGGCATCGAGCATCAAGCTAACCACGCAGGAAATGGGGGCAAGCTAGATGGATCCCATCATTGACTACTTGGACCACGATGAGCTACCCCAGGACAAGAAGCTGGCAAACAAGATAATAAGCGAGATTTTGGCTCAATCAAGTGGTACACTATACTGGCGATCATTTTCGGGACCATATCTGCATTCAGGACCATATCTGCTATGCATGCACCCAACTTTGGTGAAACGGTTCCTATTCGAGATTCACGAGGAAGGGTGTGGAGCGCACACAAGTGGAAGGTTATTTGCACAAAAAGTTGTTACGCATGGGTACTAGTGGCCGAGAATGAAGCTTGACGGGATGGAATACACGAAAGGATGCGAAAAATGCCAGCAGTTCGCTCTATTGAGTCATCAGCCGGCCGAGCACCTATAGTCTATAACGAGTCCTTGCCTCCTTGGCCATTTTCTCAGTGGGATTTGGACATTGTGGGGCCACTCCCACTCGCCCCTTGGGAAGTTGAAGTTTTTGGTCATGACAACTAACTACTTCACCAAATGGATCAAGGCGAAGCCCCTAACAAGGATAAAGGACGAGGATGTGAAGAAGTTTATTTGGGATTACATAATTACGTGTTGCGGGATTCCACGAGCTTGAGTGCCATACAATGGCACAGTTCGATTGTGGAGTTCACCGCGAGCTATGCGATACCTACAACATCAAGGGATATTACTCGACACCCTCCTACCTGCAGAGCAACGGAGGTAAAAGCGTCAAATAAGACCATCCTCGACAGCATGAAGAAGCGACTTGACGTAGCAAAGGGGAAGTCGGTGGAGGAGCTGCCAAATGTCCTCTAAGCCTATCCCACCACCCCACGCCATCCAACCGAAGAAACTCTGTACGCCCCAACTTTTGGGATGGTGCGGTGACACCGCTTGAGGTTGGGATCCCAACTTTGCGAAAAACTAGCTTCGACGCCGACATGAATTCATCAGCTATCAAGGTAGAGGTCCACCACCTGGACGGAAAGAGGGAGCCGACTCTGATTCTCAATTGAATAATGATAGTGACACAAACTTTGAGCCACAACCAACCACAATCCCACTCACATGGTGTGTGGGGCCCGCACGTGGGGCCCATGTGGGACCCACACCCCATGTGAGTGGGGTTGTGGTTGATTGTGGCACAAAGTTTGTGTCAAAATCATTTTTGTTCTCAATTAGCCCACTACCAGTAGTTGCTCGCCAAGCACTACAACAAGCACGTTAAGTTGCAGACTTTCACGTAGGAGATCTAGGCTCCGTTTGTTTCGAGCGGAAAACGTTTTCTAGAAAAATATTTTATGGGAAAACATTTTCTAGAAAATAAAACGTTTTCTGGTGTTTGGTTGAGATAGGAAAATATTTTCTGGAAAACATTTTCTATTGTTTGAGTGACACGGAAAACATACCAAATGACAAAACCCATTTTTTATTTGAAAACATACCAAATGTTTTCTGTTGACTTTTATTTTCTGTTGTTCCAAACGCCGGAAATTGTTTTCCATGGAAAATGTTTTCCTAGAAAACGTTTTCCGCCCGAAACAAACGGAGCCCTAGTCTTAAAGAAAGTCTTACCCAGAGAGAAGAACATGGACGGAGCCAGAATTTTACCTTTGTAGTGGCGAAAATATGCACTTAAAAAATAAAAGACAAACTGCATTATGAGGATGAAAGATTAAAAAAATTTATTAGTGTCAAGTCTATATAATTCAGGGATAGAATTTTATTTTATATATAATGATTGTATTTTTTTGAAAACCTTGTAGTGGCGGCCGCCACCACTTGTCTTCCTCTGGCTCCATCCGGACTTGATGTTTCAACTATTGCAGTTGTCCGTTGCTACTAAAATGTGGAAATGTACGTAACGTATGTACATTGCGCAACTTTTAAGTAGTGGGGGGAGAATTAGTTCCTATCAAATGAAAGAATTATATTTAATTGTTTTAACGTCATTGACTAAAGAAGCAAATATATGGAGCACTCTAGTTCTTGTTTCCAAAGCAAATCTTTTTAGATTCCCCACACTTACGCCAGAAAACCAACAAATTTGATTAAACCTATGAACAAATTTTTGTAATTTTTTTCCCATTGGGTGAAGGATTGGTTCTCCTAATGTTACAAGTGCGTTAATTTTGATTCCATTGTTGACTCGTTCAATGATAATGCAAAAATTCACATTTTTGTTAATTTTGATTCCATTGTTGACCCTGCTACTTAATTTTGTCCAGGTAGACCAGCCCCCAAGACATGTGAATGTTGGTCAGTATGTTGCTGCAAACGTGCTCAGCTTAAGAGTTTTCCGTGAAGAGTCAATGAACTTGCAAAATGGAATATATGCTCTGAAAGCTCTATCATCGGTTATGTTCTTACTGCAGAGGTATTAAGAAGAAATAGACATTGTGTAACAACTTTTGAGAAATGTTTATAAGTAGATGTAGTGGAGATTTTTGGAGACATTATGTAATGTGGTTTATGTGTTACTCTATGGTGATATTGGAATGTATTTGGCTAATTGTGAACTTATGGTGAATGTATTTTGAGATCTTTTAATGCCACGGATATTGTATTGGATGTAAATTGTTGGCTAAACATGAGAGAAAGCGAGGGAAAAAAATCTGGTGGGAAAAAGCTATTCCCGGCGTTTGTTAAACCCCGGAAATGGGGTCAAATTGAAAGATTTTCCGGTGTTAATCACAACCATTCCCGGGTTTTTTAAAAACACTGGTAATATTCCCGGGGTTTGCTAAACGCCGGCAATGGGGTCACCGGCACCGGATTTTAGCTCGACGGAAAATCAATTATGGGGTTTTATCAAATGCCGGGAACCATTGCCGGGGTTTAATAAACGCCGGGAAGCATTCCTGACAGCGGTATCGGGGCCACTTGTTTAAATGCCGGGATAAACGCCGGGAATGACTTTTGCCGGCGTTTGTAGTACCTTTCTCGGCGTTTGAAAAACGTTGGGAATTCCCTGATTTGCTGTAGTGGTTGGCCGGCAGTGCCAGTGGCGGCTCCAGAAATTTTTCTAAGGGTGTTCATAAATTCTTGTGGTCTACTGCCTCTATAAACCACAACTTAATATAGATAAAAAGAAATTCCATTAATATCGACAATGCCGCCAAAAAACAACGGATAAAGACATAAAGTTTATTACAATTGCTCTCGACGAGTTTTCATATTTTGAAACCGTTATAATAGCCTCGTTATCAACGGTATCAAATACATCACTCTCAATATAAGTAACTAAGCAATCATTCATCCACTGATCTCTCATTCGATTACGCAAATTGCTCTTTATATACTTCATCGCTGAAAAACTTCTTTCAACCAATGCAGTGGCGACAGGAAGAGTCAACACCAATGTCACAAGCAAATAGACCAATCTATATATGACATGTTTATCTGTCTCCACCAACTTTACAGCAAATTCTCCAATCCCTTTAAGCCCAACAAATTTTGTATCAGATCTCATATCTACAATGAAATTTTGAAGTTGAATGTCCAATGCCATTAAGTCCACCTTAGAAAAGTCAGACAGATAGAGTTCTGCGAGACGGACCAACTTTTTCCTATTAAATGCCGAAAATGCATTTTTAGGACTCAAGCAAGCCATGCAGAGTAGCAACTCCGTATTCGCCTCTGTGAAGGTATTGTTTAGCTCTTGAAGTTGCATGTCTATGACTGAATAAAATAGATCAACACGATAATGATGGGAAGTGTGATTGAGGGAGCTTTGCGTTGTGGCTAATCACTAGAAAAAAAACGTCACTCATGCCTTTAGCTTTTTCGGTACTTCACTTACCTTATTTTTATTTGGGCTTTAATTATTTGGGTTTCAATTTGAATTGAACTTGGGCTTTTTTTTATTGGCCTAAGTGTTCAATACTTGGGCTTTTTTTTTGGGCATGATGTTGAATTTTTGGGGCTTAGGTGTTCAATTTAATTTTGGTGGGGTGTTCAACAATGGACTATCCAAAAAAATTCTACATGTATTCTAAGGAATTTTTTTTTCTTTGGGTGGTCATGTGACCATTGAAGGCAAAGAGTGCCGCCGCCCCTGGGCAGTGCCCCCTCTCAAGATACTTCTTGAAGGTGTTGACATGACCAACAAACAACTTCTAGAGGTATATGATATTTGATCTCTTAGATTGTTTACTGGATAGTGGATACTGCTTCAAAGCAATTATGGTTAGATATCATGTGTTTCTTTACCCTTATATGTGTGTTTCTTTGTATTTCATCTGAAGATTCTGAACTGCATTCCATACTAGTGAGTAGTGGCTGAATTTCTTGCAGCCCCATCCGGAGAAGTGTGAACTATATAGTTGCTGCTTTATGCTATCATTTGTGTTAGTTTGAATTCGATTTATATAAACACTGTCACATTTGTAGGAAGGTAAGATTTTTTTTGGGTTTATTGAATACTTATTTGGTTCAGGTATTCAAAAAGTCCGGAGTGGAAAAATATGACCCGACAAATGAGCAATTTGAGCCTAACTGGCATAATGCAGCGTTCCATTTTCCAGATGCTTCTAAAGCTGTCGTTTCGAAGGTAAACTTCTTTTCTCCCTCTTAGTGATCAATAAATCAAGCTTGCCAATTTCTCAGAGATATGAACCATCATCTCTAAATCTCCTAAGTTTTTTGCTCCATTATCTTGAAAATGGGTTTTTTTTTTTTGGATCTTTGAGAAAATAACTTTCTTCACAAGGTACACACTGGTGAAATCAGTCACCTCTCCTGCATCTCTCTGCAGTTGCTTATATCGTTGATTCACACTATGTCACACACAAGACACACAACCAATTGGAATTTTGCATTTAGCAATTCAGAATGCGTAGATTTTACTAGTTGTGTACAATGGTCAATAACAAGGAAAATGATATAATGTGCTTTTTGTGCTGCAGCCAGGATACGTGCTGCATGATCGGGTACTCCGCCCAGCTGAAGTAAGTGTAACGGTAGACGTGGATAGTGAGACAAACCAAGGGTCTGAATCTTGAAAGAGAGATTGTTCACAATAGTTACGAGGCCACCTGAAGATCTTTCAGCCTTTTGATATTCCTCATGTGTGTGTGTGTGTGTGTTTATGTTATGTTGTCTGCTTTATGGTTTTCTTTTTTGCAATCGGTATTTTCGTCTATTTTATTGGATTATTTCCGTTTATCTCTGGAATGAATCATTTAAACATGTCATGGATGTGCGGTTCTGTGCATAGTATTTATGATTCAATTTTATGTTTACCTTTGCCTTCAGTTATTATATTCAACTCTTTTTTTTTTTTTTTTAGGAAAATGTTTACGGTGGTAAATAGCAAAATGGTAATTCATCAAGTTGAGCTAAAATGACCCGTGCCTTTAGGCAATAGGCATTTCCCTTGTACCAAACAATACCTGTTTAACATAATTTTTAGTGTGACTAATGTTCTCAATGAGATCTGTAAAAGTAAATGATTCTGATCATTGGGGTGGGTTCGAAAACTGAAGTGGGGCCGTTGAATGCATAACTGAAACATCTGGAATATACCGATGTAACACAAAGTGCAAGTTATCCGCAATATAAGTCTCCAGACTCTCCACTAACTAAAAACTCGGAGATGACAAAATGATCATATCATAAATGTCGAGCACAAGAACCTTAACCCTCCTTCCCCTCCCTCTAAAACTATCCAACCCTAAGTCTTTTTCAATCTATTCCGCCACCCCCTTCCCCTCCCCCCCGTTTATTCGGCGGCGGGAGGGGAGGGATCCTTAACCCTCTCTCTCTCTCTCTCTCTTCGTCTTCTTTTTTCCCTCTTTTGTCAGGTTTCTTGCGGCGGTGGCGTGGATAGCAATCTATGGTGATGGATGCTGGTTAGCGGCATGGGGTGGTCTAATACGGAGGGGCGGACGAGCCGTTCTCTGGGACAGCAACAAGGGCTTGTTCCCCGGGTTCCGGCGACGGTGTGGCAGCGTCTCGTCTCTTTACAGGTGGCCAGGAGTGATGGGTACGACAATGGCGGTAGCAGCATTGGTGAGGAGGAGGGTGGCGGTTTGATGAGGTGAGAGCATGGCGGCGGTGGTGGTTTTGAGGCTTCGAAGTGATACAATGGCAGCAGGCTTTAAGGTGGTGTACTGGTGGTTTTTTTGAGGCGTTTGTGGGTTAATGTGGGGTGGCGGCAGCGGTGTTCGGAGGGCGTATGAGGGCGGCAGCAGTGGGCAGGTGTTTTGAAGTTCTGGATATTTTGATGAGGATTCAGTTTGAGGGGTAGCAACAACGTTTGTTGGAGAAGTGTGAAGGGTGTTCCCGGACAGGTGGCTGGAGACGAGGTTGGGATCAAGTTTAGCGGCGGCAAAGATGGCAGTGCATGTTGAGCGGCGGCGCGTGATATGGAAGTTGAAGGGGCGAAGCAAATGATGGAAGAAGAAAGAAGCAAGTGTTTTCACTCATTAAGTTTTGGCGTGCTAACATTTCGGGAAGTGGGGTGGATTGTGGGGTTCAAGGGTCATGCATTAGTTTTTTTGGCTGCCATTTAATATCTTGGGTGTGGTGGGTCAAAGATGTGGCAAATTTCGGGTGTG
>CM029277.1:37482600-37643989 GCA_016920895.1 Vaccinium myrtillus
TGAACCTCCGGAGTGGCTTCCAGACAGTTCTACTATCGTTTGCATGCAGTGTACTGCTCCTTTCACTGCCCTTACTCGCGGCAGACATCATTGTCGATTTTGTGGAGGGATATTTTGTAGGGTATGCTCAAAGGGTAGGTGCTTGTTGCCTGTTAAGTTCCGAGAGAGGAATCCACAGAGGGTTTGTGACCCCTGCTATGATAGACTTGATCCTCTACAAGGTGTACTTATCAACACCATCAGCAATGCTGCTCAGGTTGCGAAGCATGATGTGATGGATTGGACCAGCGCCAGATGTTGGCTGAATCTACCAGTGGGTCTATCCATGGAACATGAAATATATAAATCTTGTAATACCTTGAGGAGTTATTGTCAGGTGCTGTTTATACTCTTCCAACAAATAACTGCTTTTATTCTCTCTAAAACCATTATCAGCTTCGGATATGTTATCCTTTGATCTATTGCTCTTAAATGTATGTTACGCACCTATCTCTACATCGAAGTTCTCTCTGTCAAACACACACAATTCACGAACACAGGAGTACCTGACCTTTGAATATCTGCAAATGGCAGTTCTGATTTATTAGCGGGTGAAATAGACTGGCAATCACACTTCTATGAGTATTCCATCTTTTTATTGGGAAACTGTTTTTTGGAATGAACAGGTTGCCAGATTGAACCCTGAGAGATCCATACCCCCTGCAGTTCTAAAAGGAGCAAAAGGTTTGGCTATTTTAACAGTTGCTAAAGCTGGAATGGTAGTCGCTTACAAACTGGGATCTGGTCTGGTTGTTGCGCGAAGGTCAGATGGATCATGGTCTGCACCGTCTGCTATTTTTTCTGTCGGTTTAGGATGGGGTGCCCAGGTGAGTTTAGCATCTGTTAAAAGGATTGAATTATTCTGTACCAATGTGATTTTTATTGATGTTAATGTTCTTGTAATTTCGCGGATTATTCCTATGAGATTGTGTACAGTGTCTTCTATTTGCTATATAGAAAACAAAAGAGATACAGTAAAAGAAAGAAAATGTATAAATGAGAAATGTGCAATTTAGCACATTCTATTGAGGATGCAAGTAACTTAAAAATATTTATGGTTTTTTAGTTAGTGTTTAGATATGTTACCTTCACAGATGTCCAACTCCAACTACACAGGTTGGTTCTGGTCTCATCTAGAACAGCTTGTCTCACAGCACCCACATCCACAGCCTTTGGAAGATTCTCATGTTCTTTTGTCCCCCTGATGATGTGTTTAGAATTGTAGATGCAGCTGAAGTTTGTGAATGCCATTCCTAAACCCCTTTCCTTTTCTGTGCTGGCATGACCAATTCAACTCTTGATCAAACTGTAGAGGCCCTCTTCTAATTTGATTCTTAAGGACCCTCTTCCATTTAGCTGTTGCCTGTGGAGATAGTAGACGCCAAAAATTGGTGAAAACGAGTCTCTAATTCCTGGTTGCAGAGCACACATTGAGTATCTATAGTTGCTTCTCTTTTGTGCAATCTGTCTCTAGTAGCTGAACTCTGCTAATGTGTGTTGTTCCTCTTCATGTATGTCTTCAAATTGCCATAATTTGGTTTTGGGCTGGAAGTTTAAAATAGTTATTTTATGTTTCATTTTTTGCTAGCTGTCCTTCACCCAAGTTAAATTATTTTAGCTTGGTTCCAATTCTTATATGGAAGTCAGAAATTTCATGTACTGGATTGAGGGATTTTCTTATTCTTCACAGCACAATTGAACAATCTATTCAACTAGGCTAAACCATTGTTTTCACACTTCTTGAGTGGATAGACCCTTGGTATGGAAACCTAATATTTGAGAACTTTCAAAATCAGAGAAACCCTGGATATAAGAAGAAACAATGGGCAATCCTGAGCCACATCCTCACCCTTAATAAAATGCTTTTGTTTCACGTTCATCATAGGCTATTCCCGAGTGTTGGTGCCCGAAATCCCAGATGCTCAAGAGGCATAGACTCAACACAGTTTTGTAATAATATGTCCAGAACCGAAATCGGTTATTTAGAGTTCGGTTTGGTTCATCCGGTTTGGTCGGTTCTGGGAGAGAGATCAGAGATTGAAGCTATCAAAAATCAGAAAACAAGATGCAAATCGATCGAAATCGCCATAACAATATACAGACATACATATATACACACACACACATACATTCACAAATCAGAAAACAAGATCTCAAATCAATCGAAATCAGAAAACAAGATCGCAGATTCGCAATACATATATACATATACATATGTACCAGATCGATTGGCTCGATTCTTCATGAAATCCAAAGCGAAAGTGTGGCAATAAAGAGCTGGGCGGCTGGCCATGAGCTGGATGAACGGCCATGAAGTGGTGGTGATGGCCCCAAAATACATACAGTCGTCAATCGTCCGATCCATCATCGGATCCATCTTCTTCTTCGCCTCAATTCCTCTTCTTCTGCGCCCCAAAATACATACACACACACATAGAGAGAGAGAGGTGCAGCCGTTTCTAGAGAGAGAGACGAGAGGATTACATTTACTGATTTAGGTTTGAAGAATGTTAAGGTGTATTTACTGATTTAGGATTACATTTACATTTACGTGTGGTCGAAGGTTTGATACCTACTGCTAACATTTTTTCAAGTATATATGTATACCGGCTTGGTTTGCCTTAAAAATCCCCTGAACCGATTTTCAAATTTTATTAAGTCCAGGAACTGAACCGAACCTGTCCTGTAAAAGAAAAAAAAAAAAAAAAAAGGTTCGGTCCGGTTTTCTGGTTCAGTTCTTCGTTTTCTTTTTCAGCCCTAGGCACATGCTATAATGGACTCCAATGTCACTTCATTGGATCACTCTTTAGAGATAGATGCGCTACTAGATTATTTAGTTTGAATTCCATATTGTTGCGACAAGTTTCCTTTTCATTAACGTTTTCTTTTGTAGGTTGGCGGGGAGCTGATGGACTTCATAATTGTGCTCCATGATTTGAGGGCTGTAAAAACATTTTGTAGTCGCATGCATTTTTCTCTCGGGGCTGGTTGTAGTGCTGCAGCTGGACCTGTGGGAAGAGTATTGGAAGCAGATTTGCGGGCTGGAGATAGAGGTTCTGGCATGTGTTATACTTACAGTTGTAGCAAAGGTACCCTATCCTGGATTGCTTTTTTCTACCACACTATGGAATTGCTGTCTGATGAATCATTTGGGTTATCTTTTGTGTTCCTGATAATTGGGTCTCTCTATTTGAGGGCTCCTAATCGGCGTTACTATTTTTGATTAGATAGAGGCCGCGGCAAAACATATTTATACTTGAGCTATCCCATAAATGGAATGGCCTAACACTTATTTTTGTCAGTAGGACAAACTGTTGTTCAGAGCTCGTTTGACTGTCACTGGGATTGTTTATTGGTGCATTGTTCTTTATATACTCGTGCTAGGGCCTTGCATTTCCCTTGTGCATTGTTCCAGTTAATGTTGATCGTTTATACTCTCTCCATAGTCCATACTATTAGAAAAGTTCTCACGAGTCCTATGAGAATGCATTTGTGAAAAATTAGGTTAAAGTATTTCCAAATAATTTCACGTGATAGGGTCCCTTTCTCGATGCCTCATGAGGACAATTTTAGGATTGTGACCTTTTATGTCAACAATTCTGCAGGTGCTTTTGTGGGAGTTTCATTGGAAGGGAACATTGTTGCAACAAGAATGGACACTAACCTTTGTTTCTACGGTGATCCTTATCTGACCACAGCTGATATTCTTCTTGGGACAGTGGACAGGCCGAAGGCTGCTGAGCCCTTGTACGCTTGTCTTCAAGACCTTTTCTCCAAACTTAAGAGTTAGACGTCATTTTACACTGAAATGACAAATGGTTGGATCGCGATGTAATTCCCCTCGTTACATATTTGTACATTGCATGGTTCAAGGGGTTAAAAACACATGGCTTTCAGAGGACATTAAGTGTACATACCTAAATCTGTCATTCCTCCATACAATTCGCTCATTGGGAATCCTAGACAACTATCCCTCTACTTGTATATAGACGCAGCGACATTGGGATTTGGATATGTTATTTTATTTGTTTTACTTCTCTCCGGTCAAGTGATGCTGGGAATTACCCTGCACAACTAAAATTGGTTGATTATTTCGACACTTCCAATGCCCTGTACCCTTAAATTGTTTTCTGTAGGCATGTACTGCTTTCATTTGATAGCTGGTTTCTACAACTGGAGTAGAAGATTTACATACACGGGTTTTGTTCTAATCCGGACTTTTTATTTCCGGACCTCATGATCCAAACATTTTTTTGACGATCCGATCCGTCCAATGTGTTCAGAATGTGTTTTCAAGGGTCCGCGCGGGAAATCTTCAAAAACAAATACCGGGAAGGGCTTGATCCAAGCAGTTTTCGCAAAAATATATATTTACATTTTTTGTGAAAACTGCTTGGATCAAGCCCTTCCCGGTATTTTTTTTTGAAGATTTTTCGTGTGGATCCTTGAAAACATCTTCTGAACACATTGGACAGATCGGATTTTCCAAAAATAATTTGCAACACAAAAAAAGTCATGTTTTTCTTATTTCCGGGAGGTGTGGATGTGAACCGTGGGCTTACATACACATCTGTAATTTGTGTTCTGACTTATACATAAGATGATGTCCTTTGTACTAAGGTGTAGCATGCACATAGATACTCGTTGTGTAGTGCCTTGCTCGTGAGGGGAATTGCAAATTCTTTATCCCAAGTCCCAACCAACTTGTTTGGAGTTTGATGTTTAAAAGTTCATTCCACGTCATTATGCAAAGTGTAAGATACCGTTTTGCTAAACTAATTGTGGCAGTCAATTCGTGACATTGTTCTTGATTTATTGAACGTGCCTTGTGCACTGAGATTTGCTTCTTCATGCTGCCTTCCTGGTATTATCTGCGTTTTTTTGTAGTCCTTGTAATCCTTGCATATTGGTGCAGAGCTTCCATTCAATAGGTTATGCTTACTACTTTTGCTTTTAAAAGCCTTAGATTTTGAATAAAAGAACCCCATTAAAGCGACAATAGGCGTTGAGAGACAGCAACAAAAGGCTTTGGTTTGTGGTGTGAGTAGAGGTAGTACTGTTGGAGGTTGCAGTCCCTAGAAGAAGTGAGAGAATGAAAGGCTTTGGTTTGTGGTGTGAGTAGAGGTAGTACTGTTGGAGGTTGCAGTCCCTAGAAGAAGTGAGAGAATGAATGGCCGCTGTTACTGTTCTGAAAGATATGCTGCTGCTGGAAAAAAGGATTAATTCTTCATTGATGAAGCATTGGTAGAGGCAATATTCATGGGTCAAGCGGTCGGTCAAACACCTGGAAACACAACAAATCGGTTTAGGAAAGCCATGTCTGCTCATTTTACATGGTCCTAGATCAGTGGTTTTCCCAAGTTATTTTCAGTGGATTGCTATCAGACCTTTATCAAGAAAACTTCCATAGCTATATCCTTCTTCTCTCTTTTTGTACTTTTAGATCCCTACTTCATCATAACCCCTTGAATTGAAAAAGGAAACGATGGTTAACATGTGGATCTAAAGGGCTGTATATATGATGCCATGAGTTTTTATGTGAATGCATGCACTGCTTCAATGAATTTGTCAACATGGTACCTCAAGAAATTGGTTAAAATATTGACATCAGATTGACAATGTTAATCCATAAGGCGGTGGCGAGAGTGGTTATGGTGATTTCAGTGATAGAAGATTGATTGTGACGAGGGAGGAAATTACAAAAAAAAAACCACTTGGTACCTCCTTCTCCCAATCATTAATCAGGGATTCGTGGTATACCATTTTACTGTTGGTTTGTACGTGCGTTCTCATAGGTCATTGTTGCAAAATACAGAGAGTATACAAGGACAGGTTCTAGTGAACTATGAGTAAACTGTTAGACATTTAGCACCCGCAACTGGTTATCAAAGCAAAATAATATTGAGTGCGAGTCTTATTACGTTACAGTATCATTAGAGCACAAGAGGTGGGGGGAAAATTATTAATTGTTGCGGTGCTCCTTCTCTATCACACATTGGTGTGGGAGCCACACAACAAGAAGTGAAGCCCACACCAATACACGGTGGAGAAGGCCCCTGGGGCTGCTCCAGGAGCTCTGACTAATTATTCAAGCTGGAGAAATGTCTACCTTGAGCTTAAATAAGGTAGAGTTTTGATTGAGATACGTGCCAAACATTTCTCTGTAATTCTTCAAGAACACATCTACAGAACAAAATTTGTAATTTTCCACCTTTGTATTATTTCTCTTATTCTTAAAATCGTATGAACCACAAATAATCAACCACAAAATTAGTGTATGCCGTTCCAACCAAGCGAAATCTTTTGTTGTACTCTGCCGAGGAAAGTTGTTGAACCCTCTTCACGTTGCAAGACAATTATGACCAACTAGCGATAAATGAGAAATCAATGTTAAAATAGTCCAAAACGAGAAGGAACGCCGGCATCATTTACCCAAGAATCGCCTTGTATGAAAGGACCCAGTGTAAATTTGGTGGCCTCATCCTTGTTAATAACTTTTAAACCAGGCCACTTTACTCTGGCAGCAACACTGGATCCAGGCCCTCTATTGTTGAACTCTGCATAATACAATGTCTTGAGGCCAAAGTCCTTGTCCCATGGTAGCCATCCATCAGGATCAATAAAATCACCAATCTCCGACTGCATTATTATGGTTCTTGAGAATTCCTTCCACGGCCTTCCAAGGTAACTCTTAATCTTTGTCTTGTCAGGCTCAAGTGTGGCATCTGCCAAAATGCGGCAGTTTTGTATCACTGTCCCTGTGGTCTCATGCCCATCCGTCCGTCCTTGGGCAGTGACAATGGTTTGTTGGTTGTCCAATGGCCTCCTGACATACATCACACAGTTTTGAAAGATGGCGGCTGAATCACCAAAGATGAAGTCTATAGTTCCAGTTATGAGACAACTGCGATAGAATTGTCTGTGGGTTTGAGCGTATAAGGTGTCTTGGTATCCTTCCATCCGACAGTTGAGGAATATTGAACGATCTGCTTGGACTCTGAGGGCCACTGCCTGGTGCTTTTCTGGACCAGCTGTATTTCTAAATCCCATTGATTGTGCCATAAAACCATCTCCTAAAGCCGCTGCAGATAGGATAATTAAGAAGAATAAGAAAATTACAGATGAAATTAGGATCTGGTAATGTTCCGTTATTCACTACCCAGTCATGGACCAGATAACCTCATTCGATAAAAAAGAACTCAATTCCTCTTATTTTGCTAAATTACCAAAAGTTGCAGTTCGGAATGTTGGAGTTCCATCAACAAAGTTTTTGTTCCCTGTGACAATAGTCTTTTGTGATCCATCACCATACATAGTCACATTAACCATCTTTTGGGTCACTGTCACGTACTCCTCGTAAATCCCTTGTTTTACGTATATGACGTACCTGCATTGTGACAAATGTGGATAGCTAATATAATAGACTCCTGCAGGATTAACACCTTTTTATGTGGAAGAAATCAAACCAAGTAGTATACACATACCGTCCTTGGTATGTCGGGGGCATTGCTGCTAGAGCAGCAGAAATGGAAGTAAACTTTCCACTACCATCTTTTGCCACGATCACATTAGGGGTGAGTTTTGCAGGCTGTGCTTTTAGCATTCTTCGATCTTCGTGGGTCATCCATGTCGGAAGCCCATCCTTGTCCAAAGAAGATTGATCATGGGAGAGAAGGCTTCGGTTGGCAGCAGGTGGTGCCTGCATAAATTTGGAAAAGACAGAAGAGACCTGGTTAATAATGGCAAGAGCATTGCTGGTGAGTTCCCTTGCATTATTTAAGGCTTTCTGCAGAGAGGATTTCAATTCCCCTTCCGGGAATCCATCGATACACGTCTGTTGGTAAGACATCACGGCACTCAACCAATTATTCAAATCAGGCGTTGTTGAGTAGAGATTTCCCAAACTTTGTCCAGCCACACTTGAAATGGAGTTATTTAATTCTGCTGTGGCGTCTTCTAGGAGTAGCAAGCAATCTTCAAATGCCCCTTTGAGTTGAGGGGTGTCAAATTTGAAGGTGGAGGTGTGATTGATGGCATTTTTGAGTTCATTGGCAACAACTGAGATGGCGGCCTTCAAGAGATCTTTGGGTTCAGGTGCTGCAGTCGAGGAGTTGGAACTCACAGCTTTTGAAAGGCTGGTTTCGCATGTTTGCTTGTAATCTGTGGGTGCACATATCATTTGAACGGCCTTTTGGGATTGTGATATTTCTTTCGGTGGTTTACCTTGTGGAGAGGAACTGCCATTATCAGAATGATCTGATTGACGTTTGCTATACACCACACCGCAAATTGCAGCAGCAATCAGGAGGACCACGGCAATAGTAGAAACTGAAGCTATGATTATCCTCTTTTTCACCTTTTGCTTCCTTTCATTTTTTCGTCGTTCTGATATATGGTCAAAATCCTGAAATGCCATGGTTTTGATTTACGTCGCTTGAGATAGTGACGCACTTAAGGCAGAGGTTTCTCTCTGCCTTAAGCTTACAAACCAAGGCACTGCGACAAGTTCTTCTTCGTCCTCTGTATTCTCCTTTTTATGTATTCTGTTTTTTTTTTCTTTTTCCCTTTATATACAGTGGTTTTTGTCAATGAATCAACTGCATTTGAAATGCCTGTCTTTTTTTAACCTTATTCAGGTGAACGGAGCAAGGTCTGGATAAGAGAAATTTTAGGATCATTAATCAGAAGTCAGTTAGTTAGTTAAAACGTTTGGACAATGAGCTATGGACATTCTGCCCCTTAAAAAACCGAAGTTCGCGGGAATGTTTTGTTTCCCCACATTTTCTTCATCTTTGTCAAAATAAACGCATTCCTACACTCTCTCTATCTCTCTCTCTCTCCCCCCTTCTTTTAAGCCTGGATTCCATCCTAAGATACTAATTAGCTAACTTCTTTGGTTCGTTCAAAGAAGTAGTTAGTACTATATCATGTGTGCACTGGTAAGTAATACAGTACTATCGTGAGACGTGCAAAAATTCAATTAATTGAATATTGGCAGACAAATCATAAGATCACATCTATGCAAGGAAAAAAAATAGATGTTTTGCTATTAGAATTATATATCCATTCATTCGTGGAAGACGATGGTTTTTTTTTTTTTTTGGTAAATAAGAAAATGGTATTTGGTCATGTAGTAAACTGGTAATCAATAAAATTATTATTTTTGATTGTATGATATTATTTGCTAATCGCACCAGATGAATGGTTCTGGTCACGAAATTGGCCGAGGAGAATGACATTCACACTTTTATTTATTCAATCTCAGTCTTTAAATTCTTTCATCATGGGTAAAAACCGTGATAAAAAGTAAGGTGGAAAATCACCTCCGTGCCGTTCAAAAAAAAAAAAAAATCCATCACACCTCCGCAGAACATGGTTTTTACCCGTGATCTTTGTTTTTTTGTAGAACACGGGTATAAACCGTGATCCTTCTTGTTGTTTGTAGTAGCGATTCCTCTTTAGGAACCAGAGAGAAGTTGATCCCAACTAAAAATACACATTATATAATTGTAGAATTGGTTTCAAATTTCAATTGTCAGGCATACTAGTATCTATTTTGTTGCATTCGTAACTTGAAAAGTACATCACAAGATGTTGCATCGGGGTAAGAAAAAAATTAGGGATTATTACCTTTAGTTCTAGAAAAGAGATGTCTAATTACTACTAAGGTAAGTCATTTTTTTTTAATTACCACTAAGGTAAGTCACTCTTTTATGGAGTTTAGGTTTATGATGCACTTTCCTATTATAGGGTTTTAGTGGTTTAGACACTTTCATAGAGTACCCTAGGATTTTAGGCATTTTCATAGGATACCCTAGTTGTAGGGTACCCTAGAGTTTAGGTTTATGGTGCACTTTCCTATTATAAGGTTTTAGTGATTTAGGCACTTTCATAGAGTACCCTAAGATTTTAGGCACTTTCATAGGGTACCCTAGCCGTAGAGTACCCTAGAGTTTAGGTTTAGGGTGCACTTTCCTATTATAGGGTTTTAGTGGTTTATGCACTTTCATAGAGTACCCTAGGATTTTAGGCACTTTCATAGGGTACCCTAGTCGTAGGGTACTCTAGAGTTTATGTTTAAGGTGCACTTTCCTATTATAGGGTTTTAGTAGTTTGCGTACTTTCATATGGTATCGATTTGACCTGATGAGAATTTTTCAGAGTTAGGCTTGACTTGATGGTAATTATGGGATCCAAGAGTGACCTGATGGTAAATATCCCAAAAAATTACTAATTAGATTCTGGATGAGCCCCAATTAGGGATGGCAATGGGGCGGTTCGGTTTGGTTATTGGTATAACCGAACCCATTACCCGAACCCAGACGGGTACCCATAACCGAACCGAAAACCGTTCGGGTAGTGGATTTTGAAACCGCAACCGAACCGAACGGGGTTCGGGTAATCCCCGAACCGTTTGGGTACCCGAACCTGAGATTTAAAATTTTCAAACTGAGTAATGGTTTTCAACTTTCAAGCAACCTCAACAGTCAGCAGCAGCTGTTGATCATAGCAGCAAACTAATATACTAAACTGACCATAGCAGCAAACTAACATACTTAATACTTGCTACTTAGTTCCAAAACACCTCACACCACAGGAGGAGTTAGTTACAAATTACAAATGACAAACTAATAGACTTAGTTCAAATGACAAAGTAGCAGAGTACAAATTTGGCAGACTTAGTTCAAATGACAAACACCTTACACCACAGCAGCAACAAGGCTTCCAAGTTTCAAAACACACCAGACTTAGTTCAAATGACAAACTAATTAACAGAGTACGAGAAACAAAACAACATAAGGTCACTCCTTCAAGACTTCACTCCTTCATTCCAAGTTCAAGCCTTCACAATGCCAACTCCAGCAATGCAGAATTCACGTCTGTTTGAATGGGAAAAAAATTAAAAAGGTTCCACTAAAACAAATTTTATGTTCACAACCAAATTCACAACAGAAGTCACTAAACCAGTAACCAGCAAGCTCAAGTTGAAAATTACTACAGCAGGTCCAGATGAACTGTGATGCAACATTATACCATATAAACTATAGGATCCAACACAGATGAAACCCCCACAACACCATGAATCACAGCCCAATACTTGTCAAATTTGTCCACCATTCTTTTGGCCATTTCCCTAACCACCGCATTCTTATCATAGAGCCAATTTCTCAAGGCAAGTCTAATCTCACATATATTTGGGAAACATTGATTAGTAGTGGGGTATTTGGTTCCAGAAAACAACTCCGTCACCTTAAAAAAAAATTTCAACTTCTCACAAACATCTTTAGCAAACACCCAATCCTCTTCACTCGGTATTGATTGATATTGAGAATCTCGTTTGCTCAAGCGATTAAACACATCCTTATAAAGGAGGGTGGTTTGAAGCATCAAGAATGTTGAATTCCACCTAGTTGCACAATCAAGTCCTAGTTTCTTAGTACAACTCACTTTCATTTGGCGGACTGTTTCTTCAAATTTTCCCTCTCTTTTAGGTGATGCTGTCCAATAAGCTACGCTATCCCGGATTTTCTCAATACCCACCTTTATAACATCCAAACCATCTTTAACAATAAGATTAAAAATGTGCGCACAACAACGCATATGAAACAAATCCCCACCCAACATAAGCGATGTCATATCAAGTTTGTCCACCAAAAGTCCAATCATAGCATCATTGGTGGAGCAATTATCAACCGTTACGGCAGAAATCTTCCTATCGATGTTCCAATCCATCAAACAATCCAACAATTGGTCACACAAAACTTCTTTTGTATGCGGGCATGGCACATATATGAACCTAACATGCAATATTGATGTTTAATTATAAATGGACAAATTAAGATTTACATTGAATAACAGAATAAAGATGACAATATAAATTGAAATACCTCAAAATGCGACTTTGCAAAGTCCAAGAATCATCAATGAAGTGTGCTGTGACAACCATGAAGCCTTTCTTTTGATTACTCGAAGTCCACATATCCGTTGTGATAGCCAATCTACTAGAATTTTGCACCACCAAACTCATTGTCTTCCCCCTTTGGTATTCATAAATCTTAAATATTTCACTCTTTATTGTGTTCCTACAGGGCACCTTAAATAAAGGTTGAAGGGATTTTGAATACCTCCTAAATCCAACATGCTCGACAATTGAAAGAGGATACTCATGCATGATAATGACATTTGCAAGTTCTTTCCGTGCCGTACCTTGATCAAAACTATATGAAGTTATTTCCATAAGACGGTCTCGATTCATGAAATTGTTTGTTAGAACTTGTTGCCTCATGCTTTCCTTCTTTAGGTGTTTCCGATTATAGTGTTATTGCAAGTGTGAAGTACCATTTTCTGTTTTTCCAGAAATTTTGGCTGGACAATACTTGCAACAAGCCTTCCACTCCCCATTAATTTTCACCCTTTTATAATGAGCCCAATACTTACTCCTTAATTTGGCTTCAGGCGAAGTGTCTTCAGCAACTTGATCTGAACAAAGTTCATAAGCAACATCCACATTTTCACTTGGATGGTCAGGTGATGATGATGGTAAGGGGCTGCCATTTGGTGATTGTGATGGTCCAAAACTATCATCTGGATTTGTTGAATGAGCACTCGAACCGATAGGTGATTCTGACATGATTAACCCTAACAAAATGCAAAGAACAAATTACATCAAATAGTCAGATTGCAAATTTGCAATAAAACATATTACAACTCACAAGTCAGTGAGACAGTGAATCATCACTACAGATAGAAATATAGACAGAAATTACCAGGTGATAACTACAGACACAAATATAGACACAAATACAGACATAAATTAACAAGTCAATGAATCATCACTACAGACAGAAATATAGACAGAAACATAGACAGACGAGGCCAAATCATCACTACAAACACAGATCGGTGATAACCACAACAAGTGAGAGAGAGAGAGAGAGAGAGAGAGAGAGAGAGAGAGAGAGAGAGAGAGAGAGAGAGAGAGAGAGAGCACAGAACGGCAACCACAACAACTGATACAGACAGAAATTAACAAACAAGTGATAGGAAAACACAGATCGGCGAGCGGGTGAGATTGTAGGTCACCGAACGATCACCGGCGAGAGAGAGAGGAGAGAGAGAGAGAGAGAGAGAGAGAGAGAGAGAGAGAGAGAGAGAGAGAGAGACCGAGGTGAGGGGTGAGATTGGCGGCCACAACAGATCGGCGATCTTCGAGTCTTTCACAGATCTCATAATCTGTGACCCTAAAAACACAGATTCGAGATGTGAGCCACCGAGCCTAGGCATGTCGGGGGAAGAGAGAGAGAGAGAGAGAGAGAGAGATGTTACTGAGTGTGAGGAGAGGACCGAGGAGGACGAGGAGGGAGGAGCAATCGTCGGTCGAGCAGAGGTGAGATCGTGAGAGATGAATGATGATCGCCTCTTTCTCAAATGTCTGGAACCCTAAATGTTAAATGACAAACATAATAGCATATATATAGAAGGGGTTAAAAATATAATTAACATATACTACAAGGGTAAATGTGTAATTAAAACTTTTGGTTCGGTTCGGGTTACGGTTCGGTTCGGTTCGGGTAACGGTTCGGGTATCAGCTCAACCCAGAACCGAACCGAACCCGTTCGGTTATCTAAAATCCTAACCCATACCCAAACCCGCGGGTAATATTTCGGTTATGGTTCGGGTAAAAAAATCGGTTACGGTTCGGGTACCCATCGGTTCGGTCGCGATTGCCATCCCTAGCCCCAATTAGGCAATTTGACAAGGAAGATCACAAATTGGAGATGTTTAGACCTTAGAAAGGCCAATTGGCTAAATTATATAAACAAACAACCATAATCAATTTTTTAATAACAAATTTTGGGTACATTTGCTGTAACGTACTCAGTGGCTAACGATAGCCGTCAACAGTAAAATATTAATTAGTATGAGTGACACATACATAAAATGAAGTAGATTTTGTTTTCAGACAAATAGACAACGTAAAAATCAAACTCCATCATCGTAAGGGAAGGAAGTAGAGTCTAGCCATTCATCTCCAGTTATAAACTCTGACACCGTGAAATTAGAGGCATCATCGTAACTCATGACATGGTACCCTGGCCAAGTAACACGATTCTCAGTAGCTGAACCAGGCCCTGTGTTCTCATATTCTCCATAGTACAAAGCGGCTAAGCCTTGATCACCAGGCCACTCCGTCCACCCTGTTGGGTCAATGAAGTCGTCAATGTAGGACTCAATGTAGACGGTGCGGGAGTAGACCCTCCATGGCCTCCCCAGATAACTGTTGACCATCGTGCTGCTTGAAATATTGGAATACAAGTCATCAGATGCTTCAATCGAACAGTTCTGTATGGAGATTCCAGAGTCCTCATATGGGGAATCGCGGGACTGGGCAGTGATCACAGTGAACTGGCCAGGCAATGGCATTCTGGATATGATGTTGCATGCCTGGAAAACAACGGCTGCATTGCCAAAAATGAAATCTATAGTCCCAGAAATGTCACATTCTCTATAAAATTGTCTGAAGGAATGGACGTATAACGTGTCTTGGTAACCGTTAATGATACACCTGTACACTGCTGCCAAGTCCCCATTAACGCGAAGTGCAACTGCCTGATGCTTATCAGGTCCTGCCCTGTTCTCAAATGTAATGTCGCGTGCCAAAAACCCCGCAGCGGATACAGCTGAAATGTCAATCGAGCATTATGAAACAATACAGAAAGATGAAACTTACTCGTTTGATGAAAAAACAAGGACTAACTTCTTACAAAGAGAGATGACATATTCAAATACTAGTTGTGGGAAGATTACTATCCGGCTTTAGTTTTGCTTTTCCAATGAGCAGTGCACAATGCTGGTGCGATGTGGAATACACCGAAAGACTTAGAGAAGAGCCATTCCTAATTGCACAAAAGGGAAATTCAAACATAGAGAGAAGTTTTCTGAACTTTACCAACAGTGGCAGATCTGAAAGTAGTCCAACCATCGGCCACGCTTCTGTTGCCTGTAATCACAGTAACATCACTTCCATCCCCAAGCAGCACAATGTTTGGCTTATAACTTGGGATGTCTACATTTTCTTCGTACACTCCTTCCCTCACATAGATGATCACTCTATCAGCGCTGTTATTTGGGGCGAAATTAATAGCGTCGGTAATGGTAGTAAAATTTCCGCTTCCATCTGCCGCCACTTCTAGCACCCCGCTCGGGTCATATACATCACCAGAACCAGAATTATCCTGCAATATGTGGCGATCTTTCCATGGCATCCATTTTGGAAAACCCAAGAGACGACGGTTTGTATGGCCGGCCTTTGATGCAGGATTAGGGAGCATTGAAAGACAATTGCTAATATGCTTGTAAGTAGTGATTACCGAGTTGACAAGGGTTGGTTTCATTGGACCCGATGCGGAATCCAGGCCTTCTAAGCAAGTGTTCTTGTTGGTGAGAGCTGCTGTAAGGAAGGCTCTCGCATCTGCCATTTTTCGGGAGTCGGGAGCAGAATTAATTCTGGTCATTGATTTCTTGAGAGAGTCCAGTGTTATTTGATGGAGATCCTTGCAATCTTGGATGGCTCCCCTTTGTTTCTCAATGATATTGGAGCTGGTTCCGGCACTGGAAAAAAGATTGGAGAGATTAGCAGCTTCGGTGAAGGCGGTTTGGAGGGAGTGAAGGAGATAGGTGAGAATGTTTGGAGTAGGGATGTTTATTGAGATGGAGAGCTTTAGTGAGTCAAAACAGACATCTGGGTATGGGGTGGATTTACAGACGGATCTTAAAGAAGACAAATGGGAATCAAGAGGAGTAGTAGTGGTGGTGGTGGAAGCTGTAGCGTAAGGAGAAGAAGAGTTTAGAGCCCAGAGTGTGCAGAGTAACAAGAATGCCTTGATAATAACGGAGGAAGCCATGAGAGGGATCAAGCTAGCTAGGAAGGTGAGAGAAAAACTCAGGACACTATACCAGCAATTGAATACATGATATGGAGTAGTACTTCTTTGAAGCTGGAGGTGGAAACGAATTAGGGGAAGCCCAACTAGCGGTCTATATTTTTCAAACAAACACTTTACTATTATTTAGGATAATAATGATCAGGACGAATTGCAAGGTTTTCCGTGACCCCACATCCGTAGTAATGTCATTTATTTCTTATCCCATTCACGAGAGAGAGAGCTGCCCTGCACGATCTGGTGCTAGTTTGGAGAATGTGGATGGGGTGCTGCACCAGCTACGTACAGTTACTATATTTACTACTATAACACTACATGTGCTTGCCCCTAAACCATACTCCTATTTTTGTTTGTTTCTTTGCTTTCGGGTATCTCACTTGGCATGTCAAGTGAAAATTACGGAGCTCGCTCCTGTTTAAGATATTTTCAGCTCTATATATACAACTGTGACTTAGGGCCGGCCCTAATGTTTGGGTTGCTCTAGCCGACCCTGATTTTGGTTGCCCAATTATTCTTAGGTCAAAAAAATAAAATGACATACAAGTCAGAAAAAAAATTTAAGTTTACACTAGACTTTCAGCTAAAATAACTTCAAAAAAATCACAATCAAGTGCTATATGATGAGCAAGATCCGATTTAAAGAAAACTTCTCAATACACAATGAATTCCAATATTGGACCCCCTACATCAATCTTTAAGAGTTCGTTTAAAAAAATTATAAAATACAAAAAATAAAACAAAAAGGATACAAAGATAAACATAAAAAGATATGATTGTAAGAGTTTGTTATGAAGAAAATAAATTTGTTTTATATATTAACTATGACTTGTGTGAAAAAATACTAATAAACCATGTTGCTCACTCATTTTTTTTTATAAATTTTCAGCATTAGAATTTTTTTAATTCAAGGTAAGAAAATAACTTCTACATTGTTGTGTTTGTTAAATGTAACTTTTTAAATAAAGTGTAATTGAGTAGTGCAATTTTTGTAAAATTGTGGATTGGGTGGGGAAAAAAAAGTGCGAAAAATAACAAAGAAAAAAAGGGAAAGAAAAACATGAAAGATTCCACCAAAATTAGAAAAATTGCACCGGGGGGAATCGACTTCATGTTCTCACGCTTGTAAGGAATTACCAACCACCGCTGAGGCAATCAATGCCTTCACACCACAAATGAAAGCTTAATTATATTTATACATAACCTTTTTTTTTTTTGGTTGCCCAAGCCCGGGGCCTTGCTGGGCTTACCCCAGGGCCGGCCCTGCTGTGACTTTACGAATAAGGCTCCAAAAAAAGTAGAGAGTCTTGGAGATCAGGTAACTTATATATAGATGGATACGTCGCATAAGCAATGTCGCTTTCTGGCAATGTGTGGTGGCTGTGTGATTGGTAATTATGTTCGTTAGTACTACTACTGTATTTTGCTTACTGTCGAACAAAAAAGGCTTGTAGATTAAGGCCGTCACTTTCAAGAAATATCACAGGGCCCCCGAACTTAATGCAAAGGGAATCTTATTTTGCAGACGGTGGAGCTAAAGGTGACCTAGGTTGAAGCCTCAGCTGGTGGGAAATTGGGGTCCCCAGAGATCACATTCCGTAAGGGAAAAATCTATGGTATGCTCTGTTTTTGGTAATTGTTACTGATGATTTTAGTGATTGTTACGTACTTTTTGGTAGATTTCTGTGAATAATAACGTGAATCCTTGAATAATGAATTTTTTTATAACCCATAACGGGTCCTAACAATTACCAAAATCATACGAAACAAAGTTACCGAAAACAGTGATGTGAATAGTGAGTCCGTAACGGTGTGTAACTTGACCAAAATCATACGTAGCAACTGCAAAAAGTGTACATAATGGGGCGTACCCCATTATGAGGGGCTTACTCATGTAGCGTTCTCCTTTGGTAGATGGAGGATATATTTAGGAGATTCCAGGGGTAACTAATAATTTCTCATTCCAAGGCCACATTTGGGATTTGAAAGCTTAGTTTTTGGCTTTGAGAGATGTTTGTCTTCTGCTAGCTTTTTGGGACTTTGTAGATCTTGAACATGGCATGATATATTTTCGAAACACTGTTACTAGGATTGTTGTCATCATGCCATCTGATCTCATGCTGCAATAAAACCATTCTCTCGTAATCTGATATGTAGTTGTAGGTTATGTTAGTCAAGCACACTAACGGACTGTTAGCCTCCGTTAGATGGTTATGTCGGTTACTTCTGTAATTTTCTATTTCTGGTAGTTTTCTGTTATAGCACTGCTTGTAGTCTTGATTTGTAGTTAATACCTTTCAGTTGTATTCTGTTTAGTAACATGTATATATATACCTGACTTAGAGTTGTATTCGATAACATAGAAATGAAATGAAATCTTCTCTCTACAATTCTTCTCTCAGTAGTTAGGGTTTCAACTGTAAATCTTGAATGCTCATCTGAGTTTGATTCATGAACATCTTTATGGTATCAGAGCCTTCAACGACATCCGTCTAATCTTCGATTCTGGAAATCGTCTGCACAACTCAAGCAAACACACATGGCGTTTACCCAAAAAACACACATGGCGACTGCAATGAATTCGTCATCTTCATCTTCTGCGTCTACTATTTCTGAAACTACAAATGTGAAGTTGAGTTTACCTCCCTCTCTAGTGTTCTTGATCTCCAATATTCATTCATTTGTTACTATTAAGTTGGATTCTCACAACTACGTTTTATGGAGAACACAAATCGAACATGCTTTGAAAGCAAATCATTTGTTTGGATTTGTCGATGGATCTATAGTATGTCCATCTGAAACTGCCGTTCGTACCACTGAATCTACGGTTCTAGAACCTGATTTTGCTTTGTGGAAGAATATTGATAGTCAGTTGGTTTCATGCCTTATCGCAACAATTTCTGCTACTACACTGCCCTTGATTCTAGGGTTAGACCATGCCTGTCAAATTTGGGAAATACTCGAACATCGGTTTAACTCTGTATCAAGAACACATGTTCATGATCTCAAGAGGCAGTTGTATAGTGTGACCAAAACCTCTACCTTAGATGCTTACTTTGACACAATTAAGCAGTTGGCATACAAATCTGCTGCTGCAGGGGCACCAGTGCCTGAAGAAGATCTAGTTTTTTACACATTACATGGGTTACTTACTGAGTTTGACTCAATTCAAACAGCTCTTAGCACAAGAATTGGGAATGTATCCTTTGAAGAGCTAGTCACTATATTAAATGGAGAAGAAATGAGAAAGAATAGGTCTGCAAGTGTCACTGCTAATTCAGAAATATCTGCTTCTGTATTTGTTGCTGCACCTAAGGGGGGTTCAGATTCTGTGAGGAATACACCTGTGCAATACCCACATCAACAGCAGTCATCATTTACTCCAATGCCACAACAAAATGTTCCTCAAATGGCAGATTTACAGAACCAGTTTTCACCTATGTATGCAGCATCATATCCACAACAGTATAGTAATAACTTCATATCCAATAACAGATCAAGAGGGGGATACAGAAATCAGAGGTATGGGTCAAGAAAAGCTTGTCAAATCTGTGATAAGACAAATCATACAGCTAAGACTTGTCACCATCGTCTGAACTTACCATATCAATCACCAGTGTTCTACAATGTGCCTTCACAAACTCATCCACAGGCCAATATAATATGGTATCAAGGTCCACCTATGCAGCCTTTACAATCATCTGTACCACAAATTTCTGGGACTAGTTATCAAGTACCATCAAATCTCAGTGCTGGCCTTCTTCCAACACCACCACTTCAAGCCTTTTTAGCCTCTACTATGACTCCACAATACAATACTTTCCCATCTCCTGCAGGTCCATCTTATCCTTTATTTCCACCAACCTATCCTGGATCTTATCCTACTTCTGCTGCTCCATCTTCCATGTCTACTTCACCTTCAGTCCCTGGAACTTGGTACCTAGATAGTGGAGCTACTAATCATGTTACCAATGAATTGTCTAATCTCTCACTGCAGCAACCTTATGCTGGTACCACATGAGTCACAGTTGGCAATGGTATGTCCTTACCTATTTCTCACACTGGTAGTACTATCTTACCCACTTCTAAGTCCTCTTTATCTCTTACTCAGTTGCTTCATGTTCCTTCTATAAGCCATAATCTCTTGTCTGTTCATAAACTTGCATCTGATAATCATTGTCGTCTTATATTTGATGAATTTGGTTTTGTCATTCAGGACAAAATCACCAATCAGATATTGCATTAGGGTCCTTCTCAACAGGGACTGTATCCAATTCAGCCTTGTACTAGCAGTTTGTCTCAAGCTTTTCTATCCACATCTTCCAGCTCTACCTCTTCTTCACATGCTTCTTCTGCTATCTTGTGGCACAACAAACTAGGTCACCCTAATTCTACATTGCTTCAGCATTTAGCTCAACATTTGCATCTTCCTATTAATAAGCCCTTTCATATCAATTGTGTTTCATGTAATGTGACCAAAAGTCACAAATTACCATTTCAATTGTCTGATTCCCGTGCTAAAAGTCCATTTGAGTTGTTACATATGGATGTTTGGGGTCCAGCCCCAGTTGCCTCTTTCAGAGGATTCAGATATTACCTTGTTATCCTTGATGATTTTAGTCGCTATTTGTGGATTTTTCCAATGCACTACAAATCTGATGTTCAGAGTATTGTTACTCAATTTACTGCATATGTCAAAACTCAATTTCATGTTTCTATTAAGTCTTTTAGATCTGACAATGGTGGAGAATTCATCAACAAGTATCTGTGTCATTTATTTCTAGAACATGGACTCATTCATCAAACTTCTTG
Organism: Vaccinium myrtillus; assembly: GCA_016920895.1. NCBI lineage: Eukaryota > Viridiplantae > Streptophyta > Magnoliopsida > Ericales > Ericaceae > Vaccinium > Vaccinium myrtillus. Next base: position 37,503,394 of record CM029277.1, read on the forward strand.
TCCTAACACTCCTGAACAAAATGGAAGAGCTGAACGATCTCATAGACACTTAATTGAGACTACTCTTACCCTCCTTTATCAAGCACATCTTCCTGTTAAGTTCTGGATGGAAGCACTTCTTACTAGTGTCTATTTGATAAATAGGCTTCCACATTCTGCCATTCAATTTCAGGTCCCTTATGCTGTGATGTTCCATACCTTGCCAGATTATAATTTTCTCAAGCCTTTTGGATGCCTTTGTTTCCCTTGGCTAAAGCCATATGCTCCACACAAGTTGTCTCCTAAGTCTGCACCCTGTATATTTTTGGGTTATTGTCCCCATACTAAAGGGTACCGATGTTTTGAACCTATTTCCCAAAAAGTTTATACCTCAAGACATGTCAAGTTTGTAGAATCTGAATTTCCATATCTCTCTCTTCTACAAATTCCTACTTCTACTGATTCTTCTTCATCTTTGCCCACCTCCTCACTATACTTTGATGTGACTTTGGCCTCTGAAAATTCTGTACCTTTCTCTATGCCTTCTATTCCTCTGTCTCCCACTACATCTGCTACTACATCTACTGTCTCTCCACCTAGCAGTGATTCCATTCTTTCCTCTGAGCATCCTGTATCTAGTTCTTCACCCTCCCCTCCTATCACTCATTCTTTATTGCCTCCTGTCCCTTGTTCATCTCACACTCCTCATCCAATGATGACAAGGTCCAAACATGGCATTCACAAACCCAATGTTCCCTTCTCTCTATCTCTCATTACATCTCCCTCATCCACTGTCATAACTGAACCCTCTGAACCAAAATCATTTTCTGAAGCTATTAAAACTCATTGGAAGAAGGCTATGTCCACTGAATATGAGGCCTTGTTGTCTCAAGGTACTTGGTCTCTAGTACCACCTCCATTGTTTGCTAATGTGATCGGCTGCCATTGGATCTTTAAGTTGAAACGTCACTCAGATGGAACCATTGCCAGATATAAAGCTAGGTTGGTTGCTAGGGGTAACTAGCAGACAGAGGGCTTGGATTACACCGAGACCTTTAGTCCTGTTGTTAAGCAACCCACTCTCAGAATGGTGTTATCTTTGGCTGTTCAGTTTGGTTGGAAACTGAGACAACTAGATGTGACCAATGCCTTTCTTCATGGTGTTATTCATGAGGAAGTGTATATGACACAACCGCCTGGTTACAGAGATCCAACTAGACCCTCATATGTTTGTAAGCTTCACAAAGCTCTTTATGGTCTTAGGTAGGCTCCTAGAGCATGGTATGCTCTATTTTCTAGTCATTTACTTGCTCTTGGGTTCCAAAACAGTTTGTCTGACACCTCACTGTTTGTCAAGGTCCAGAATTCTGACGTTACATATGTTCTTATATATGTCAATGATATAATTGTGACTGGGAACAATTCCACCTTTATCTCATCTTTGTTAACCCAACTTCAAACTAAATTTGCTCTCAAGGATTTGGGTGATCTGCATTTCTCTCTGGGTATTGAAGTATTTAGAGATGAGTCTGGTTTATTCTTGTCTCAAAAGAAATATGCTTTGGAAAAATTCTTGCTAAAGCAGGCATGCTTGACTGCAAGCCAACCTTATCCCCTTCTTCTACAAAACCCTCTTCATCAGCTGAGTTTCAGTCTCCTTTTGAGGATGTTCACCTTTATAGATCTCTTGTGGGATCATTACAATATCTGACCATTACTAAACCTGAACTATCATATGCTGTTAATACCGTTTGTCAGTCCATGCATGCTCCCTCTCAGTCCAATTTTGCAGCAGTGAAACGCATTTTGCGATATGTAAAAGGGTCCCTACACCAAGGTTTACATTTTACTCATCATCCTTGTCCCTTACCTCCTACTGTGATGCTGATTGGGCTTGCAGCCAGCTGGATAGAAGGTCTACCTCTGGCTTTTGTGTATTTCTCGGTGCTAATCTTGTTTCTTGGAGTGCCAAGAAACAACCAACCGTTGCTCGATCAAGTACTGAAGCTGAGTATCGCGCTTTGGCTCATACTACTGCTGAATTGGTGTGGCTGCAGCAACTTCTTGCAGATCTTCATGTACCTTTGGATGGCATACCTTTAATTTTCTGTGATAATCTCTCTGCGATTGCTTTGGCCTCTAACCCAATTTTTCATGCACGCACCAAACATATAGAGGTTGACTACCATTTTGTGAGAGAGAAAGTTGTGGCTAAACAAGTTACCGTTCAACACATTCACACTGAAGCTCAACCTGCAGATGTATTCACTAAACCCCTCTCCGTTGCACGATTTCAGGCTCTTACTTCCAAACTCAATGTCCAGTCCCTTCCCTTGACTTTGAGGGGGGGCTATTAGTCAAGCACACTAACGGACTGTTAGCCTCCGTTAGATGGTTATGTCGGTTACTTCTGTAATTTTTTATTTCTGGTAGTTTTCTGTTATAGCACTGCTTGTAGTCTTGATTTGTAGTTAATACCTTTCAGTTGTATTCTGTTTAGTAACAGGTATATATATACCTGACTTAGAGTTGTATTCGACAACATAGAAATGAAATGAAATCTTCTCTCTACAATTCTTCTCTCAGTAGTTAGGGTTTCAACTGTAAATCTTGAATGCTCATCTGAGTTTGATTCATGAACATCTTTAGGTTACAGATACACATTCAAGTATGTATTTTGCGTTATGCAAACAGGGGAGATACACATAGCAATTAGCAAACATGGCAGGTGCCATAGGCCTATGGATGGAATTTTCCAATTGAAAGAGGATCCTCTCCGGTCCAAAGAAAAAAAACTGGAATGGTATAGTTTTCTTCATGAAGTGAGTTTGAAAAGAACGATTTGGTATTGTTAATTGATGAACTCTATTAATTAAAAGAACGATTTCTTCATGACGTGGGTTTGAAAAGAGACTGAAGAAGACAAAATTAGACATATGAATATTTTGTAGGTATTGGAGCAGATACTTTCTAATTCCACATGAAGAATTCATAAGAAGTTTATCGGTCTATTTTTAATTTTCTAAATGGTGAGCTATGTAAACAATAAAATTTTGGCATTGCCTAATCACCGTCCAATTAATTGAGATGAATAAATTATCTTGATTAATTAAAAGTCAAACCATGGTCAACACTTTTAAATGAATATTGGGCCCGTCAAATTTATGGGCTTAGTCCTTTTGAGATTTGTCGAAGACCAAAAATACATTGCGTTTTAGCCAAATGGGTCAAGAAATTGGGCTAGCCCAAACGTGCAGACCCATTCAGAAAAACTCTAAAAGAGAGTTAAATAATAAATATATTATTTCTCTTTTTTGGGTTAATTTAATTTCCTAAACAAAAAAAAAGAAGTCAAAATCTTCTTTTTAGGAAATTAAATTAAATCTTCCTGATTGGAAGTAAAGTAAAATCAAATCCTCGTGATTGGAAATCAAATCCTCTTGATTGAAAATCAATTCAATCTTTTTGATTGGCAATTAAATCACATCAAATCAATTAAGATCTTCACTTTGAGATCTTTCCAAACTTAAGCCCCTCTCATTGAGCCTATAAATAGAGGCTCATTTGAAAAAAGAACTTTTTTGCCTGGCATTCTACAAGAGCTCAGAAGCACTCTTCAAGAATTCAAGCACTCTTCAACATCTTGCAGAAAATCATCAAGCATCAAGAACAACGTGCCGATTTTTTCACAAGTTCATCAAATCAAGTCATCCAACAACTCAAATCATTCCAGAGATCATCAGTCAAGAAACTCGAGAACACTCTCCAGTATTTCTCAAGGCTCTCTGAAAGTTCTTCTCAAACCCCTCTCAAGCACTTGTGGAGAATCAACAAGCACCCAAGTCACGTGCCGATTCATCTACAACAACAACGGTTGAAGCGTTGAATCCAGCGAAGATCATTCTCAAATTAGTCGTTTGTTCGAGATAAAGCCGTTCAAGCCCTCGATCACACTTCGTTCTTCAAGCTTCTCAACTCGAAGATTTGAAGGAGCAAATTACCGTTTCAATCCTACGACAAGCTTTTACAGCCACTGGATTGCTACTTCAACACCGGAGATAGAATCAGAGGATTATTGTTCTTTTTCTTGAAAAGAACATTTATTAGAGAATTGTACCCCTTGCATTAAATTCAAATCAATAAAAAAATATTATTTTGTGCATCTTTTTCTTGTCGTTATTACAGGACTTGAATTTGTGTGTTACAAGCTATATATGGATTTGAACACAACCACCCCCAAAAAATTGTTATTGATTTTGAGACGTTAATAAAATCATTTACTAAAAATAGTATAATTAACTAAAGAATTATCGTAATAAAATAGCAGAATTAGAATAAAACCTCTTGAATTAACTTACGTTTGATATATAAAGAAGTACATGGTTTAGAAATAAGGTTATTTTGTCCTCAAAATTGAATACTAAAAGGAACAGATCACTCTAAAGGTTAGGGCTTAAGTCTCGTTTTACAACTGGTCCATGGGTGACAGCAGAGTCTTCGTTCAGTAGTAGAGGGTGATGGTGATTATCTCTCTCCCCCCTGCCGAAAATATTGTGAGGGAGGGAATGGTTTTATTCTTTACTTTTTTATGGAGAAATAGGAGGGAGGATAATACAGAGTGTAATGTTTGACTTAAACATGGTAAATAATGGGGTGTATGAGTGTGGCAATTTATTGAGGCATTAAAGGTAAGTCTTTCAAGGGTGTGTTCGCTCTCCATTGGTTGGGAAAAGTTAAGTGCCAAAAATGGCTAGGCATGGGAGATTGAGGGAGATGATAGATGGATGATAGGGCGAATTAGATGGGTCTAGTTGTGTTAGGACTTGTAGTTAAGGCTCCGATTGGATGGGGTATTATTTTCAGGGGGGATAAGTTTTAGAGGGGGAATAAGATAAGATGGGGTATTATTTTTGGAGGAATGACCCACATTGATGTGATGTTTATGGATGGGAGATAAAAAAGTAGATGGTTTGGATGAGGGATTAAATAGGGGGATAACTTTTGACTTGGTTTAGATGACTTAAAAATAAGAGGGGGTGGATGATGAAAAAAGCAGTCAAATGACTGTTTTGCCTTTGTGGTGTACCAAACCTTATTATGCATTAATTTAATTATATAATTACAAGACTTCATTTATTTTATTATTTTTGGACAATTTGAAGTTAATTTAATTTATTTCACCGAAAATATATTTTTTATAATTTAAAAAAAAAAAAAAACTTGAATGGTTGGTTGTCATCCAAAATTTTAGAAAAAAGTTATTTATTTATTTTATTTGTTGGCCTATATAATTTTTGTATTATTACCTCAACACAATGATTAATAAATGAACAAATTAACATATTTATTAAATGGTCTCTCATACAAATCAAGAAATTTTATTGAACTCTCAAATAATTAGAAAGACTGCGATTTTTTGTGGAACCCATTTATAACATACAATAGGCCCATACAAATTCTTACATTTACCATAGTGTGAAATTAGAACGAATCTTTACAAAAACCATAATTCGAGAACAAAATAATCTACCCATTGTAGCATTACATCGACTACACTGACAATAGACAATAAAACTTGCACACGAATAACTGGGTTTTAAAAACTAAGTAATTTCCTCACCACAAACTGGATTACAGTTGCGATTGATGCACTGAGTAAGAACTCTTCCTCCCTCCTGCTCATTAGCGACAGCTTCCATTGGGATAAACAATGGTGCGCGATCTTCCAAAATTTGATCCTCCACATTAGCCCTCCTCCCAGCCAAGCTTTTCAAATAAGCTTGGAGAGCAGAGTTGGCATCCTCCCATGAAGCATACTTCTTATTAGGGCTGTTCAGCGGATCATCCGATTTGCTCAATCCGCCAAATCCGTCCAATCCGATCCGTCCGTTAACCCATCTGTGAATGTTCGGTTCGGTTTCGGATCGGGAATTTCTTATCTGGCGGTTTCGGATCCGGATCGGATCGGATCCTCTCGATCTGCTCAATTTGCTCAATAATCCTTTTTTAATCTGCCAAATCCGCCCGATCCGTAACCGATCCGTGAATGTTCGGTTCGGTTCCGGATCTTAAAAAACCATAATCCGCTCTGAGCAGATCGGATCCGGATTCGATCCGTCCAGATCCGATCCGTGGACACCCCTACTTCTTATAAATCTCACCCAAAAAGCTATTCACCTGTTGGCTACAACTTGCCCAACTTTCATATATTCTGGGTGTCCTCCCGACACATACGACATAGTATGATTTTTTTTCCTTCCATGACTACTAATAACAAACAAAAGAGTAGGTCAAAAGTCTACAAAATTCTTGCATGTTCATCCGTAAATTAGGGAAACTAAAAAGTAGGCTCAGATACTTGAAGGGTTTTTAACCATTTTTTAAGACACAAGGTGTAGGCTGCAACATTAGTCGCCAACTGGCCATCTAATGTCGCCTCCCCTTTAAATCCCATTCTTATCATATGGAATTTATCATCACAACCCACATGCTACAATAAGTTACGACATAGATTTCAGTTGCATGCTGTTGCCACCAATTCCTCCAGGGACAGGAGAAATGGGAGTGGTCAACACCTGGTGGTGTAGAAGATGCGAGGGCGTGCTAGGAGATATGAATCTCCGAGAGAGTGTGTAAATGCGCCTGAAACTTAACTAACTTCTTTCAAGCAATTGCACAACTTGAATAAAAGAGGAATCTAAAGTTACAACGGTTCGTGGGCCTTTGAGCAAGGACTTCCACAATTGAAGACCAACTACGGTTTACATAGAAGAAGGGGAAGAAGAAGAAGAAAGAATGGGGAAGAAGTAGAAGATAGACATAGATAGAAGAAAGAGGGATCGATCGACTAACTGAGAGTTAGGAGATAAACTAAATTTAATTGCTGCTATGAGCTATGTTGGTGCTTCGACCTTTGCAATGTTGCACAAAGGTTTGTATTTATTGCCTTTGGATCCGAATGTAACTTCCAAATGTAACTGCCCATGATCTCTTGCCATAACGCCCATGTCTTGCATCCATTTCGGAACCTTCTTGAAAATGCATGAGGAGATGACATGTGTCCTTTAATTGGCCGAAAATAACTACCCATGTTCTCAATGCAACACATGTTAATTTCGGCCCTTATCAACTTGTTTTAGATAGAAAACCACTTCCCTATAATTTAGGTAACAAACTTATCTCCTAAATTATAGATAATTCGGCCATTAAAATAAATCCGAATTACATAGAAAATAATTTCCAACCACCTTATTCGCCACGTGTAAATTTTAAAATTTATGGTACAAACAATGCCCCCCATAAACTTTATTTTAAAAATAAAATAGAGTTTATTAAAAAGGGAATTCTTTTAGACGATAAACGTAACAAGAGTCCTTTGAAGTGAGGAGATAACGGCTAGAAGAAGATGAACCGAGAAGGGCTCTTGTTACCGTTTTAACTCCAACACGTGGCATAACTGGGTTGGTTTGGAAATTAAGAATCTGGAAAACTCGGGATACCCATCAATACGTATCCATAAAAAGGTTTTAAGAGAGAGAGAAGAAATATACGCTCCACAGTAAAAACAATTTCTCTCTCTCTACCTTTACCTTTTTCACCGCCATAGTCAAAGGCTTGCTACTGTAGCAGAAAAAGTTTCACCATGGCCACCCTTCGAGCACAGGCTTCTGTTGAAGATGAGAGTAACACAGGCATAGTGATGAAGAAGTTGATTATCGAGCACAAGCCCAACATTCGCGAGGAGATTCTCTTTCAGGTACCTGACCAAATTGAGCATTCTTCTGGATTAAACAAGTACGGGCTAGGGCCTTGCTTTATAGACGAATTTCCAGACTTTTTAGATAAGTATTATCCACATGACATTCTTCTTCCCTTGGCCCGATCTACAACAGATTGGGCCCCAGATTGGGAAAACTATTCGAAATCGAGACCCTTCAAAGTGTGGGTCACCTCCACTTCAGAATATAACGAGTGGTTGGTTAGGGTTGAAAAGGCGAAAAGCACTGTTTGGAAGAAAGCTGGAATTTATAATGCCATCCTTATGAGCTACGACATGCCACCTCCTGACACTGCCCTTATCAGTGCCCTTGCTTTCTTTTGGTCTTCTAGCACGAATGCCTTTCACTTCCCCTGTGGACCTATGACGCCAACACTTCAAGATGTGGCATTCATCACGGGCCTTCGTCCTCATGGCATAAAGGCTAACGATGCCTTAGAACCTCCCAAAGTAAGTTTTGAATATCCTAAGAAAAAGGATATTACCTTCAATTATTTCCTGGAGCAGAATGCTGTGACTGATGATAAGGTAGAAGTTTCCGAGATGGAGCACATAGCCTTCTTGATCTACTGGTTAAACAAGTTTGTCTTCTGCAGCAGTAATTTGAAGATCACTAAGTACTACACCGACTTGGCCAAAGCTCTCTCTGTTGGTCAGGAGATTGCTCTGGCCCCAATTTTCCTTGCACACTTCTACAGGTGTATGAAAGATTTAGTGGATCATCAGATATCTGGCTGTACAGGTCCCCTATGGTTGCTGCAATTCTGGGCATGGTCCTACTTCTCTGACTTAGCCCCTGAGGAGCCGCCGGAACAGAAACAGAAAAGAAAATCAGGGGATAAGGTCTTCTGTGGCTTGTACCTGAAGTCACTTGCTTCTAAAGAGCATTCATTTGATGAGTGCTTCAAGTACTTCTTCTGTCTTGCAGAAGATCCACGCCCAGACTTCTGGATGCCATTTGAAAGGAACTCCACTTGTCCGGATTGGCTTCAAACCTCCACAGAAACATTATCTCCAGAAGATCCGGTTCAGAAGGCAGTATGGGCCAGCTTCTTGGTGGCGAGGGATCTCCCTTATGGCATGGGCTCTACTGGTCCAAATAACAAATGTGGGGTGGAGTATTATAACCCAACCCAATGCGCCAGACAGTTCGGTTTAGCCCAGCTTGTACCCATTCCTCCTTACCAAACCATAAATTCTGCTCTGAGTGAGAGGATGCTGCTCACTTTAGATGATACGAAGCAGCTCATGGAGAAGAATGCCGCTTTGATCTCCACCAAATTCAAACTTGCCCCATTTCCTGAATTTCCTCTGACAACTCCAGCCTTTAACTTATGGTGGAAGAACGCCATTTTTAGCCAAACTTCAGAGTCTCTGGAGTTATTGTTGGGAAGAATTTCTCCATCGGCAGTACCAGAAGTATTACCAATAACCAAAGAAGTAAAACTGGAGGTGTTGGTTAAGAAGACCAAGGCTACAGAGAAGGTCAAGGCCAAGTCCTCATTAAAGAAGAAAGGTACGCCTTCTCGTGACGAAATTTATCAATCCATTCGTAGGTTTGAGACCTTCTTTAAATGCAAATGGAATCCTCGTAATCCTGAAGCAATGGAAGAAGCTAGGAGAAATAGAATGACTGAAATTGAGAATAGGCAGAAAGACGTAGCCGCTACAGCATGGTGGAAATTATTCCAATCTACTCCTCCAGGGCAACCTATGCCTCCCCTAGAAGATTTAATGAAACCGTTTGGGAAACCTATTCCCCCAACACCCAACACTTCGTTCGTTATTGCCAACACACTAGCGTATGAAGGCATGTACGGACTTTTCCCAGAAAATAAGAGTCACAGTCGTTAAGACCGATGCCCCCCAATGGGAAATAGAAGATTTCTATAAGCGTGGGATAGTTAGGGTAATAAATTCCGCTGAAAGAGGTCAGAAATTGATATAAAATCTTCTAGTACTTCTGCTTTTAATATCTGCTTGCTGACTATTGCCTCTTCTTTCAGACGCTGCTCCTTTAGTGGAATTGTCCGATCATGACGAGGAGGATGAAGAAGATGACGAATCTGAAGAAGAGGCACAGAAGATAGAGAAAGTCCCACCCCAGAAAACCAAAAGGAGGTTGATAAAGGTAAGATTTTTACTTCTTCTTGCCATTTATTGCTTCTGGTTGGGTTTTTATTGATGACAGCTCCTCTTTCCAGGAGACACCTGTTGTTAAACCCAAAAGAACTCGATCCAGTACTAGGACAGAAGATGCTCCTATCTTTGCGTCATTAGAGGAGGTATTGGAATTTCCCAATCTCCTCCTTTTCCTTTCTGAGTATAACTGATCATGTTATTTCTTCAGGCTGCAGATAGCAAGAGATTGAGAAAGAAGAAGAAACAGCACCAAGAACATTCTGACGAGACAGGTGATAAAACCATTTCTGGTCCCTTATCAAAAGTCCCAAAAACCTTGGCTGGCCAAAAAGGTACAGTGGCAGCATCTTCTGAAATTGGAGTTTCTTCAAAGGAGAATGCCCCCCACTTCTGTACCAGCTGAAGGCACGACTGCTGATCCCACAGGCACCTTGTCACAAAGTTCTGCTTTCCCTGTAAGTAATTATGGCGCTGTAACACCAAGATATGTGTGAATTTCTTCTAAACTGCAGAACACTCTGTTTACAGGCCTTTTCCAAAGACTCTAGTCTGGCGTCTCCAACTCGCTCTACTACTGTATCTAGCAAGGCAAAAATAGAGCCTCAAGAGCTTCTTAATCGTCTGAAGGAGAAATTGAAGAAAGGGACGAGCAGCAGCCAGATGTCTTCTTCAGCCACGTCTACTGAAAGTATTCAAAAGGGCCCTTCATCAGAAGAGGTATCCAAGGCAAAAGATGCTCTAAAGGCAACCTTGAGCTTCAACTTTGAAACAATGATTCAGCCTGAGATTCTTGCCAAGCTGAAAGGTGCTTTGGAGATCCTCACCTCTTCTGAAGGCATACCAAATGTGCCTCAAGATCAATTGAGGCAATTCAAAACTGCTCTACCATTGCTCATCCAGGACTACCACAAGAATATGACTGAAATTCAGGAGATGAAGAACAAGCAAACTCGTTTTACAGATCTCGGGCAGGCGCTAATCATTGCTATGGAAAAAATGGAGGGCTTCCAACATCAGAAGGAGCAGCTGTCCCTCCAGAAGAAAAATGGTCTTAAGAAGATCAAGGAGATCCAGGATAACATTATCCTTATGCAGCAACAAGTAGTCCAGCTTCAAACAGAAGATGCAAGCCATGATGAGAAGATGCAGAAGGTTATACATGAGGAAGAAGATGTTGCCGTTGCTACCCAACCTTTGGTAGAAGAGCATGATGTTCTGAATGCAGAGATTCCTCATGTAGAAACCCGGATTGAAACGCTGGTGACTAATCTGTCCACATCAACTGCACCTTGGGACAAATTTAAGGCTGACGTTCTAGAGAAGATGTAATCCTTCTTTCTTGCTTGACTTCTGATCTCCTTTTTGCTGTTTGAACTTTAAGTACTTTTTGCTTTCTGAACAACTCCTGTGGGTTTATGGAAGTAACTGCTTGAATCCATCATTTCCCACATAGTTGGGTACCATTTCTTCAAATATTTTACATTGATTGGATGCTTGTGAGGTTCTCCATCTAAATCATGTAGAAGATAAGTATTTCCTCTAAGAATTTGTGAAACTTGGAAAGGACCTTCCCAAGTAGGAGACCATTTGCCAAACTTATGATCCTTTTTCTTGAATGGTAAGACTGCTTGCCAAACTAGATCTCCTTCAGCAAAAGATTTTTCTTTAACTCTCTTGTTGTATGCCCGAGCCACCTTCTGCTTCTGGGCCACCAAATGGTCTAAGGCAGAAAGCCTCAGCTCATCCAGATCTTCCAATTCCATAAACATGGCCTGATTATATTCTCCATAATCTAGGCCATTTTGAAATGCAATTCTAGCAGATCTAATGTTTACTTCCATTGGTAAAATAGCATCGTGACCATAGGTGAGAGTATAAGGAGTAATACCAGTGGCAGTTCGCTTAGAAGTTCTGTAAGCCCACAATGCGTCTGATAATGCCTCATGCCAAGTCCTTGGTTGATCTTCTACCATTCTGCTTATAATCCCCTTAAGGATTTTGTTAGTAGACTCGGCTTGTCCATTGCCTTGGGCGTAATAGGGAGTTGAATGTGTCATCTCTATCCCAAATTGTTGCATAACTGCATGAATTCTATCTCCAAAGAAGACAGATCCTCTATCGGCCACTATATGTTGAGGAATGCCGAAACGATGGATGATCTTCTCCTTGATCATAGTGATAATGTCTTCTTGATTAACAGCAGTCATTGGAATAGCCTCAGTCCATTTGGTGAAGAAATCAGTAGCCACGACTATATAAGTGTGTCCTTTAGAAGAAGGAGGGAAAATTTTGCCAATCATATCCATGGCCCATCCTCTAAATGGCCAAGGTTTTATAACTGACCTCATTAAAGAAGCTGGAATCCTTTGTACAGGACCGTGGGCTTGACAAGCTTGACATCCTTTAGCAAATTGAATGCAATCATTAAGAATGGATGGCCAATAATAACCATATCTCCTTAAAAGTCATCTCATTTTTCTTCCAGATTGATGTGCTCCACAGATGCCCTCAAGAATCTCTCCCATAACCTTTAAAGCTTCTTTAGGTCCGATACATTTGAGAAGGAGATCATCTTCCAAACTTTTCTTGTATAGCTCATCTTCTATTAGCACATACCGACAGCTCTTTCTCTGATCTTCTTGGATGAAGAGAGGTTTGGATACTTCAGAAAAGTAACAATTTCAGTCCTCCAATCCTCTTCTTGCCCCCCTAGGTCAGTAGTAAACACTTCCATAGAAGCACTTCTTCTTCTGACAGATGGTAAGCTCCTTTTTTGAATAGTGATTGTTCTCTTGAACCAACCTTGGGGAATCCTGATTCCGGTGGCGATCTGTGCCAATTCATTTGCCTCTTGATTGAATCTTCTAGGAATATGACGGAGACTAGCATCGTCGAATTCGTCTAACAACTGCCTTGCCGCCATGTAATAAGGAGCTATTTCTTCACTGTTGCATCTGTAAATGCCCCCCAATTGGTTGATTACCAACTGAGAATCCCCAATAACTTCTATGATAGCAGCTCCCATTTCTCGTAGGATCTCCAATCCAATAATTATCCCCTCATATTCAGCTTGATTATTTGTACATTGGAAATCAAACTGAAATGACAATTGAGTTCTAACTCCGGCATGAGATATTATGAGGATTCCACAACCAGAAGATGAGGTAGTTCTGGAACCATCAAATAATAATTGCCAAGGAGCATATGAAACAGTAAAAACATCTAGGCCGATTGCTTCCTCATCAACATCCAAACATGGATGATCTGCAAGAAAATCGGCCAATGCTTGTCCCTTCACTACTTTTTGCGGAATATATTGGAAGTAGAATTCCATCAATGCCAAAGACCATTTACCAATTCGGCCTCTAATGATGGGCCGAGAAAGTAAATACTTAATCAAATCGGTCTTGCACACCACGTAAACCAACACAGGCATCATATAGTGCCTATGTTTTATTGCTGAAAAGTACAAGGCTAAACATAATTTCTCCACAGGAGAATATCTGCTCTCTACAGCAGTCAACAATCTACTAAGATAATACACTGCTTGCTCTTTGCCTTGTTCATTATTTTGGGCTAATAAACTCCCAATAGAAGTTTCTGATGCTGAAATATAGAGTCGAAGAGGTTTCTTCTTGATTGGAGGCATAAGAACAGGAGGTTGGGTTAGATACCTCTTGATAGCTTCAAATGCCCCTTGATGACGAGCTTCCCATTTGAAATCCTCTTCTTTCTTCAACTTTAGGAGCTCTGAAAAAACTTGAACTTTCCCGGCCATGTTTGAAATGAATCTTCTGATAAAGTTAATGAGGCCGAGAAAACTCTGTAACTCTTGCTTGCAAGAAGGAGGCTTAGCTTCTAGGATAGCCTTGGTCCTGTTCTGGGGTACTTCAATGCCCCTTTGGTGAACTAGAAATCCAAGGAAATTGCCTGCAGAAACTCCGAAGGCACATTTCTGTGGATTCATCTTGAGACCATATCTCCTTAAACGTTCGAAACTGGATCACAGGTGCTCCAAGTGCTCCTTGAATGAATCAGACTTGATTACCACATCGTCTATGTAGATCTCCATAAAACGGCCCAACATGTCATGGAACATAGAATTCATTGCCCGTTGGTAAGTTGCTCCTGCATTTTTAAGGCCGAATGGCATAACAATCCATTCAAAGGCCCCCAAAGCTCCTGGGCATCGAAAAGCCGTCTTGTGAACATCCTCTTCTGCAATAAAGATTTGATTGTATCCTGAATGACCATCCATAAAGGACAGCACCTTGTGTCTGGCTGCTCCATCAACTAAAACATCAGCAATAGGCATAGGGTACTCGTCTTTTGGAGATGCCATGTTGAGGTTGCGGAAATCAATACACACCCGCACCTTTCCATTCTTCTTAATGACTGGAACAGTATTGGATAGCCATTCCACATATTTGGTTGGCCTTATGAATCCAACCTTTAGAAGATGCTCCAATTCTTCTTTAACCCGTAGGTTCAACTCTTCTGACATTCGCCTAGGTGCTTTCTTATAAGGTTTGAATCCTTCTTTTATAGGAATTATGTGCTCCACAAAGCCTCTTTGTAACCCAGGCATGTCTTCATACTCCCAAGCAAAGCAATCTTTATATCCTCGGAGGAGATCAATGTAAGCGTTTTTAACTACTTCAGGAAGGCGTTGGCTTACGTAAATAGGCTTTGGTTTATCTTCTGAGCCTAAATTTACTTCCTCCAAAGGATCCTGAACATCAGCTTTCAAATCGTCCAACTTTGCTGGTGGTGATTCCAAATCTTCTAATTGGATGACGTCGTCAGGAGGTGTATTGCCCCCTTCAAAAAACAATTCGGTCGTCAAGACCGAATTATCTTCTGAATCCAAAGAACGCAGGCTCTCCTCTGTGATATAGGCGATCAATCGAGCCAAGGAAGCCTGCAAAGCCGCCATCTTCTCACTAACTGTTGGAGCTTGATCCATGGGAAATGGCTTGAAGAAGGGAAGTGCTCGGCCTATTAATCTCTGTAAGGAGAGGGCCGACCAACTGCTTGTAGATAGCTTTGAATTCGTCTACAAAAGTTTGAGTAGACAAAGTAATGGCTGTAGGCTTGCCATACTTATCAGTCCCGGTGAACTTGACAGGACTAATCTCATTGTCATATAACTTGGCATCTGCATGGTTAGAAGAGGCCAAAAAAGGCCTCTTGTCTGCCCAAACCACTTCTACGTCATCACCACGCCAGAAGATTAAGCATTGATGAAGAGTAGAAGGGACAACCATACAAACATGAATCCAATCGCGGCCCAATAGTAGATTGTAGCTTGAACGTGAATTAACCACAAAGAATGGAGTGGTCAAAGTCTTTGTTCCAACTTGCAAATTCATAATAATGATACCTTGGGCCGTGGTGATGCCTCCAGCAAAGTCAGAGATGCTGGCGCTAGAAGGTAACAGATCTTGATCTCCTTTGCCCAACTTAACGAGCATGAAACGTGGCATGAGGTTAGCAGCAGACCCATTATCTACCAGTATACGGTTGACAGGAATACCATCCAGATGACCTTGAATGTAAAGAGGACGAAGATGTTGAGTCATCATTGGGTCTGGCTTCTCAAATAAGACACTGGCCACATGAGATGGGCAATATGCAGTAGGCTCATCCTTCAAAACCACAATAGAAGGAATCTTGGAGTCAGCAGCTTCTGCAATATGCGTTGTTTCTGGAGTAGAGGCCTTTAGCATAGGTATGGAAGCGTCAGGCGTGATAGAATTGATCTCTGGCGTTTCGCCTGAAGCTTCTACATCACCATCCATAGAAGATGGTTGTCCTTCTTTGGCCATGAAAGCAGTAGGAAGAACAAACACCATGTTGCAAGAAAGATTGGCCAAAGAGGATGAAACTTTTGTGACAGGGGCTTCTTCTTGCACAACCAACATATCCTCTGAAGAACGAATATTGACAGGACGTGGCTTTGCGAGGATATCCTTCCAAGCAGGCTTGCGAGCCTTGGGAATATCAACAGAAGGTGGTTCTGCACTGGACGATATTCCATACGAGGTTTCTTCTGCACATACTGAGGAGCAGGATACCGCTTTGGTGGAATAGGTGGAGGAGTTGGAATCCCCTGTGCCAGCCTATCAGCTTGACGAATCCTCTGTCGACGCCGTTTCTGAGATTTTGATAAAGAATCCTCAGGCTGTGGAAACTTAGGATGCTTTACTTTGAACCAATGATTAGGAGAAACAGACCCAGGCGGTTTAACCATCCTAGGCTTTCCCTCTTGTGGAGCTGTAATGACTAAAGATGACATTTGCTTCTGGACCTCATGAATAATGGGTTTCAGGCGATTAAACACCGAAACTCGCTTCTGAGGAAAACGACGAGGAGAGAGTGATGGAGTCTCTTCCCTTGGACGCTTGACAACCACACTTTGCAGACGCTTCGGCCTCTCGGTTTTTCCACATTCACAGCAATGGTGGACAGATGGCTTCTTGGGAATAGAAGAAGATCCTCTACGACTTCTAATAACCTCCTGATCCCACCATATAGGAGAAGGGTGATCGTCAGGAGAATCATCAGAGTCATGAAGGATCTGCTTTCCTTTGGCAGCTTGTGAAGGTGCACCTAGGGAGATCTTCTATCTTGGAACAGTCCTGGGCACTCCTCTCATGTCCACATAAACCATATTAGTCCCAAAGTCAGCGGGGAATGGATCCTGATCAACCGCCATTCCTTTCTTTGCAACTTCAGGGAATTTGAAATCCCCTTTATCAATTCTGTCCTGGATGGCATTTCTGAAGATGATACAATTTACGGTAGTGTGATTCCAAGAATTATGATATTTGCAGTATTCCTTGCCTTTGAGCTCAGCAGGAGATGGAATTTTGTGACCAACAGAAAAACGTAGAAGCTTGTCCGTCATGAGCTGGTCAAAAATTTCTTCTGCTTTTGTGATGTCAAACGTATAAGACCTGGTTGTCTTGGGTGAAGCCATAGATCCTTGGGCTTTAATGGGTTCAACCTTGACGAAAGCTTTGCAAGCGTATGGCTTCCGGTTGACAATTTCTGCAACTGCAACTTCTGGACTATCTTCTGTCTCCGCAATAGCCACTTGGTAGTTAGGGTCCCTGTAATAGGTCCCCTTAGAAGCGTTGCGGCGGTCTTGACCTTCTGTCAGCAACTGTTCATAACGAGTGGCTCTTGCAGCCAACTCAAACAAGTCCCTGAAAGCCACATCAACGAATTTCTTCTGAAGTTCTAAACATAAGCCATTCTGGGCCAGACGAACATACTCGGTCTCTGGCAAAACCACTTTACACTTAAAGCAAGCAGTTTTAAACCGAGTAATGTACGTCTCGGCCGGTTCTCCAGGCAATTGATAAAGCCTAGAGAGATCAGCCAGAGTGACTTCTTGTTCAGTTCTGTAGAATTGTTTGTGGAACAACACTTCTAATTGGGTCCATGACTAGCTCGAATTAGCTGGAAGATTTATATACCATGTGAAAGCAGTAGCAGTGAGAGAATTAGGGAATAACCTCATTCTAAGGAACTCATTACTTGCTGCCTCTCCACATTGAACAGAGAAGCGTGCCACATGCTCTACTGTTGATTTGGTATCTTCACCGGAGAATTGGGAGAAATCTGGAACCTTGTACCCCTTAGGAAATTCCACTCGATCCACAGCCTCGTTATAAGGCTTTCTGTAAACAGGTCTCCCAAACTTCTGCAAAGCAGGTCCAAACTGATCTTGGACGTACTCAATGACCTGCTCTTTGCTTAGAAGCACTGGATTCTGAGGATTAGGGGATGGTAATATCCCTTCAGGAAATGCAATATTGGAAACGCCAGTAAAAAGAGGGTTGGGATCCTTCCATCTTCCAGAACCTGCTCCAGGATGAGATGCTGCCCCCATTCTCAACTTTCCACCGACTGGACCATCTTTCTGATCTCCTGGGTGATTGAATTGAGAAGAAGATGAGGCTGCCTGGTAATGGGATAAAACGAAACCTTGAGGACCAGGCATCTTGAGTTGGTCATTGTTGGCGCCATTTCCAGTTGCCACAGAAGCGACTGGAGTTAGTTTTTCGTTAAGAAGAACTATCATGTCTTTTATGGATTTTGTGAGATCCATCTGTGACTCCTTGATCTCCTTCAAAGGACCAACGATAGAATCAGTGAGTCCTTGAGACAATTCAGCATTTGTCTCCAGAATGATGTCTCTCATGCCAACAGCCATTTCCTGCAAATCTTCTTGTGATGCCGCGAAGGATTGGGCTTCTAAGGCTTCACCTGTATCGTCACCAGTTCCCGCGACTTTAGCTCCTCCTTTCTTGTCTTTTCCCGCCATCTTGTATCTTCAATTGTCTTAAATGTGTCCCACTGGGCGTGCCAAAAAATGTTGCCACCAATTCCTCCAGGGACAGGAGAAACGGGAGTGGTCAACACCTGGTGGTGTAGAAGATGCGAGGGCGTGCTAGGAGATATGAATCTCCGAGAGAGTGTGTAAATGCGCCTGAAACTTAACTAACTTCTTTCAAGAAATTGCACAACTTGAATAAAAGAGGAATCTAAAGTTACAACGGTTCGTGGGCCTTTGAGGAAGGACTTCCACAATTGAAGAACAACTACGGTTTACATAGAAGAAGGGGAAGAAGAAGAAGAAAGAACGGGGAAGAAGTAGAAGATAGACATAGATAGAAGAAAGAGGGATCGATCGACTAACTGAGAGTTAGGAGATAAACTAAATTTAATTGCTGCTATGAGCTATGTTGGTGCTTCGACCTTTGCAATGTTGCACAAAGGTTTGTATTTATTGCCTTTGGATCCGAATGTAACTTCCAAATGTAACTGCCCATGATCTCTTGCCATAACGCCCATGTCTTGCATCCATTTCGGAACCTTCTTGAAAATGCACGAGGAGATGACATGTGTCCTTTAATTGGCCGAAAATAACTACCCATGTTCTCAATGCAACACATGTTAATTTTGGCCCTTATCAACTTGTTTTAGATAGAAAACCACTTCCCTATAATTTAGGTAACAAACTTATCTCCTAAATTATAGATAATTCGGCCATTAAAATAAATCCGAATTACATAGAAAATAATTTCCAACCACCTTATTCGCCACGTGTAAATTTTAAAATTTATGGTACAAACACATGCCTGCACTTGCACACACTAAACTAAGGCTCAGAAAATACATCATTGCGAAATAGGGGGCTCAGTTTGTCATGATTGCCCATATTTTAACACAAATAGGAGCAATAGGGTACAAAAATGGTCACAAGTGCAGCATACCACAACATAGAAGTCCACAACAAGTAAACAAAGGTTTCCAGGTTGAGAGGCTAACATACACACACTTGCTGCACTTTCTGCACACACACACACCCCTGCACTTGCACCTGCTAACAACATATGAACATGGCTATGAACAGTATACAAAATGAATTCCAACCAATTGCATCTTTACAGGTACGTGCATCTTAATGCCTACACTGTGAAGCACTAAGACAGACAACAGCAACACAATCAACCAGTATTTGCAGCTTAATAGCCCAAGTAAGACAGTCAAGCACCAAAAAGTAGCTTTCTCACTGGGCTTGGCATGGGCTCAGGTTAACATCACAACCCTAAATTAAGTACATAAACAGCCATAACAAGCTACAAATTGGGCTCGGGGTTCAACACCAACAAACAGGTGCAACAGTTAGCAGTCCCAATTTACAAGTGCAACACCAACACAGAACCAATTAACGCTATAACTAGGCTAAGATTTTGGGTACTCAATGGCTCAAATATCATCACAGCCACCCATAACACTATCATCAAGCAAAACTGTTACAGCAACACCTAAACAGATACCACAAATTGCAAACTTGTAATAGCAGCATCAAACAGAACCTGCACTTGCATTACATAGTGTACATAATCACACTTGCACTGCACTACACAACACCAAACAGAACCTAAACAGAACCTACACTTGCACAACACTGCTGTAGACACCCCAAAATGAGGCTCCCGTACATGTTTTTATCCCCGATGATGAAAAGAAATGCCCGGAAAGCCTTTCGGATTGAAACTCTTCAAGTCAAAAGTGCCGCACGACACTCATCTCTCACGCACGACATGCTTTTTGGATATTGGCGGTGGAAGTGTACCGTACGGCACAGTTGGTGTACCGTACGACACTGTCATGCGTAAACCGACTTTCTGCAGCATCTCCAGCAGCTCAAAATGTTGACATTCGGTTCCTTCTCTCCATCATGATTTCTTGCAAGGCTTAAAGGCTACATCATAGCTATGATTTCATTGAGTGGGTTCCAAGAATACTTGGAGGCCAAGTCGGTTTTCTTGGCCATAAAATCCCGATCGGTTTGCCAAGAACAGGGACAACGAAAAATCATCACAAACCTCTCTCAAATTCTGTCCTAATCCCACCCTCAACCAAAATTACTTACTACCAATACTCCCTAGCCCCAGAAATCAATCTCATTCTCTCTTCAAAAGCAAGACCCAACCCAAAGTTTCAATCCCTTGTTTTCGGTCCAAAGCCGTGAGGTCTGCATTCAAAACTTGTTCAAATTCCAGTCCTCAATCATCATACTCACGGTGCTAGAGTGAAGTTGAGGTTCAAAGAAGATCCAAGTCGCGGTTAGAAGGTTCCAGAAGCGTTTCAATCCGAGAGGTTCAAGCCGGAGGTATAATTCCGTTTCGCCAAACTTCTTAGCTTTGGTACCCTGAGGGGAGGGGTACCGAGTGCGGGATGATCATCAATATTGTCTCCGCATTCGGTACACCCGTGTTATAGTAAAAACCGTTTTGCTTATAAACCTCCCGGTTGCGTCGTACGGTGAAAACTTCGCCTCGTACGGAGTAATTTTGTGAGGAACATCTCCTATTTAAACGTATCATTTTCCCATCCAAAATAGTTTGTTTTTAACCAAGTTTCATGCCTTGTATGAGTTTCCATTCAATCATTTCGAAAAACCAAAGTTTGAACTGTTTGTGCATGAAACAGTGCCGTACGGCACTCCTCCTGTACCGCACGGTACACTTTGTGTGCCGTACGACACACTTTTTCAAATGTGAATTTCAAATCAGTTTCCTTTATAAACAGTTTGAGAACATGATTTTTCCTTTTAATTAGCTATCGTTACTTGATTGCTCATACCAGTTGTTGTTTATTTCAATATTTAAATTATTTATTTTGCATGATTTAATTGCTTATTTGAATAAAGTTTGGCATCAAAATATTTTCTAAAAATCCCACAAATGTTTAGTAGAGACCGATTTTTAATCGGGCGAGCGGGGTGCATTTAAACCCTTCCCCGTTCGTAACCTGGCTCCCGAATCCAAAACAAATCTCTGGTTTTCAAACTGTTTTCCAAATCATGTTCTAAATCATTTTCAAATTGGTTTCTCGGGTCCTAAACCATTTTCCAAAAACCCGGGTGGCGACTCTATTTTCAAAACATTATTTTCAAACGAAACCGGCGTGGAGGTCGACCGTCCACAACTGCACTACACAGTGTACAGAATCACACACCTACACTCATTCAATAGTGTACAGAATCATAGAATCACACAATGTACAAACATTGAACCTGCACTTGCACTGCACTGCACTACACAGTCACACATCTGCACTCATTCACTCTCACTGGTTTAGACACGCACACACACACACACACACACACACACACACACAACACACACACACACACACACACACACACACACACACACACACACACACACACACACACACACACACACACACACAATAGTCAAGCAC
Organism: Vaccinium myrtillus; assembly: GCA_016920895.1. Taxonomy (NCBI): domain Eukaryota; kingdom Viridiplantae; phylum Streptophyta; class Magnoliopsida; order Ericales; family Ericaceae; genus Vaccinium; species Vaccinium myrtillus. The sequence goes on from CM029277.1 coordinate 37,525,082, forward strand.
CAACACAGACAGGTTATGAAAGTTAATGAACCACCAACACAGACACACACACACACACACACACACAACAGTCAAGCACCAACACAGACAGGTTATGAAAGTCAATGAACCACCAACACAGACAACAGTAGCACATGCACTGCCCAGATTTCATGGAAATGCTAACACCTGCACTTGCACAAGTTCAAGTCACACACGGAATTCTCTCAACCAAAAGCCTCAGCATTTCATCTACAAGGGCTCAGATATAAGATTTCAGAATTCATCATTACTTAACTGTAGCAGAAATGCAGTGTAATACCATTAACAATAGGATGGGCTCAATAATCATCATAGCCCAAAGGCCCTCAAAATAACACATGACCTGCCACAAATATGACATGCCACAAATATGATTTCACTGCCACTAACAATACCAACACATGAAACTACAAGGGCTCAGATATAAGTAACAAGGGCTCAGATATAAAATTTTCATCGACAAGGGTATGCATGGCTGCAATTAATGTTGCCCCGCCAAGGCAACTACCTTCATTAACAACAATTATATTCACCATTGCCCAATAATAAGGCAATAACCACCCAAAACCTGTCATGCAAAAATAGGTCCATTCATTAATACAATTTGCCATTCATGTGCATCATGGATCCATCATACAGATAAGACCGAGTTTATCTACCATTGTATGTAGTTTATCTCGTACAAATTCACAAAGAACCTACTTAATTATTACATTACAATACCAAATGACCACATGTATAGTACGTGAGAGATGGTCCACTTCAAAAAATGGGCCACTATATATACAATAAGACTGAATCGCTTGGCCACATAAAAAAGTAAGGCATTTTCCCACGCTTGCCTAAATGGGACCAAAGACTTCACCCCTCAAGACGGCCTCAACCCAAGCTTGCTTCCTATCATCACGAGTGTTCAAGAATTGGTCTACCATCTCATCCTTCTCTCCAATAACGATAGCCACCCTAAATTGTTCCCCCAAAGTAAGGTCAAGTTTTTCAAGCAAGTCCGGAATCGTCGCACGGCGAGCTGATAAGTCTTTCTCATACCCCATTGCATTCTCCATTTTCTCCATGTGCACCAAACTCTTTGTGCACCAATTATCCATACTTTCACCAATCAACCCCTCATCACCGATTCTTGTCCTCTTCTTCCCCTTCTTAGTTCCGGCATTGGCCGGAGGCGTGGTGGATTTTGGGATTGACATACGACGTGCGAAGGGAAAAGGTGTGGAACCCATAGGTGTGGAGGTGCGGGGTGGCTCCGGTAGGTGTGGAGGTGTGGAGGGTGGAGCTCGTAGGTGTGGAACTCATAGGTGTGGAGCTCGTGTACGATGAATTCACAAATTCACGACTAAAGAACCCATCGTACAAGTCCCTTCCCCCTTGCATGTACCTTTCGCGAGAAGGATTCTCTTCGCCCATCTCCAAAGAATCCTCTTCAAGAATTTCATGCACAACATCACTTCTTGGAGGCGATGCCTCCATTTGAGTTGGATCCTCCGCACCTACCCCAGATGCCCTATCCTTTCCAAACAGAATTTTCCAATCCTCATTGTAAGGTAAACGCTTCCCGTACACCTCTTTTGCCTTCTTAGGGTGCGCCTACACAAAGAATGAAAGTTTAGTATGATATCACAATGCCTTAACATTTTAATTAAAGCATAATGAGATACCTTTTCAAACTCATTCCACACATCCTCCTCCACATTGATGCGTTTGTTGACATCGTCCCAAGCAAACCCACTAAGTGCTAAAATGTCAAATAGTTTGTGGTACATTTGTCTTCAATATTTGATTTTAGAGTCAATGTGGGGGGAGACCTTTAAGTGGCTTTCCGACAATACATTCTCCAACTCCTTTTCAATCAAGGTGAAGAAACCGGGTCTAAACCCATTTTCGGCGCTCCACTTGTCCGAAATTTCATTTCACCATGATTTTCATACATGCATCCTCTTCCACTTTCCTCCATACCCTACGGCTCCTTGGTGTCTTTTTGTTAGACACTTGGCCTTCTTGGGTATCCATCGCTGCAAATGCATATAAATTGGGCAACAAATGTAAAAATTGTACTATGTTCGAAGTTGTTCACATTAAATGACCATCGCAATTACAAATACTTAACACAAAATCCTTTAATACAAACTCCATAATACAAACTCCTACAAATAAGTCTTAATACAAATACTTAAAACAAAGTTGTTAATATAAAGTCCCTTAAAAAAATGGTCATCAATCATTGTGGATGAACCTCTTGTCCCCCACCATTTGCTAGCCAATGGTTGTACATGGTAGTAGCCAACGCATCCCTCTCCGCGATCCATTCATTAGAAGTTTCTATGGTAGTAATGCGATCATCATCAACCTTGATTTCATGGAGGTGAACTTGATCCCATTGCGTGTACTCCAACTCAACTGGATCATTGAACATCTCTCTTTTAATGAGGTTATAGAGAAGGCAACATGCTGTGACAAAACGAGTTTAAGTCCGGATGGGGTAATATGTGGGAGACCTCAAAATTGCAAATCTCATTTTCAACACACCAAAACTTCTCTCAATGACATTCCTAGCGGCGGACGATATCGCCTTAACATTTGGAGGCAAGGTTACATGCCGGCGAACAAAGAGGAGTACTTCAATAAAACCCTCCCTATTTGTGTATCCGCCATCCACAAGGTAGTAATATCCTGTAACCAAGGGAAGTTACGACATTGATGTAATGGATTCAATGGAAAGGTGAGGAATTGGAACATACCACGGAGGACTTTCAAACCATTGGATCTTGCGATGGCGTCTCTGAGGACTCTAGAGTCAGTGGTCGACTCTTCTCATCCAGACAAGACAAAGACAAATTTTAGGTCTCGAGTACAAACACCTAAAACATTTGTCGCAATCTCACCCTTCCTTGACCTATAGCGTGGCTTGTCTGCTGCCGGGGGATTAACTGTCACGAAGGTCCCGTCCAAACTCCAAAGCCCCGAGACAATTCTACGACAATTTGAGTAGGTTATTGCAAGAAATTACATATGGTGGATTTGAGGGAAAAAATGTATTATGTATAAACATTTGTATCAAATATGTATCTGAAACCAATTCCATCTATTGTCATGGTCATTCGCAGGTACAGGCTCAGGAGTTACATGAAGCATTCTATGAAGGCGCAACACAGCTTGGAGTACGTCATTGAAATGCCTACTTATGGTTTCAGTCGATCTCCAAAACTGATGTTTCGTACGCCTTTGCTTCGTATGGTGTGCGAGGATCCACAAGAAATAGCTACCCTCTCCGCGACACATACGTACCTGTGGACGGTGAGATCCACGCGGCTGGCGTTCGGGTGCGATTGGTTTGGAAATCGGGAAAAACGAAAAATGTGTGAGTCGCCACCCGGGGTTTAAATTTAGAAAATGTTTGGTACCCGAGAAACCGTTTTAAGAATAGTTGTTGACTCTCACGCCGTTTTGGAAAGGGTTTGATCTGCAAAAAGATTCTTTTGGATTCGGAAGCCAGGTTACGCGCGGGGAAGGTTTTGTTGAAAAATGCACCCCGCTCGCCCGGGAAATTCCCGGTCTTTACTAAATAATTTGTGGGATTTTTGTAGAAAATATTTTGTTAAAAACTTTGACAAATAAACAAGCAAATAAGGAAATTAATTAAAACCATAACGGGAATAAAATTTAATCAAACAGACTAAATGATAATAATAGGAAAATAGGGGGGAGGAAAGTGCAAATATAAAAAAAAGAAATTGCAGAAGAGATCAGAGAAACAGGGTACGAACAGAGGAAAACAGAGGAAGAATTTTGGTTTAAAACGGGAGCCGTACGGCTCCTACATGGGGGTCGTACGGTTTGTAGTGCAAGACGTACGGCTTGCGTACAACTACATTTTTGAAAATTTTGTTTTGGGACCAGTGGGTCCAAAACCCGTTCAAAACTTGATTTTCTTTTTCAAATCAACTCCAAATAAGTTGTTTTTGTTTGTAAACAAGTTGTTGAAGTAAAATTTACATCCGGTACGAGTCGTACCGTGCGTTTATCAAGAAAAATCGCCTGGTACGGCTCTGAAAAGCCGGTTTTTGTTTGGAAAATGATTTACCGAGTTAAGATACGGTTGTTGAAACTGTTATTGACTCGGGGATACCCTCGGAGAGCCACGATTTGAGAATTGAGGCTCGAAAACGATTTATACCTTTCTGGAACTTGAAACAGACGCTGGAACTTCCGGTTTGTTCTGGTTTGAACTCGTAAGATCAAGATTCGGTATGGTTTGGAATGATATAGTGGATTTGGTTTTAGAGAAATTGAAAGAGAATGGAAGATACGAAGTTTCGGGAAAATTTCTGGTGGTTTTGAACGAGAATTTCGCCAGAAAATCGAACGGAAATTCTCTCGGGGTATGATTTTTGGTGCGTTGAGAGGTGAGGAGGATGTCTCCTTTTTATAGCCGGAGGAAGGGGAATAAAAATGATGATATTCGACGGCTGAGTAGTGATGATATTCCTGAGCGGTTTGCCAGAATTTTGCAAGGGATAACGATACCCACCGAACGGCTCCCAAGGGGACCGTACGACTTGTATGGGGGAGCCGTACGGCTTACAAAGAAAAATGTGAGCCACACGGCTTGAGACAGGAGCCGTGCGGTCTGTGAGGCTGAGTTCCCAATTTTCTGGACATGTTCCAAGGTAGTTTGATCGTTCTTTTCGTCATCGGGGATGTACGGGTATCAAAATTGGGGTGTCTACAGTACCGAGAGTCCTCTAAGCCAACACTTCGAACTAAACAACACAATCTTAAAAATGTATGCCTTTTTACCCTCAACTATTCGTGGCAATCAATCTCATTACCATTAACGAGCCTATTGACATCATTGACTTGGGTCTGGTAGAAGTTATGATTTTGTGCACACTCAGGACGGGGATATTGAGTTGTGGATATGATGAACAAGTAAAGGCGAAACACCCCCATTGCAACATGAATGAAGGTGTTTAATGCAATAATTGCCTCTTGCTCTTCTCTCCTCCATAATTGTTTTCTGTTCAGTCTTGCCATCCTAATAAATAGCTATAACAGTTTCATGATGAGTATGACATCAATCACACACACACACACACACACACACACACTAACAAATAGTCTCATTTATATTAAGAAGCAAAATGGGACAGCGAACCCTGGATTTGTACCAGTACATGGGATTGCTCAACCAACAGTTTTTTTAAATTTTTTCTAAACATATATCCCTCTTCTATTCTCCATAATATACTGTGTGTATATATATCAATTGCATATACATACATAAACTGTATATAAACTGTATATACATACATAAAAACTGTATATATATACATAAACTGTATAGAAAACCCTAAAAATTTATACATATATCAACTGTATATTTGACATATATATGACCTACAAAACCCTAGTTCATGTTATAAACAGTAAAAACCCAACAAATCTCAACAGATTGGAACAAATCTACATCAACAGATTGAACAAAATGGAACAAATCGAGTTCTGTGGCAATCGAAACTTGTGTAGACAGTATATTTACCAACGTTAAACCATACCTGAGTGATTTCAACAGATCGCAACAGGGATCGCCCACAAATCGCACAAACCCTACTCTATTCGAAGTCGCAGGTGTACACCAGTGTCTTTTGCAGCACATATGAAGTTTGCGGCGTGGTAAGGGGATAAGGAGGGTCCTTTTCGTCAATAACCCTCCCCTTCTACAGGGGGATAACTTTTGTGGAGGGTTGAGGCGACCCAAAAATTATTCGGGGAGAGCACCTTCATGCGTAGAAGAGAAGAGAGGGTGAAAAGATATGGTGGAGAGCAGAAGTTGTTGCCAACAAGGGGATAAGGACTGGGCGCCCCTCTTAAGAGGGGGTGAAAACTTATAGGGTGGGATATCCCCATCCAAACGAGGCCTAAGGGTTAGTGACTTAGTATAGTGGGATTAGGATAGTTAAGGGAATGACTAGATATGTACATGACTTAGTGTAGTGGGATTAGGATATATAGTTAGGGGAATGACTAGATATGTATATATGGATATATACACTACAGGCATATTTATATATGTTTAAATGTGCAATAGATGTAGGTAGAAAAACATTAGGGTTTTAATCCCATTAGAAAAATGTTAGGATTATGGTAAACATATGCTGAATCACAAAATAATATAAGTCAAAACAAATATTACTAATTTTATTCGAAAAAAAAGAGAGGCTAAAATCCCGGTTATTACAGGTAGGGCTGCAAACGAACCGAGCTACTCGCGAGAACCTCGTGGCTTGGCTCGGCTCGATAAGTAATTGACTGAGCTTGAGCTCGATTTTCAGGCTCGTTTAGTTAAGAGCTCACTAAAGCTCAGCTTGGCTAGCAAAAGTCTGACTCGATTGTATAGACTCGGCTCGTTTAAGGAGGCTCGTTAAGTAAATTACCTTGGCTTGGCTCGTTTATGACCGAGCCAAGCTCGAGCTTGATTTTTCTGCTCGTTTACTTAACGAGCTGAGCTCGAACACTACAAAGCTCAGCGTTTGCACCCCTAGTTACAGGTTCTATGTCCAAGGGAAGGATCGATGTGTTGATTTTATATCTCATTCTAACTCGATCAAGACTAGTATAGGTGGAATTAGATAAATTCATACTCCCCTGTCTTATTTGTTTGTCCATCTTTCTAATTTAATTTGGAATGTTTCAAAGAGATTGTCTAGCTTGAAAAGTAAGATTATAAATTCCATATTGCTGAGACTGTCTAGATGAATAGGAAAAATGGAAATAAAAAGACCACATTGGAAAGAATGTCCTAAAAGAGAATTCCACTTAACTCACTCAATTAGATAATTAGACCATTTCTTTTTTTTTGTTTTTTATGTTGAGAGTAAGAGGGTATAATTCCACTTAACTCACTCAATTAGATAATTATTGCTTTTCCCTTTTTAGCGAATTTTCTGAAAACCAAGCTGCATCACTTTTATATATGCCTTCTCAAAATATATTAATATACAAATGATCCAAATGACGTGACATGAACATAGACATTAGGATACATTTTTTATTTTTAATTTATTTTATTTTAATCAAGACGTGGGGGATACGGTTGAATGTCCAAATCATAGAGCTGTGGCAAAGATTTAATGTATATGAGCAAATTGTATTAAGAGACAAAACTCCGGTGTCTTGTTGACTGACTCATTTCCTTTGGCATGTGCATCAGTGCATGTGAACTGTTTTTGTATATGCTCTCTAATTTCAGGTATCGAATATTTATTACAGAAACCGCGTTGGACCAAACTCACTCTCTCTTCTCTCTCTTTCTCTTTCAACAAGGGTGTCAAATTTCAACTTGTTCGATCTCTTTCCATAGCTCCGATCAAGCAAATGCATACTTTATTAATTACTACTCCCTCCGTCCCTTTTTAAGTGTAGACATTTCCATTTTGGGCTGTCCCTAAATAAGTGTGTGGTTTGAAAAGTTAATGGGTAGAAGGTTGTACAATTATCATTTTGCCCTTTTGAAAAGTTAGTGGGTAAAGAGTTAATGGGTAAAGTGGAGGATAATTTTGGAAAGTAAAGGTAAAAGTTGATGTGAAAAGTGTAAAGTGGAGGAAAAAGTTGATGTGAAAGGTGTAATGATGATGTTTTTTTAATAAGTTGGATTTACGAAGTAACACATTTAAAAAGGGACGGAGGGAGTACTATAATCTTTTGCTTAATTAGGCAAGGCAAGCGAATCTTTAGCTTAATTAGGCAAGGCTTGCAGTTTGGCCGGACTTCTACCACTGAAACTAGTTGACAACGTTACATGCACGACAACTGTAAATACACCGGGCCCACCACATAATCTGGTCGGGAAAACATTGTGTCATAATTCATGACATCAATGGTTAAATGTTTAGGCACCGACAATAAGGCAAACCAAAGGGGATCATTGTTGAACACATTGCATCATTGTAATTTTCATTTGCGGGACACATAATGATAGCGGCCGCGATGTAACGGCATCAAAAGTATTAAACGGCACAAAATGAAAATCAGTTGTAGCGGTCATGAATTTTGAAAAATCATACTATTTGATAATTAAAGTCCTTATATTCAAACCATACAAAATGGTAACTATATTCACGAATCGGGAAGCACCTCGCAAAGTTCCTACTATTGGGTTGACATTTATGAATGATCAAATTCTTTGATGTAGGATTAATTAAATTACTCTATCTATATGGTCAAACAAATAAGTTTCATCAAAAGGAATGTATCACTTCACTAAATCAAAGGAGTGAAGGAATGGTAAGACAAGAAATGGAGAAAACAAACATTCATACTACGTGAACAAATGCAATTTTCCTGTTGTGATTAAACCCCCAACCCCGCAGTGTACTTTACACCAGTGTATGGCAGCCATAAATTGCCCAGAATGAATTGAGCCACAGTGAAGTTGTTGACCTGAGCTGAATCATTCAAGACATGGAAGCCAGGCCACTTCACCCGGCTACCTATTCCAGCCCCCGGCCCGTAGTTCATGTACTCACCGTAGAATAGGGTATCAAGTGCGAAATCCTCGTTCCACTCAAGCCACCCTTCGGGCCTAATGGCATTACTCATGTACGATTGCATGAACACTGTCCGCGAATAGAGCTTCCACGGCCTTCCCAGGTATGTTGACGTAGAGTTCAGTGAAGCTAGTAAATCTGGCTCCCCAGATATGTTGCAGAATTGTATAGAGAAGCCAGTGGCTTCAAATGGATCGTCGCGGCCATGAGCGGTGATGGTGTTCTTTTGATTAGGTAGACCTTTCCTTGCTAGGATTTGGCAGTTTTGGAATACAACTGTACCCTTACCAAAGATAAAATCCACGGTGCCAGTGATGTGACATTCCCTGTAGAATTGGCGGAGTGAGTGTGCGTAAAGTGTGTCTTGATACCCCCTTATAGCACATCGAAACAAGGCGGATAAGTCAGAGTCTGATCGGAATGCAACTGCTTGGTGCTTCTGCGGCCCTGCTGTATTCTCGAATGTCATATCACGCGCTACGAATCCTTGCCCTCTAACAGCTGCATGTTATAACAACCTCGATCATCTCATATACTACATGCCCCAGCACTATTTATTTATGAGTATCATGTGCACTAACAGAACATAAATTAGAGCAGATGGCTTAATATTGTAAGGCAAAGTTCTATATCTGAAAAACCTTACCAGCTTCCCCTGGCCAAGAAGCTAGAGATTAATGTAACAAATTTCATGTTTAATTAAAAAAAAAAAAAGAAAGAAAGAAGAGGAGGAAATTAAGTAAATTCTGGCAAGCGCAACGTCCATTTCTGTTTAGGGTTACAACAACCCCTCTGTCTTCATCCAGTCTCAGAAGATGTCATTGGCCCCATTTGATTTGATATTTATTCCCACGCATAACTCAGTTTTGACAACATGGAACTTTATGCACCCGCAACATATAGTCAACATAGTTGTCCAAATCTTTTGAAATGAAGCTAAGGTGAGATGTCACTATCAATTAATATACTTAAAAATAGCGGGACCATGCATATGAAAACCGCAAACAATAATATTATTGTACCGCTTCATTGATTAGAGATTTCAAATGAGAATGCCAGATTTTGAAATAACTATTATGAACATGGCATTGTCATGATTTATTGGAGCCCAGAACCTTTTTTTATTTTGTTTGGTACCCAAAATTCAGATAAATACTATGATGTAATAAGTCACCATCACAATATTGTTTGAATGTGCTCAACTACATAACATACGGGACACATTCTACCCGGCCCAAAATGTGGTCACCAAAATATTAGTGTTAGACAAAATAAGTTGCAAAAGAAAGAAAACTGATTCATACCGAATGTTGCAGAGCGATAGGTGGTCCAACCGTCTACGAAACTTCGGTTGCCGGATATAACTGTAACGTCCATTCCATCGCCGACCATCATGAGGTTCCATTTCTTCTTGCTGATTTCTATGTACTCATTGTACACGCCTTTCTTTATATATATAACAAAGCGGTTTGTGCTGTTATCAGGGGCTGCTGCTATTGCGGCAGTTACGTTGGTGAAGTTACCAGTCCCATCTGCAGCCACTACTACATCCGCTGACACCCCATTTACTAGTTGCAACATTTTCCGATCCTCGTGCCCGAACCAGTGAGGATAAGAATGGGCATCAGTAGTCTTGGTAATGAGTTTCCTCCCATTATTAGGGCGGTGGCCTTTGGCGTCGGCTGGAATCTGGCGTACGTTGGTGAGTATGTCTTGGATTAAGGACGTGACTTGGTTGAGCCCCCCTGCCACCAGATTCTGGACAATCCCATTGGTATCCTCAAATCCTTCTATGCACGTGTCTTGATTACCCACTGCCCCGCTTAACCATGTCCTCAGATCCTCACTTAGATTACCTGTGCCGTTATTTTTACCTGCAAAATTGAAAAAAAGAAGAAATACCCATTCTTCATAATTTTATTATCAACAATGACACGCGGCCGGCGTGCTTAATGGCCAGGTGCAAATTAGCCAATTAGAGAGAAAAGGGCGTGAAACAGGGCAATCCATTGGAGAACATCGTAATGAAAAAAACAGAGCATGTAGAGAATTTGGAAGTCAAAACCCTCAAAATATATAAAAAAAATCCCAGGAGAACTACGTTGCAGTTGCTGCACTGGACCGCAACTAGAATTTCTTTTTAACTTATGTTTAAAGATATAGAGAAATAATCATGCACTAATAGATTAGATTTTTCCTTTCCGTTTTGGTAACTAATAATAATCATGCACTCTCTAGTTATGGAAGAAGATTAGGAAGGTAGTGAGTGTGAGCAGGATGAGGAAGAGGTTGAATTATACTCCTGACAACTGGAATAAAATGGAGGGAAGAAGAGAAATGAAAGAGGGGATGTAGTAGTACCTTTGGGGTTGAGAGAAGCAGAGAGAGTGCGGGTCAATTCCTCCGCTGAGAGATCGAGGAGATCAAGGCAGTCGGCAATGGCATTAGAAAGTCGGAAATCACCAAAAGCAGTGGCGTATCTGGACACAAGGGAGGCCACCTGCTGTACCACATCGATGGTAGACTTGATTGAGCTTGCAAATTCCCCTGTCGGAACCTTCAAGCACTCTGGCTGCAAGTAATCCACCGAGTCAGAGGAGGACCCCAAACACACTACTGCTGCAGGTAACACCAACAAGAAGAAGAAGAAGTAGTTGTGGTAAGAGGAAATGGTGATCATATTACGGCGCAAGAGAGCCATTGATTTTCTCAGGCAGGGCAAGCAAGCAAACACAGCTAGCTAGCAGTTATTGTTCATTCATTCAATCGAAAAACCATATACTCCTTGGAATGACAGGAGTCAAACGTAAGTCGGTGGTTGCTAACTTATACTACTGCTTGCTCTATGATGGAGTATAAAACTAGTAGAACATACTCTAAAGGAAGAACATTATATGAGCTCCTACTTAAATGCGAGGATGAACGTAGGAGTAATAAATAAGGCAATGGAAGGTGGTGGTCATTTAAAGCTGGTGGGGATTTATGGGAAGGGGGGGTGGGGGGCCGGTGAAACAGCATTTAATTAGATAGATAGATAGATATACTCCTACTAATTAATAAGGTGGACTACTACTAATAATATTTCTCGCTCTTATATAATACGCACTGTTAATTCACTTTCTCGTTCTATATACGTACAGACCGAGTGCACCGATGGTGCATCGATCGGCGCCGGGACCCCCTTGTGGATCTCATACGGTAGATCCGATCCGTCCATTCATCCCAAAATCAAATTCCGAGGGGGCCTACGCGGAAATCACCTCAATCGGACGTTCCTAAGTGTTTGATCCAAAATCACCCCATTTCGTTCAAAATTTCCCCCTCGAAATTTGATTTTGGGATGAATGGATGACTCGGATCGACCGTGTGGAATTCACAAGGGGGTCCCCGACACTGATCAGTACATGGTCGGTACCCCTGGATTTACCCATTGGGGGAAAGTGTAGAGTTCACCAAAGTTGTGATCGAGCGAATAGTGATCAGAGCAAAAGGATTCTGAAACCAAAAACGCGGGGGGCATCTTTGTATTGCGTGCCAGCCTGAAAGATAATTCCATGTCATTTGTTCAACATTGCCCCCCTTTTCTTTCTTTTATAACTGGTGTCCTTGCAACTTTGTGCACACCTCAATAATTTGGTGATTTAGAAGTTAACGATAAGATAAATATCTTGTGGCGCGCAAAGTTTGTAATGTTTGGCCTTTGCGAGATTCGAACATTCGACATCATGAAAGAATACTTATTACTTTCCCATGCCCATTTCCTTCTAGTCACGAGCTCTCTTTCCTTTTCTGGCTCTTTAGCCTTCTTTTGCTAAACAATTTGATTTGGCCTATGACCATTAGTTATTTTTTTTGCTGTCATGATTGAGGAAAATGAATTATCCCTAGCATGTTCATTGTCCCACGACGAATTAATTAAAGGCTACCCCACTATGATGTGTACTGCGAGATCTATTTTCTGATTTGCCAGAATTATACACGCATTATGTCTAACCCCTCTTTTAAGATTTCTCTCTTTTTCAGTGCATGCATGGTGTGAATGGAACTTTTTTTTTCCCGTGCATTCATGGTGTGAATGGAACTTTTTAAAAATATATACCAAGACTTCTTTATTGGTTAAAGATGATCCTGCAACTTTACAGGGTTACTAGAGAGATCGAAGAAAATAATGTTCCATGCTAGTAGTAGCTTATATTAGTTCAGGAATTTTTGTTCCAACTGCATGAGTGGAGATCAAATATTAGGATAAGACGTTCCTCTTCTTGTACCCATTCAAATTCTACAATATTGTGCTTCCCATCTATTGGGACGGGGAGGTGATGGATCGGGGAACGGATTCAGGTCGGGGTGGGGATATATGTCTATGCCCGCCTCTTACCTGATCCCTGAAAATTTTCAAATAAAATCTTTATATACTATCCAATCCCCAAATAGAATTGGATGATATATGTTTTGGGACAGGGATTGAATTGGATGGATACGAACTAATCGAAAGAAATGGCTATCCCTATTTCTTGACAAGGTAGCAACGTCTGTCATTGCCAAACCACTGGCCGAATATCGGCATGGGGATTTGGCAATTTGCCAATTTTTGATCAGCCGGCCGCTGGCTACCTTTCCATTCATTTGGCAATTTTACATCCACTGGTCAAAGACAGAGGGTTTGGTCTGATGGTTGAGGGCCTGAGGCGCACCCCCGTGATGTACTGATGTTTGGGTTAGAGCATCTCAAATGTTTGGGTCAGTTTTACATATCCTCTCGTATAAAATGACCCCCCCAAAAGGGTTAGAGCATCTCAAATGCGTAAAGTCATTTTGGCCATTGGATACCTTCCATGCGTTTGGCAATTTTACGCCTTGGTTGAACTTGATCTTTGTTACACCGGTCCTAGCTAGTAGATGTGTTCGTACTCGAGAAAGGCAAATGGCCCCGACCAGCTCTCGGTAAGCAAAAAGTTAATTAGTAGCACAACAATAGATATTAATTGGTGCCGGACTGCCGGTGCTTGCTCTTGGAGGCTTGGAGCGCTTACATGGCACCCGTTGCTCCAATCGACCAACTTAAGTATCCCTCAATTGCTCCATACAGTAATAATTAATTAATTTTAACTTCCGCTTAGCTGATCAAAACTAGAGAGACGATATAATGCAAACTAAACATCACACAGATGAAAGTAGTTATTATGCTACAGTTTACGCGGGAACATCTACATCAGGAGTCCTTTTAGTAATTCCTTTCCAAAAGTTTATTGCAATATATAATTAAGATGAGAGAGACTTTAAAGGGGGGAGAGAGATAGAGACGACTCAAAGACGCGTTATTACAGGTCCATTGCCGATAATAATTATATAATAAAGCAAGTCTAGCTAGCTCCTTCCAAAATATGCCAGACTACTAGCAATTGTTGCTTTTGCCACCCTTCAGTTCAGTTGCTATCTACTGAAACATTTCTACTACTGTTGTTATACATTAATGCATTTTGTTCGCCTCTCTCCATCAGGGATTTCTGTTCACTACGCAAAATATGACTTTTACCGGAGGCAACAAAAAATCTTTCAAAGAGCACTATTACCGGCATTAGTGACTAACCGCTGGATAAAACATTATTACCGGTGGTAATGAAAATGCTGGTAATAGTGGCTATTACCGGTGGTGAAAAACAAAAAAAAAACCACCGGCCAAGGTAACTATTACTGGTGGCAAATTCAAATACCACCGGTAATAATAGTGAGTCATAATATAAATATTATCCAAATAAAATAGAAAAACTTTGGTAGTTGGGTGCTTTAGTCTCGGGGCTCCATCCAAAGAGTCATGATTTCGAATCTTGGGACCAGAAAGTTTTGAGGCTCCATAAAACCGCCGGTAAAAGTTATTTTTTTGTTCCCAACGACAGTGTAGACAGCGGTTGTGAAGACCGCCGGTGAAAATAATACCGGTGGTTTTTAACCGCCGATAATCAGGCCCGGCCCTGAGAATTTCGTGGCCCCAGACAAAAATGTAAAATCGGGCCCTATGTTTTTCCTAAAAGACAAAAGTTAATTACAAGACCAACATTAACTTCAAATGATAGATATTTTGTTCTATATGTTGTTTTTTTTGTAGTTTGTGTCATTCGATAAAACATAGTTTCCTGTCGTAATTGTTTATTGTTATTGCAACAACAAAAAAAAATTGAAATTGGCAATTTGATGCGAACATTTACAAATACATACGAAATTTTTTATTTATTTTTCTCTAATGATGACAGTAACCGAATATTTTAAGAAAGTTGATAGACAATATGGATGCAGTGGAAGTATATATTCACAATTGAGTTCTTATAATATGGTAGTTTTGAACTTAGAATAATATTTATATCCTTAATCACACATTTGAAAGACTTTTTCGTGGTAATGTAAACTCGAAACTTAAGGAAACAACCTTTTAAAAGATTAAATGAATTAATACAAATCTTTTCTAGCAAAAGAGTCTACCCAAGTCAAAATGATTGGGTATTTTCCAAATATTATATATTTTAGTATCTATTTCGACTATTAGTGAAGAGGTATTAAAATAAAATAATTTAACGAAACCATAAAAGAATAACTATAAATACATTTAATAAAAGAAACATTGTAACCTTTTATACTAGAGAAATCTGATAGGAAGGGAAAAAAAGAAAAAAAAAAGAAAAAAGGAGAAAGCAAACTAATGTACTGGAGGAAAAAATAGGCAGGGAAGAAAAAAAGGAAAATCAAACTAACGTACTGCAGGAAAAAATAGGCCCTCTAATAAGAATCAAACACTGGTCTAATCCCAGAAAAAAGGAAACATTTCCGCTGGGCCACGTAACTCTTTGTTTGTATTCCGGCTGCATTACATATTTATTACTTGCTCACATATGTATACCTATTTAGAGGCCCCAATTTTGGGCCAAATGTTGGGGGCCCCAGACCCAGGCCTACTGGGCCAATGCCCAGGGCCGGGCCTGCCGATAATGCCCTTTTTTGGCATAGTGGTGCTTCCACTTTTTTTCCCTTCTTCTTTTCATGGGTTTGTTTGTCGAGGGAATATTTCAAAATGGGAATGACTACAATACACATCCATTAAAGATGTGTACCATATGCACATATTGTATGGTTCATATTGTGCCACCTCATTGGCAATTGTAATTTTTTAGTGTTTCGTAAATTTTCAGCAATATGATTTTTAACATTTTCTATGATTTGTAACATCTTGGTGTCTGGTAACTTTAAAAAAAAATTGTAACTTTTATAAGGGTGCCTATGATACACACCCAAATAAAAAGTGTGTAACTGCGTATAGCTTTTCCCTTTCAAAATTTGACTCTCAATCTTCGTGTTTATTACGGGGCTCATGCAATTGTAGCTCTATCGATCCTCCAATAAATCCAGCTCGGGAGGGCCCGCACAACTCCATATTTTCTCTTTAATTGTCCCGTATTAGTAGTTTTTCAAGTTTCATTTTGACAAGTTTTGTAAATTTGACCCCTGCAAACCCGTGGATGAAAATGATTTAATAAACAACTCTGCTACCCGTACGTAATGCACATCTATGTACGTGCACGAACACTTCTGGATTATCCATTTTCAGGATCCGAACTGTTGAAAACACGCACAGACGGTCAAGATGTGCCGTCTGTGCATTTTGCGTACACGGGGCATGCGTACACATAGCATGTTTGTTTAATAAATTAGGATGTTAATGTTATTTGCATTTTCCGGATTCCGACAAACCATTGGAGTCTGTATTTTGTTCTTTTTTCCATTTGGGATTGTTGGGAGGTCTTTTAGTGTATTAAGTCTAGATGTTTTGTTTGAGGGATCAAGAATTGTTGAAAAGCCATTGCCATGAAGTATGCTTGGATTTCGTTAACAAGAGGTACATGCATTTCATGTTCAAGTTTTTCCATGCATCTTATTAATTAATTTGATTATAGGTCTCATTGGAAAATCTTGTTTTATATGGCATTGGAATTCTTTGTTTGTCTTTAGGTTTGATAGAGAAAATTTTTCTAAGGCTTGCACCTCTTTTAATTAAATGAGTTTCAGAGCTTAGCGCTTGATGTGCGCCCCAGTTGGTGCTTATTGTCTTTTGAGCGCTTCATTAAAAATAGAGAAACTTTCTCTTATATTCCTTTGACTTTACTCGAAAGTTCACTTTGGTCCTTCATGTTCCAATTTCGACACATTAACCCTTACACTTTCCAATTGGTTGCAATGTAACTCTTGGGTAAATTTCCGTTTGGAATTTGGACGGAAAAAAATGACATGTGCCCAGCACATGATCAATTTTCAGGGGTAAAATTGACCATTCCCCTTCTTTCCTTCCTCCTCCCCTCTTGAAAACAACAAACACATAATTAAAATAAAACAAAAAACAAAAGAAAACCAAGTGAACCCACCAAAAAATAGACACCTTTTCATATTCTTTTTTTTCAACCACGACAGGAAACCTCCTCTCCCATTGAATCAAATTCCTGTAAAGCCGTCAAAACTAATTTTGCACACATGACACCCAATTTCACGGCCAATTATAATCCAAGTCCATTCCAACTTTCCTAATTGCACACAAAATTTCACTCCCTCCACCCTCTGTCTCTCTGTAATACAAAGAACCCAGATCTGTGTCATAGGATTTTGAATATACAAAGGAAATGAAACATCAACAATGAATCACTACCCAAAATATGATTACAATGCCGAATTCAGCTCATTCTCTTGATTTCATTAGATGGGTTTCATTTGGTTGGCGATAGAAAACTTTGCCCCAAAAACTCAATCAACCCACACCGACGCTCTCTCTCTCTCTCTCTCTCTCTCTCTCTCTCTACATATACGTATCTATCTGTGGGTTTGTGTGGGGTATCTAACTTTTTGCTGCGAATCTGTATCGGAAAATGATCTTAATTAAGCTCCTCTTCTTTTTTTTTTTTGTTGCTATTTTTTTGCTCCTCTTGGTACCCAAGGTTACCCAAAAGCAGAACAGATAGAGAGAGAATAGTGGAGGAGGGGAGGAGGAGGAAGGGAAATGGTTGATTATACCCCCTGAAAAGTGATTTTTTCGTCCCAATTCTAAACGGAAGTTTACCCAAGGTTGACATTGCAACCAATTAGAAAGTGTAAGGGTTAATGTGTCGAAATTAGAACACGAAGGACCAAAGTGAACTTTCAAGTAAAGCCGAAGGGATATAAGAGAAATTTTCCCTTAAAATAGATTCAGAGCTCTGCACTCGTTGCGCTACTCGTTGCGCCTGTAGTGATTACTAGCGCCATGCCTTGTTTGTCTGAGGTCATGCATGATGTCATTTGCATATTCCGTTGTGCTCGTCTTTTTACGAGTGCTTTACTAGTCAGTTTATATTCCATTGTGCTCGTTAGCGCTTGTAGCTAGTTTACTGACACGATTGCTAGCGCAACGCGATTTTTATGGGTATGTGGCATTTTCTCATTGGCCATCTTTAGGGCTCCGACCTTGACACTATATAAACATATTTTTCACTCTTCTAGGTCATATTTTGAAAGCATTAGCCCATCTTAGAGAGAGAAACACTTCTCCTTCATTTGTTCATGGGGTTCTATGCTTTAGAGGTGATTTCTATTTTGATTTGATCATCTTTTATTCATTCTAGTGCTGTATTCTAATATTATGTATATGCTCTAGTTTGATTATTCTCAAAATCTTCATTGCATTATCAAGAAACAATCTTTTCTTATATTCATGTGTTTAGATGCTTTAAGTATGATTTTTAAAATCAGAATTATGGTACATCTTTTAAACTTTAAAATCTGAACACATTGTCAATCTTTTATGTCAAGCTAGTGCAATACTTTTGTTCACCATGTATTTGCTCTAGATTGATTTTCTTCATTCAAAAACCTTCATTGAAAATCAAGTCTTTTATCTTTTATGAGTTCTTGATGCACTATATGATTTAAACCTTATGTTTGATCATTTATTTTGTCAATCTAGATTAATATTCTAATACTCTATTTATTACATCTACTTTGATTATTTTTCACAAAAATCTTCATTCATCATCGTGTCATTTATCTCATGGTTGATTGCCTTGGTTCCTACGTGAGCCGGTTGGACCGGTGCCGAGTTGACTCAGAGATTAAGACGAGTGTGCTTGTGGAGTCCATGGAATCAAAGAGGGGTACTACATCATGTTGAAAATACTTTAAAAATATGGAACCGTTTACCTCAGAATCCGAAAGCGAACAAAAATACCACAGAAAATTGGCTGTTGTTTTTGGGTTGAGTCGCGGACTAGGTCGCTCTCTTTAAGACGTTTAGCGGCTCCGCCCTCTTTGTGCAAGCAGTTTTAGCCACGCTGCCTCCAGGATAAAACAATGGGAAAGAGACCGGAAATGCAAAACACAATCGACTTTCTTGCTCTATGAATTTCAGTAGTGTAAAGATGTTTTTCGGTATGTTGAAATGGGTGGGGGACAGCACCTTATATAGGCGTGGGAAAATAATTTTTTCGGAAAGTAAAATCAATCACAGCAAATTGATTGAATCAATTTACCAAAACTAATTTAGCACATGTTTTAATCATGCTTTGTAACGGTACTGTGACACAGAAAAAGAACACGTTTTTTTAGTGCTGTAAATTCTGTAACGGTAGGGGAAATCATTTCCAGAAAAAATTATTTCCAAAAAACGAAATTGGTCAAAAGAAAGCAACTATTTCCGTAAATAATTTTTGCAAAACGTGGGCTAACTTCGTATGTGCGCGAGGCTCCAAATTCGGGGATTTGCACCCCCCCTGCGCGCGAGGTTCGCAACGCGCACCCGGTTAACTGGTTTCCGGATCGGTTTTCACAAATCGGCTTGGACCTTGGCCCAACCCGTGTGCGCGCGAGGCCTCTCTTGGGCCTAGCTCATCAATGGTTCATGGAGCCCCCACACTTATAAAGAACATAAATGTTCTCTAGTTAGCCAATGTGGGACAAGTGTTCTTTGAAGAGTTTCTTTTGAAAAATACGTAATCCCAACACATCAAGAATTGGAGTTAGGTGTCATAAGGGGCTTGTTGGGTAATTTCCTGGTCTTATTAATTATTGTAAACCTTTTGATTTATGGAATGCATTAGTAGGACTAGGCCGTGGTTTTATGCTTAGGGTGTTTAGACCCTAAGTGGTTTCCACGTATATCTTGTGTCTTGTCTCTTTACTTTAATTGCTTTATATCTCGCAAATTAAATTGTGGCAATTAGCATAAAGCTTGGGTGATTGTGATTATTTTAATTAGAATTTATTTTTAATTGTCGTCCTATTCACCCCCCTCTGGGACTGTTCAGTGCATTATATTTGTTTTCATAGGATACATGTATCAGAAAAACACCCAATCATATTTAGCAATCAACAATTTTTGGTTGAGTGTTTGATATAATACGTTGGCTACATACGTGTGTCCAAACTCAGACTGGTTAGGATTCGAGCCCCGCTAATTACAAAATCCCATATCCCTTACCAATCATCTTATATACACTTCATTTGGAATGCACCATCCATCATATGTCAATTAATTGATCCTCAATTTTTGCTTTAATTTCATCCTATTTTCTCTGTCAAAACTCAAAAATAATAAATAAAGGGAGAAAAAACCTTAGCAGAGAAAAATGGGTTGCGTTTTTGGTGATCATGCCTTAGACTGGACTATAATTTGACATTATTTTTGAAACATTTCAATTTTTATTGTAAAATATCAAAAGCCATATACCATTATGGTAAAAAAAATTCCTGTATCATACCTTTCATTAAACTCCAATTGATCTCAAGAATTTTAAGCAACGAGTCCCCATCATCATGCATATAGCTGCAGTTCAAATATCACATCTTTTCGAATTGTGCAAAATCAACATCACAATGACCCTCAAAAAGGGAAAAAAAAAAACCCCTCAACAAACAGTGGCGCGAGGAGTATTGATAAAGCATAAACTGGTTTAGTGAAAAGAACCAAATCAGAACTCAAGAGACAAAACGGAACACTGATTTTACTAGTTCTCAAAAAGTCATATAAAACGTATAAAGACAAAATATAAAATCTGATAAGATTAATAATAGTGATTGCCGAAATCCAAATGTGAAGAATCAGAAAATGACCATGGCTAATGCGAGCATGTTGTCCTTAAGATAGACATGCCCTTGATACGTTGCTCATGAACTTCTTTGATGTCCACATCCTGAGAAACAATGGTCGATTAATATACACAAGCCACACTACAATTTGCGTACCTGGCAAACCAGCACCAGTACTTGTAACTAGATCTTTCTCTATCTCAGCAAATAAAACTGTTGAAAATTCGGTGTGAATGAAACGGGACATTCAGAGGGTCTTACGAGACAACCAAAGGGACCTCACGAAGTGGAAGATACGCGATAAAATCGCTGGTTAATGCACCAGTTACACCCCTCCATGATGAGGTTTGAAGACATTCATTTCCGTGGCAGTTTTTCTTCCTCAATTCAAATGCAGCATTTGTGAGGGGAGTTTCAAATCCGCAGAATTCAATTGAGAAATTGAATTTCGTATTCATTGGGGAGGCTCCCCATTGATTTTCGCATTGGAGGCACCAGCTCCTCCTTCAGCTATAAATTGGCAGCTCTGCCATTTGGTTCATCATCAGAATCTCGTGTAACTCAGTACATTCAAGAAATCGTTCTTGAGGGAGAGAGAGGCAGACACAAGTTTCAGTTCGCCAAGGCAGTTGACAGTGGTGTTTTGTCGACCGTGGTTCTAGCCGTTGTATCCTGGGACGAAGACGTCGGTTCATCCTACAACACCTACGGTAGGCGACGCATCTTTGTTAAGGAGAGTGTGATAGCATACGACTCGGCACTGTTTGTATCTCTGTTTTACAATTCTGTTATTTCCAGTTCTTGTAAGGGATTATTACCTCTAGGTCTAGAAAAGAGATGTCTAATTACCAATAAGGTCATTTTTTTTAATTACCACTAAGATAAGTCACTCTTTTTTGGAGTTTAGGTTTAGGGTGCACTTTCATATTATAGGGTTTTAGTGGTTTAGGCACTTTCATAGAGTACCCTAGGATTTTAGGCACTTTCATAAGGTACCCTAGTCGTAGGGTACCCTAGTTATAGGGGTACCCTAGTCATAGGGGTACCCTAGAGTTTAGGTTTAGGGTACACTTTCCTATTATAGGGTTTTAGTGGTTTAGGCACTTTCATAGAGTACCCTAGGATTTTAGGCACTTTCATGGGGTACCCTAGTCGTAGGATACCCTAGGATTTTAGGAATGCATGCACGGTTCTTATTAACTCCACTCATGCGATGCATTCGGACATTTGGTGTAGCATGTTTTTTGACTCTATGATCGCCACTTTTACACGTCTGGGTTAGAGAGATTACTTAAAGAAAAAAGTTGATTCTCATGCACCTAGGTTTGTCTCGTCTTTTCCCTTGGCGATTGACTGTTTTGGCATCATAATTGGATACAAAGTTTTATATGTCATGCTACGCAAAATAACAAAAAAAAAAGGGAGGAAAAGAAAAAGAAAATACATTTGTTGTGGTTGAGATAAAATGCTTATCCGGGCGTTCATTGAGTAACCGGGCAATCAGGGTGAGGTACTCTCTCTCTGAGTATTCGCGTCAAAAGATGGATAGACTCTGTGAAAGCATTCGTGATTGGACCATTCGCTTAGTAACCGGATATTGGGTATGAGGTACTCTTACTCCCAATATTCGCGTCAAACAGCAGTGGGGTAAAAGAGAATACTATAAAAAAAAAAATCCTTAGTTGAGGGGGAGTTTATATTTTTCTTTGGGGGGACATATTTAGTATCGATGGGTGCTTAGTTTGACTTCGTTAGGGGGAGAGTGCTTGACAGTCCTATGGTACATGAGAATTGACGAATATTTGGATAGTGATCTTAATATCTTATGACGTGTCACACACTCACTTTGTCATAGATTCATCTTGTGTGTTACACTCTATCTTCGAATTCTCTCATTGAATTGGTTTAATACAAATTTGTTCATGCACTCTTGAATTTTGTCCTATTGTCTGAGCCTCATCTTTGAATACTTGTTCGTCGGATTATATGTTGCATTGCCACTTTGTTTTATTAAAAAAAATGGATATCTTCGGTCATTATGTTTTCAAATTTTGTGCATATGGTCTTTCATTTCCTTTCGATGCCTTTCTCTTAGAACCATCTTGCCTATGTGATTCTTGTTATTTCCTATCATATAATTTTTTTTTCTCTACTTTCTAGTTGCATGTGTCTCACCCTGATATCATCCATTCCTTTGTTTTTCCGAAACAAAAAGGGGGAGGATTATTTTGAGATGTAAGATGAGTGTTGGTCTATCTCCTTAGCCATTTTGGATAATAAGTTACATGTAGGTTCTACCGTTTGTTGATGGTTTTGGATAATATCTATCGTGGCATATTCTGTTGATGGTTTTTTGGTGCAGGTTTTACCGTCTAATTGATCAAGCTTCATGTGAATCCCAACTGCTCATTTCTTCTGTATCTGTAATCTGTTTTGGGTGGTTTTGTCCCGGAAAAGCCAAAGGGGGAGATTGTTAGTTATTTTGGTTTGGCATTTTCCGGGGTTGTTCAAAACACACCCTAGTTCAATTGATTTTCTATTTCTTTGAATTGTAATGGATAGTTTTTTTTAAGGGGTAGTTGCTCGCTCGATGCTCCTCCCATTATCTGCGCCAAATTGACCGCTGCAAGGTAAAATGCATTGCACAGCATATCATGAATATTTTTAAGTAAAATATTATATTTTTGCATGTTTGCATTTCCAATAAAACTCTCCGAAAATTTGCTTTCCATATCAATCAAATGATTTTATTTTAACTTACCGAAAATTCACTTTCCATACTCGTATAAATACATTGACATGAAGAAAGAGATTTTCTTTTAAAAATCACCGAAAATTTTGTTTTCCATATAATAGATATTATTTTGGTTGGGGGCGGCATTTGTCCTATATTAGTTTATTCTACACGTCTTCCTTGATTAAGAAGATCTCTTAACTTGTTTTTAGAAAAGAGATCATAGAGATATATATATTGTTATGGGAATATGTTTGGACGTTGACTGCCTATGATCCTTTTTGGAGAGTATCAAAGAGATGTATATTTCTTTCAAGGGAATATTGCTTAGGCTCTCATCTAATTGACTATATATATGAGCTTTAGCACTCATTAGAAAATAGCACATTTTTGGACGACAGAAGGAGAGAAACTATATATTTCCTTTGTGCTTCAAGAACACTTTTCATAGCACATTTTTGTTGGAAAAAATCGAGAGAGACTACATATATTTTTTATTGTGCTTTTAGTTTTTTTAAGCAAACACTTTTCATATCATATCATTTGGTGTTCGTGTTTCGTGGTGCCGTATACTGCTGTGGCCGAATCTTTTGGAGATTGATTCGGAGTCGGTTGAATCCGGAGATCAGGCGTGAAGTCTGTGGTTCATCTATTGAATTTTGAAGAAGCTCTGGAAGCATCGGAGATTGGCGAGAATAGGTAAAGGCTTGGGGTAAGGTTTTTTACTATTTCGCAATCTGTACTTCTTTTTAATTAATAGAATAAAGCAGTAGTGTTAGGCCGTGGTTTTGGCTTAGGGTTATTTAGGACCCTAAGTTTTTCCACGTAAATCGTGCGTATCTTGTCTCCATTTTATTTTCACTGCACTACTTGTGGTTTGGTTAAATTGAATTAATCAAGAAAATTAACCAGCTTTTTATTTGATAATTTTTAATCGGTTATTCTTCTTAAAAACTGGTAATTTTTATCAAAACTCCTATTCACCCCCCCTCTAGGAGTAAATTAATCGCTTCCGCATAATTTCATCATAGGGTACCCTAGTCGTAGGGTACCCTAGAGTTTAGGTTTATGGTGCACTTTCCTATTATAGGGTTTAGTAGTTTAGGCACTTTCATAGGGTACCCTAGGATTTTAGGCACTTTCATAGGGTACCCTAGTCGTAGGGTACCCTAGAGTTTAGGTTTAGGGTGCACTTTCCTAATATAGGGTTTAGTGGTTTAGGCACTTTCATAGGGTACCCTAGGATTTTTGGCACTTTCATAGGGTACCCTATGATTTAGGCATTTTTATACGGGTTGGGGAGTTGATGGGAATTTTTCAGAGTTGAGCTTGACCTGATGGTAATAATGGGATCCAAGGTTGACCTGATGGTAAATGTCCCTTCTTGTAATTCTATTGTAATCTATTCATGTATAATTATTTTGACAGAATTTGTTTTTTGGATCTTTGATTGCCACTGTAATTTTTTCCAACAAAAACTACAGTGTGTATGCCTGTATTTTGGCAAGAAAATCCAGTGCAGAAATGAAGGAATTGGGACTGTTCGACACACATGTATGCAGCTGTTCAAATGGACATATCAGTTGGTAACTTGGGGTAAACAGTCGTACCATGAACGAAAAACAACCCAATTCAATTGAACAGACACGTCCTAATTCAAATGAACAGCCATTACCTGATAGACCTGCGTGTGTTTCTATAAGGTATATTGACCACCAAGTTTCTAGATTAAAATAACCACCATTCACCAAGTAGTTATATATATAAGCAACCATTAGCCCATTTTGGCCCACATGGTCCAACCCAACAAATGAAAAAAGGAGTTCCTTAATTATTTTCCCCCTTAATTCAACTATTGACCCCACAATAAGACGCTTCGGCCCAACTTCAATTTTAGTGCAAAGTCAATCAAAACTCATTTGCTTAAGCCGTTTTTACAACAATCGAAATGAAAGAAAACTAGTTAAATGATAATGCAACAAAGACAGAGACTAAAGAAAGAGTCAATTATGGGGAGAAAAACCTGCATAAGATATGTAGGTTTTGGCTTTGAACCTTCTTTTGTTAAATACTATCAGATTTATTGGTTGCCAAATAGACATGATATGTTGAATTATTAAGCTTTTTAGTGAACCAAAATAATAGAACTCATACAAAGTCTTCCCACACGCCATTTGTATCTCACGGTATGTTCATTTTGACCCTTAACATTACTTGAGTTTATGAGCGCTTTAAAGAATGCAGCCTGGCAGTTGATTAGCAACCCCATACACATTCATCTAGATAATTCTTATTAAGAGCATCCTTGCATATTTCATATGGCAGGCCAAGGTATAAGAACATTTAAAAGAGAAGCTTGACCTAAATAACGCTGGAGAAGTAACTGTTTAATCATGGGAATGAGTAGAACAATATATTTTTGCAGGGCAAATTTTTTTTTATTAACTCGAAATACACAAAGTACAACGAGATAAAGGGACATTAGCTCCTCAACATCCAAGAAAGAAAATATATATCCCAAACAAAGGTGGAATATACTCTAAACAAAAATGATAAGAGCCAAAAACCCATAAGGAAAAGATGGCGAGATGCCACCTAAAACCCAATACCAAAGAACCAAACTCATACTCTTGAGCCCAATATATGCAGGACCCAAAATGCATTTATGAAAGCCAAAAACCCTGACTTCTACCAGGGGCGACTCTAGGATTTTCATCCAGCGCTGACAAAAATACACAGCATGTATGATGAAAAGTTATATGCAAAAAAAAAAAAAGAAAAAAAAAAAGAAACAGGAGTCTGATTCCCTTTAATTTTTAGTGTTTCCACATTGAATCAAATGTCAAACAACTACTATTCTTAAATGTATACTATATATTGGACTATCAAAATTGGGCTAGGCTTGTTTTGTTTTGTTGGGATATAACATTTTGGTTCAAATTAACCTCGTACGAGTAACCCAGCGCTGACAATAGTAAAGAAAATATTATTTATATTTAAATATTATTTTTTTTCAAGTGCATTTTTCGAATCCAGCGAGGTCGCTTGACCTCGCTGCTACCATGGTGGAGTCGCCATTGCTTCTATCCCAAAAAAGATAAATACAACCATATGCACGGTGCTGCTCCGACCACTGATATATGCTCCGCTGCCCTACTGCCTTTACACCACCTGATGCGCTACCACCCGATTGCTGCTCCGCTACACTATTGGCACATCTCCTGAACAGACTTCCCAAAAAAGCCTTCAAGGCTGCCCAAAAAACTCTGAAACACCCCAAAAATCCCCTAAATCAACCCAAATTCATCCCTTAAAAAAGAGGCATGCTACAATGTGCACCCGCCCATATGAAATTTTGTGGCTCTAAATTTGAGTTTTGTGGCACCAAATATGAGATTTTGTGGTACCAAATATGAGATTTTGTGGCTCCAAATATGAGATGGCATACGGTATGCACCCCATACGAATGGACGGCTGAGATTGCGCCACGTATGGCGTGTGGGAATTTGTGTCAACTTTGACCATTGACTATATGAGATAGTGTGTATATCAATATGAGATTTTATGGACTCCAATATTTATTGTTGTGATTACCGATATGAGATTTTGTGGCTCTAAATATGAGATTTTGTGTTCTAATATGAGATTTTGTGGCTCTAAATATCAGATTTTGTGCCTCAAAATATGAGATTTTGTGACTCAAAATATGAGATTTTGTAGCTTAAATATGAGATTTTGTGGCTCTAAATATGAGGTCCGCACGCACTGTAGCAAGTCCGCACGCACTGTAGCAAAGTCCGCATGGATCCAATATGAGATTGTGTGGCTCCAAATATGAGATTTTGTGGACATCCGTATGAGTGTGCATACCAATGCATTTCATATCTCTAGCCACAAAATCTCATATTTAGAGCCACAAAATCTCATATTTTGAGTCACAAAATCTCATATTGAGTAATTTTTAGAGGGTGCGCATTGTAGCATGACCCCTTAAAAAATAGCTCCCACACTAACTCCTGAATCATCACCAAAATGACTCCCGGAACAACAAAAAAGGAGATCCTAAATAGCCGAAAAAGGCACCCAAGAAACCCCCAATTTGCTTCAATCTCTGTTGTGCTGTCGAACCAACCCAAAGCACCCGAAGCCATCGTCAAAACCACCAGACAAGAAGAGATCAATAGATGCAATTCCCTAAAATCAAGCCACTTCTATAAGATTGAGAGGGATTATAGCTGACAGGGAGCCCATGCCTTGTGTTAAGCAACCACACAACCCCAAATAGGCAGCAACCAGAATGTTCCTCCATTTTTCATAATGATGAAAAACTCAGCATTTCCAACCACTTCTATAAGATTGAGAGGGATTATAGCTGACAGGGAGCCCATGCCTTGTGTTAAGCAACCACACAACCCCAAATAGGCAGCAACCAGAATGTTCCTCCATTTTTCATAATGATGAAAAACTCAGCATTTCCAACAACATCTACTTCCAAAAAATCAAAGGATCCAAACGACCATATTGATTTAATGAAATCTTCTGAGACAGCCCATTGTTTTATTTCTAAAATGTTCGAGTTCGCATGGAGCCCTTTCTTTGTCTTGGGCTATCTTGTCAGCAATTTTGCTTATTACTTCTTCTTGATCATCTTGTGCATAGCCAATACCCATAACCTTATTTACCGTCCAAATGGCTTGAGCTTCATTTAAGAACATCCTATTCCTGTTGGCAATTCCCTCTGAAGAGACAGAGGCAGATAGTGATGCAGCAACTACAAGTGACCTCAAAACAACACATTTTTGTTTGTTTCTACCACCATTTTTATTTTGCAGATTAACTTTAGAGAACCCTAGAATGTCGTTAATGGTTTTTCTCTTCTTTTTCCCTTTTACCCCTTTGAGAGCGGCTTTGACAGGGATCATTGATCATTCGATTATCATCCAAATGTTCAAGACGAGGGCCATCCTCAACTACTTTTTCATGATCCAAAGGAAGCTCAGGCTCACATTCCAAGGGGGCAGCAATGTTACAATCATCAAGGCCTAATTGCATCTCACCCTCCTCTAACTCCATGTCATTCCTTACAAATTTTAATGCCACTTCTTCAACTCCAAATCTATCCATTACTTTCTCCTCTCTCCCTGTTTATGATACAATCCCGGAAATGGAGCTCGAAGTGGAGATGAAAGTATCATTATTATGCTGTCTGCCTTCAACTACACTCATTTGGTTGTTAGTGCTTTTGTTCACGAGGGATGCCATCTTAGTACCATTTACTACCTTGTCATCATTATCTGCATCCAATTCAGTAGATTCTTCCACCTGAACTCCAACTTGATCCATGTCATCATCTTCTTCAACCTTACCTTCTGTGGACACCCCGCAAAATCTAACAATAGTTTAGGAAAATGGCTTCGATAAATAGATGGAGTCGCCACCCGGACTTGTGGAACGTACCCAAGAAACCAATTTGTAAAATGACACTTTTGCCCTTTTTATAAGAAACATTTCACCGGTCTACTTTTATTGAGATTTCTCGGGTCCGGGAGCTACGTTACGAGAGCGAAAGGGGTTTAGGGCACCCCTCTCGCCCGGCACGATCACCGGTCTCTACTAAACATTCAAGGGATTTTGGAAAATGTTGTTTAAATAGACTTTAATCACAAAATCATGCGGGAGCACGTAAATGCATTTATAAAATCAAAGTGATGTGCGTGGATGCATGTGCTTTGTGTTATGAGTGTATAATGAGACTGTTCTCTTCACTAAAATGCTCAGGAATATGACCAAACAACTCATATAGACCCCAAAACAAGCTCACAAGCATCTCACAAACTGCACCTAGACTATAATCTGGACACCTGTAATAAACAAGCCTGGGCGCCTGGGGTCAGTTTAGGCACCCACAGTAACCAAGTCTAGGCGCCTGGACTCAGTGTAGGCGCCCATAATGAGCAAGTCCGAGCGCCTAGAACAGAATATGGGAGGATTTGTTTTCACTTCAAGCTCTTGTTCAAACAACAAATCTGAACTTTGATACTCCTTTTTATCATATGCAAGGTGATGTTTGATGCTTCTGTGACTCTAATTAACTTCGACAGACTCCATTTAAGTGATGATCCAAACTTAAAAATCATGATTTTGACACATTTGGGACAAAACTAAAGGGATGAGAACACAATCTTGTCATGAAATAAACCCCTATTGTGCACAAATGCTGGACAGAATGCTCATGAATCTTGAAGTATAATAGATGGTAGGGGTACATAATGGACTCATTGTAGGTGTAATGAAAATAAGTATGGGTGTTGTGAGGACTCTCTTTTCCACGTCAGGGATGATGTGGACCATGCATATAACCAAGAATCCAGTACATGCAATGAGGGAATAACCCTTAAATCATCTCAAAAACCATGATTTAATCTTCTAGATGCACTTTATGACTTAATCTAAGTAACTCTCTACATTATGAACCATGATTTATGACCTCAAACTCTACATAAATGATTTTTTTTTTAACAGAACATAAATGATTCAACTATGTAAAAGGGATTGTATAGAAATCAAAGAGCACAGAGAAGAGAGAGGAGTCCGGGTGCCCATACTTAGAGACTCAGTATGGGTGCCAAGGATTGATCCTTCTTGCTGCACTTTAAACCTTTCCAAGCCTAGCTTTAACTAGTATAAAAGACTAGTAAAAGCTGGGTGGTATCCCCTCAGAGAGCCTTCGAACACTATTTGGTAGGTAACTACCTTTAAAGCTTGATTATGGAACTTTGAAAGTTATTTTGGTTGATGTTTGGTGGTTGAATGGACTGTAATTTAGCTTCTGGAGCTGTGAAGGACAGATTGTGGGTTCTTTGGTTGAGGTTTGGTTATGGATGATGAGGATATGTGGATTTTGACTAGTAAGAAAGTGGGTTTGAAGGCTAAGAGTGAGTGAAACCAAGTAGGGTTGAGTATGGACGAAATTTCAGGAATGCTTTTGACAGAGTAACAGTTTGGAGAGGTGTGGAGTTGATCCTCCTCCACAATGGAGAGGATGATGGGTATATATAGGCACTAAAAGGGTTAAAAAGGCCACTTAGGGAGTGAATTAGGGTTCAATTAGACTCATCATCCCCTCCCTACTAACTCTCGAAAATATCTCTGCAAAAATCCCCACAAATAATCCTCCTGCCCATTTTTCCTTCAAACACACGTAATTTGGAGGGAAGTCTGGGCGCCCAGACTAGTCAAGTCCAGGTGCCTGTGAGGGGAGTATGGGTGTTCTTGTATTGGCTTTGTGGCTTATTTTTATGGACTCTAGAGGCTTTAGGTGAGTTTTTGGAAGGTTTTGGGTGGGTCCCCAAGTTCTCAATCAAGCTTCGTGTGCTCTTATCAGGCATTTTTCATCCTCGGGAAGGCCATGGAATCTCAACGGCCCAGATTGGGGTGTTTGCACCTTCGCTTCCCTTTTCCATGCACAAAGCAGTAGGTACAAAGAAGTTATTGTGATTAATTGTTCTAAATGAGTTTTCTTCCTCCACATGAACAAGATAGCATTTCCCTTCAACTACCAGTTCGATAGTACCTTCAATTTATGAAATTGCTCCGTTCCTACAAGAATACTTCCCTTGGCATATGATTTTTCCTGTAGAGTGCAGTCATCCACCTGTAAGTAGTGGCCCCAATTTCTACCGATCTCCTTGAAGGTTGATACAGACCACGCGTTGAGAGGCATCCCAAAACAGGATAGCCAAACAAACCTTTCAATTTTAGTTTGTTACCCATTCCATGGATATATATCTTCAAACCAATTTGTGAGCCATCTTTCTTTAATGGTTGAGTCCCTAGTCTCCAAATCAAGAAAGGTAACAATCACATATCTTCCCCTATAGATTTAACTATTGGAATTTCGGCTCGATTTTGGTGTTCATAGCATGGTTGGTCCGGACCAAGGCTTCTTTGGTCCGGACCAAGCAATTTCGGACAATTCTGGACAAATTTGCAACTCACTAACCAACGGATTAGATTGGTCAGTTTTGGGTGCAACATGTCTGGTTCGGACCACCAAAGCTTGGTCCGGACCAGCGGGTCCGGTTTTGCACGTTTGGAGCCGATTTGTTCCAATTCTGTTTCCGTTTGGACTTCCTAAAGATTTGTTTCCTTCTGGGTTTACGTCTTGGGGTGCAAAGATATTTGTTTGGGCAAGTATTGGCTTTAGGAAGGATTCTGTGGCTATAAATATAGTCTTGCTCTCTCCATTAGGGTTTGGACTGCTTGAGTGCATCCCTTTGAGAGGCCCCTAGGGGGTCTCATATGAAAATTAGGGTTCTTGGTTGAAACCCGAGTGGTTTTGGTGAGAGATTCCTTTTGTATTGGGTTTTGATGAGAGAACTTGTATTTGGGGTTGGTGAGTGACTCTTTGTGTGAGTTTGTTTGATTGTCACCATTGTAGCTCTTCGGTGCATTGTTCTCTTCACATAGTGGAATCGTTTCTCATTTGCTTGCCCCGTGGAGTAGGTTTACATCCGTAAGCAGAACCACGTAAATCTTGGTGTCTCTCTTGTTTATGCTTTTGGTTAATTTTGGTTTCTCCGTTTGTTTTCGTATATGTTTAGTTTGCTTCTTCTCCATTATCATGACCATCAACAATCTTGGGTTGCGGTTGGGTTCTTAGGGGGCCCGCAGCACAACATTAACTTGAACATTTTCCCTTGTAAAAATATACTCCAAGTCCATTGTTGATACCAGTCTACTACTGATTTTGGCTAGGGCACTCTTGTGTAGCCAGCCATTTCCAACCGGTTGGATCTGGATTCTTGCTAAACTTTGGGGGTTCTCCTTTGCTGATTCCATTGCAATCTTGGCATTCCTATCTTCCCCTTGATTACTTGATTCCGCCATACCTTTCTTTCTCCACACTTCTTTCCCTCTCTTCTCTTTTTGAAATATCTTGATACCCTTATCGAAAGAGATTTTGGAGTTCTGTTTCGTGGTTTTGGGTCTAGTAGCATGACCTCCATGTGTGTTTCCATAGAATCCTTGTTTGTCTTCATTTTCAAAAATCTTGCAAATTTTACAACTAATCTGAAACCCCAACACCGTGAATTGTTCGAATCAGCCACTGCTAGAGCTGCTTCTTGTCGTCTGTAAAATCTCACGAGTCCACTACTCTGTCTCGTGACTTAACTCCTTTTGTTGGGAATGAAGATTTCTCTGATTTTTCCATACCTGCAGAACAGATTATATAGCCAAATTTTCCTAATCTGATGAGGTAAATTGTCAACGAAAATAGTTGGAAAGTTTTGTGAGTGGGTTTCCTCGCTCGAACCTCTTGTTCCTCTCATTTTCCTATTTGGCTTTCCTTATTACTCTATACCAGAAT
Organism: Vaccinium myrtillus; assembly: GCA_016920895.1. NCBI lineage: Eukaryota > Viridiplantae > Streptophyta > Magnoliopsida > Ericales > Ericaceae > Vaccinium > Vaccinium myrtillus. The sequence continues at coordinate 37,557,861 of CM029277.1, forward strand.
CATAAGACCAATAGACGGAATCAAAATGAACGTAGTAACCAAATCGGAGCTGGTACGGATGGAATACATGTTCAATGAGTAGAACAAATTATCTTTAACAATAATTTCAACCTCAAGGATTGGCTGAGTGGTTTTGTCCAGGGACTTTAAGTTTACTTTCACCTAAGGTCTCAGGTTCAATTCTCCTTGTCAGCAAACTTTTGTGGCCATTGGGGGTTATGTCCGGTCGTTACCTTGAGGGCTCCGGAATTAGTCGAGGTGCAGGGGTGGCTCTTGGATTTTCATCCCGCGCTGACAAAAATATATAGCGTGTTTATGATGAAAAACTGTATGCAAAGAAGTCGTCTGATTCCCTTCAACTTTTAAGTGTTTCCACATTAAACTAATGCCAAACAACCACTATCCTTAAATGTTTATTATATATATATTTGGGCATTCATAATTGAGATAGGCTTGTTTTTATTTTGTTAGGCTATAACAATTTGGTTCATATTTTGTTAGAAATATTTATTTTAACCTCACACGAGTAACCCAGTGCTGACAATAGCAAAAAATATTTAATTTATATATTAATTTTAATTTTTTTCACTGAATTTTTTTAGAAAAATTTTTTTAACCTCAGCACGAGATTGCTTGACCTCGCTGGTGCAATGGTGGAGTCGCCAGTGCCGAGGTGCGGGTAAGCTGGCTAGGACATCCGATTATTAAAAAAAAAAAAAAACATTGATTTCACCAATTGACATTTAACTCGTTGTCCCTTTGAACATAGATATTAAGATCTCTCGTCACATAGCTAATTAATTTGTGTTGCTATTATGACGACTTTTAAGACATAGTATGTTGTAACATCACCCCCTTGATAATTTTTACTCGCTATTGTTGAAGATATCAATAATAAAGTTACCATATAGTCTCTAATAGCAGCTTAAACTTTTAGATGAGTTGGTAGTTAATAATCTAATATGATATTAGAGTAGGCAATAGATTATGTGTTCGAATCTCACCATCAAATATGACCTAATGATTAAAATATTTACACGTACGTTTTTAGACCTGCTTATGGAGAAAAAACCTGGCTACACGTGATGGGCGTGTTGAAGATATAACAATAAAGTTACCCCTTCCTAACAACTTAAGCTTTTAGATGAGTTGATAGTTAGCAATCTAATAGCTATAGTAGAGAGTTGATAGTATTATGAATTAGCCTCTAATGTATCATTTTCAAAATATGGTAAGTCTAAGTAAACTTATAATAATTATAGGGTGCTGATTTTGGGGCTCCATTTTTTGATGCAGACACTCCAATATTTAATTAAGTTACAAAACTACCCTTTTTAAGATATAAAAATTACTGGAGGCACTCCACCCCCAAATTATCTCCTCATTTAGTAAGACACTCCAAACGGAAACATGAACTAAAAACCAAATATAAACATTAGGTTCTAAACATTAACATTAATATTACGTTCCAAACATTAAACATTCACAACATAAACATTAGATTCTAAACATTAAACATGCATCTATGTCAGATTGCTTCACGCCACTTTGCACCCAAAAAGCTAGAATTCTCCAAAATAAACAGCACACAATTGAAAAGTTGATGCTGTAAAATCTTTATAACAGCTGCGACACAAGATCTTTATATTTTCGTACTCATTGTCTACCATTTTTCCCTCAAAATCTTCATAAGTGCCGCAAATTTACATTTTAAAATTCATAGTGAGACAAACAAAGCACATCACCAAAGTTAGAGAACTCTTGAGAGGAAAAGTAACAGAATTCTCAAGAGACTTTACATGAACAAACGGATGGTTTTACAATCATAGGCCGAAGACCACTTGTCCAGGTCCTGGTGCAGAACATGGAGACAATAACATAAAGACTCTACAAAGGAAACACAATTCAGTGATGTGCAGTAAAAGGAGTTGAGCAACTATCTGCTTTTTTTTTTTTATATAAAAAAAACTATTTGTTTTTTTTTGGAGTGCCTGAAGTAAAGGAGAAAAGTAAAGTTTTTTTGGAGTGCCTGAAGTAAATCATGGAACTTACAAAATGGTAATTTTGGAAAACTATTGTAGCTTGGAGCCCCTGCATCAAAATTGGGAGTGTGAATATCAATTCCCTAATTATAAGTCTATATCTACCTGATAATTAAATCTTGTAATTAGTCCTGTTTTTGGTTAGCAAATAAACAACAATGCCTATGTGGCGCATATTTTCTCATTAGAGAAAATCTAGAACACAAGAAGATACACTTCATGTTACCAAATAAACTGCTAGTTTCCAATTACCAACGAGACATTGTCGCATAAGTATGTGTGCAAAATGTTGTGCATGTTTTCATTTCCTAAACCTCCTTTTATCTATTACTAGTGAGAGGCTCGCGGGCGATGTCCGCGATGTCACCTGTATAAGAATGCCGAGCTTCTCGATAAAATTTTCTGCACAATTACATAGGAAATCAAACTGCCAGTTACCTACTATGTTGATGTCCAAGTATACATGTCATACAAATCTACCAAAATGTGTACTGCATGCATTTAGAAGAGAAAAGCAAGTGTTCAGATCAATACCTATATACAGCTTTGTTGAAATCAGCTTCAGACCAAGTTAATTCTGTTAACATTGAACACTTTTCATTTGCATATTGTTGCATCTTCTTTTTTACCATTCTCAAACAAAAGGCACATTTTCTTTGGGCCCAAAGAAAGAAGATGGATGAAACTATATGCAGTGACTGAATTCAAAGAGGTCGAAAGTGTTTTGAGGATGGTAAATTTAAGGAACCCACAACAAAGAAACATAAGCAAGAACTGGACAAAAGTCTATAGTATTACCAATTGTAGAAGCAAGATATGTTCATCATTTCTTTCTGCCAATGAAGTTGTTTCTACTGAAAAGGTCACAAGGTTTTTCACTTCACATACACCATTGGCAGCAAAGTTTGTAAAATCAACTTATCCACAAGTAGTAGTGCTAAGAAGAACATTGTATTTGAGAAACAAGGTTGCTTATCTTAACTTTAGACACAAAAATCATGAGAAGCTCAACATGGTTGTGGCTTGAGCTATCTATCTAGTTCACATATTCATTTGCATTGTGCTGGAAAAGTTGCTCCCCTCATCTATCTAGTTTCTGAGTGTACATTTTTTTCCTAAAGCAGCTTGTAGCAGTGATCAAAAGGTTTCAAATCTTATATTGATTCGTCTATAATACTTGTAGTAGCTTGTAGCAGTCAAAAGTAGGAATTTTTTTGAGAGGGACAAGTTTTTTTACTTGGTGTTAGTGTCTTTACCTTTGTTGGTTTAGTTTTTAATTGAAGCTCTCCAGCTCCAATCTTGCCTTGTTCTCTGTGCACCTGTTTTTCAAAAATCAGACAATGAAATACCAAGACTGTAGAGCATGTAAAGCAAAAGAGTTATGGTAGAAGATCAACGAAAGTATGTACTTATTTATGCAAGAAATTACAAAATCAGTACAATGCAGCGAAAGTGCAATGTACAAGCAAGTATGTGAGAAGATAGGTTCTCCTAGATAGATTGGAAATTGGCTTCCAGTAAATTTCACAGGGAATTTTTCATGATCGGAGGATCTCAGTGGTATTCGATGCAAAAAAAGAATTTCTCCTTTATGATCGCCAATAGCTATTTTCTGCACAAATGACATGATCCTTAAAATCTTGACATATGAGTCGTGTTCCATTGCAATGTCCATGAGAAGGATCCATGTTTCTCAAGAGAATGATGGGACAATTTATTTTCACAATTAATTTATGAAGTGGTAAACCATTAGGAGAAAGAGAATTCAAAAAGTCTTCATAGTCAGCTTGGTAAGCCTCACTTTTCTGTTTCTTTCTTCTTGTTGCGTTTCAGTGGGAGAAAGGGTTTCCACCTCTGTGTTGTGTGCCTCAGACTTTTCACCAGGGACATTGAGTTGCACCTTAAACTTTCCACCCCAGGCATCGAGTAAAAATAGTGCAAATGGACACAAAAGATACCACTAACACATAAGCATTTAACAAATAGAATGAAGGAAGAAGCTGACCAGATCAAGCCAGTGAATTCAACCATGAGGTTGAAGTTGCACACAAAGAAGTCCTCCGCTTTTGTGAATTCCGGAGCACCAAAATAAGTTGAAGGTTGCTTTTTGTACCAGAAAATAACTCTAGAAAAACACCAGCAAGCAAACTAATATATATAATCAAAACACCAATATGTTCAGAGAACTGAAATATAACCAAAACACCATTAGTTTTGATATTACCAGGGATGTGTTACAACCAGTTCACCAGAGTACATTAGCCACCGAATTTAGGAAAACTACTAAATTCAGCAACATACAACAAGGAAGTCACAAAACCATCAAAATAGCCACAATCAACTATATACAGCTGTGTTTTTTGATGTTAGTAGGGATGTGTTACAAAAAGAAAGTCACAACCCATCAAAAGAGCCACAGTAGACCATATACAGCTGTGGTTTTTATTTAAGTAGTTATAAAGATGTACAAGTGCAAAATGAAGTTTCAAGTAGGTATCTGCAGTTCCAGGGATCCCAAAGTTACTTTTCAAGTAGTTGTAGGCTTATCATCTTTCGAGAAGAGCTTCTTCTTTGCCTTGATTTCAAGTGATGGAGATGCTCTTGTCTTTGTTAGTGGGTCATCATTTTCTTTATTTCACTCAAGGTAGGTTTAATAGTGTTGATGTTGTATGTAAGAGCCTTGACACCACGTGATGGATATTCTCGTGGCTTCAGCTGGATTCGATACTCATTTTGCAAGGCCAACTTTGGGAAGACAGCAATAACATTTTCTGTGTTCTGTAAATAACATTTATTGTATTAAGTATATTTTTGAATAAATATCTCAAAATTGTCTGTTAATGGAACTTGTAGGATCAAAATTTACCTCTGCAGCATATTTCATGAGTGTGTTTCCATCAACTAAGAAGTATTCTTTAGCATGATTCTCAAACATTGTTGCAGTCATTGAACCAGAGCCATCGGTTAGTTGGACTTCAAATTTGACTCTGAAATTACTTGTAAACATTAATATTGTAGCAGATTAGTCCAAAAAAGGTTTGCAAATTTACGTAATTCTAACCTTGGTTTCGCCATAACTTTTTTGGTGTTGCAATTGAAACAATCAAATATAGTTTCACTTGTTGCACTGATAGATTTTCAACAACTGCTGCAAGACATATACCAGAACTCTTGGTCTGAAGTTACGATCGATATCTTGGCCCGGATCCAATACGTTTGGCTCTCAACCTATAATATTATGAAAACTACATTAGGATATGTTATAGAAAGATAAAAATGTATGCTTTTTGTCACATACATATGTATATGGTTACCTACCATTTCTGGTATTTTTGGAAGACCATTGATTGGTATAAAGTCATCATCTTTTGGATCTGGCACCGTTCGGATGATTGGTTTCGCTAAGAATTCATCACAAAGTTGCTAAACAATTTCGTTGTTTGCATTACTCCTATATCTCAAATGTTAGTGAAGTTGATATCAGTAATGGTGGTATTCCTATTTTATGGTGGAAAGTAAGCTTTCAGTGCATGAGTAGCAAGGGTGTCTGGATCTATCATGAATGAACTTCCTGCTCGACTCGATAAGGAATGGCCTGCAGGAAATTATGTAGTTAGTGTGCTTTTTATAGTTCATTTGTTGTATAAGTAAATATAATGATTTTCGAGCAAACCATTGTACGGAGTAACTTTCACTTGAATTCCAATAAGCACTGGATATGGGTTAGTGTTTTGTAGCAGTTGTGTTCCTTCTTTTGTTATGAAATCATCCCAAAAGGTTAAGATAATTGGCTTCATCCTATCATAGAAAAAGAGCTTTTATAGCACTTCATGTAATGTTTCTACATTAAATAATTTCAATCTTAGAGTATTCTTACTCCTGATTAATGACAATAATCTCCTGTGCCATCGGATTTCCAGGTTTATTAAGAACCTTAGGAGTCTGAACTTGTGCAACGGCTGCTAGTATATCTGTTGAACAAAGAGCAACAAGTTAGTTCGAGTAATTGTGGTTCGTCAACAAGTTCAGCTATGATAGAGTGAGAATTAACAATTGCTGTTTGCTCTCCAAGATGTTGTTCAAATTGCTCAAATGGTACGAAATCAAGATTGAGAAAATCTCGATGAGAGGAAGATTCGTCAAAAGTCTGTATCAATGTGCTTGCATTGATTTGCCATTGCCACTCAAAGTCGATCTTACGAAACTATGGTGGAACAAATTTGACTTCTGCATTAGAAATCAGATATGTGTTGTAAACTTCTAGTGTGCCTTCCAATTTTTGAATGTTCTCGTCAAAGATTGTTGCTTGAACTTTGCTCCCCTGAAATTGATAACAATTGCATTAAAATCATTGACTTTGTGATATTCATTAGAGGTTTATTCTCAAAAGAACTTATATAATATGCAATGTCAAAATATGCGTTCAAGATGAAGAAATGCCTTATTTTTATACCTCTGCATCAGCCAAGATTAATTTTTGAAACTTGAGTGGGCTACGTTGTGCAGTTCTTGGCCTCCACTTTTCAAGGACCTTGACTTTTGTTGTCCAATTTTTGGTGCTTTTAGTAATATTCTTGATCGGCGTGAGCTGTTGATCCATCCCGCAAAATATAACCCTTGTTAGGGGAAAATGCAATTTTTTTTTTATTTTATATTAGAAATTCATGACAAGAGTGGCAAATGTAAAGGAATATACATTATAGTTATAGACACTTTGCACAGTAGTTGGACTTGAAACACTTCTTCCAATAAAACCTCATTTTGACAAATCAGGCGTAGTGCTACAACGCTTAATCAACAGATCGTCAACCGAGAAATGCAAAAATGATCGTCTTCACACCCTGAATACTAACGCTCTTCGTGACCTAAAACGAACAAAAGAGGGAATAAAAAAAAATCCTCCCTGAATGATCGACTTCACACCCTGAATACTATGCCTGGAAAATTTGCATTTCTCAATTGGAAAGAATCTCAACAGTATTTTAAAGGGGAAAAATCCTCCCTTTGCTGGTATCCAAGGGCTGAATCAACTAATGTGAATTGGGTTTGATTTTTTCACTTGCGAATTGGGGGTTTTATTCATATTTCTACAATTTTATTGATCTGCGTAATTGTTGCCACGAGACATGTCAATAGAAATATTCGGTTGTTAACGAATGCAATTTTTTTTTTTAGTGCTAATTCACTTGTATTTCTACTCAAATAGAATGTCTTTGTGCAGATGGGGGTCCCTTAGCAAGCTGTTATGAGTTCGTTTAGGTTAAGTAGATCAGATGATTATTTAAATTCTTTGTTCCCCGTTCCTGCTTAGGCTACACTTGTATACATTTATAATTCCATTGGTTAGATACCCTTTTGTCGAAATTCGTTGATCTTAAGGAGACGACAACATATAGAGGCATATGCAAAACTCTGTTTCAGGTTGAACTAAGGAATGATAGTGGCACAATGAGGGAAGCAACTTTCAGCACATAATCTGTCAAAAAACCTGGTACATCTTATTTATTTGCTTATTCTAAGCAACAAGATGGTCTGGCAAGTTACTTACCTTTGCTAATGTTAGATTAACATCCACAAACGAAACACACAAAATGAAATGCAAATACTAATCTGTTTCTTAACTAAGAGGGTTGAACCCTTTGCAAAGGATTTTCGACTCTTTCCGGCGATCCGAGACGTTCACCGGATACCTCTCGTTGAGTACTTTAAGTGTTTAAAAAATCAACTTGGTCGGATATCGTTAAGTGTCTAATCGGAACACAAATAGATTGAAATGAAATGGAACACAAATGTACATAAACACTGGATCCAAATCAATAAACCCATTTTTTTCAATCTATTTGTGTCCGATTAGGTACTTAATGATATCCGATCAAGTTGATTTTTGGTACACTTATAGTACTCGACGAGGGCTATCCGATGAACGTCTCGGATCTCCGGAACGTGGCCGGCGCGGCCCGCCGTGCGGCTGCACAGCACGCTGCACAACACTTGGCTGTGCAGCACCCCCCAAAGTCCCTCTTTTTTTAACTTCTTTTTGCAAGTGAAGGGTCTTGTGCGGAAGGCGAGCGATTGGAGGCCCAATACAGTAATTACGATAGGAATAATTTGTTGTGAGAAAGTTAAAGCAAAACAATTCTGAGGAAAAACAAACAAAAAACTCAGTCCCAGAGGATCATTTGGCATTGGAGAGTCCTTGGACAAAATACCCAATCATGAAAATGGGGAGCATTTGCACAAAACACTATCATATCTACTACCAATATATCGCCAGAATTTGGACTAAACACCAAACATAAACATAGTAATGTAAATGCCCTGGGCTTCATGGAATTTCAAAGAAGCAATTAGCGACAGTACCAAAGGGCATCAATGGAAGTAATATCAGCACCCACACACAAAATCCTTTGGGTCTTTAATTGAGCACAATACCCAAGCATGAAACATAGACCAAATTCTGAAACTAAATGCCAAACCACAGGTGAATGCCTAATCTATAAAATTTTGAAGCTGAATAATAAGACCCAATAAAATATTTTTGTGCCAAAACCCAACATTCACTGGAGAGTAAAATAATTATTTGCCACCATTGGAACTCATTGAGGCAATTAATCAAACAATTGGTACGCATCACTACATCTTTCTAAATCAGTTATAGAGAGTCGTCAATTTCTAAGCTCCGAATCATAACCACTAGTACCCCAAGACATCTGAAATTTGTTCAAGACTGATTGAAATTTGTTTTGATTAGAGATTTAGAGTATGAACACTACTTGACCATCTGAATTTCTCTACTTCTATGAGCAACATTGCATATTTCTAATTTTCATCTTTCTTTTTGACTCAAAGTTGCATAATGCTATGCATGCAAAGCAAATAATTCAAGCATTTCACAAAAAGAATTGATAGAAGCATAATGAAGGGAAGAAGGAAAAATTCGGTGGGAGGAAGCAGTTTCCGTGAACAAAAGCATAATGAAGGGAAGAAGTTGATACCTGTTTCTCTAGTTTGATTGAAGTTCACCAAGGAGAAGTCTTCGATTGGCTTTGTGGCGGAAGCAATTTGCGTGAAGAGAGCCAGAAGGAAGAGAATGACATTCTGTGAATAGAGGAGAGGATATTAGTTTTTCCACTACTCCAAAATTACTGTCCAGGTGTGCGGCCTATTCACCCATACATGCCACGTGCATATCAACATGCATGATGGGCAAAACGGGAATTTCACCAAGGCCGAAAGTACGAAACTTTGGTTCTTTAACTCCCTCTTTATATATGTAAGGACATATTGGTTAAAAACTATATAAAAAAAACTTTTCTTATAGGGGACTCTATAAAAGTAAAGATAACAATTTCATTTGAAAATTAATTGGGTATGGTTTATTTTTATTTTGTTGAGCTATATTATCTACTTTTCTTGATTGATTGAGACTTAAGATCTTGTTCGGTTTGTTTTGTATTATCTACTTACTCACAAATTTTAGTGAATTTTTATGTATTTTTCTTGGTACGAATATATGATTTTTAGAAACAAATCCTATATAGAAAAACACAAATTTTTAGTGTATGTTTTTTAACTCAGAGTGTTCGCTTAAACCCATAACCATACCATAGAGGCATACCGAAAAAATACGATAGAGCCATTCCAGATAATAACTTGAAGTAATTTTCAAGGAGATTAAATTTCTTACACTGGCGGTGGAAAACCATGGGTTTGCTACCACGATTATGGTCTCATCATGAGCTTATTGTTGGTTTCAACCATTAGTATATCCTTACAAAAAACCAATTTGATCGGATATTTTTTTTTAAAGCAAAGTCATTAAAAACAGCCCGAAGGCAGTACAGACTTCATCACTAAAGAATGGAATGAACCAAAACTACCAACAATCTAGACCCGAGCACAACACTAGCAGGCTCAATGGTACATACTGCCAAAGCAGACCAACAACAAGGCTGGCTATTAGAACCAGTCATGACGTGGTAGTAGAGGATCTAACAACGGATACAGAGTTCAAACTATGAAAAGGCACAAATAAAATTTGGGACAAAACATCCCACACAAGGGAGAGAAAACACTCCCTAAAGGAGAAAACAAAACAAAATCTAACAAAATAAAATTCCGGTAGCCATCAATGTCGCCGGAAGCGCTGCCCCGATACCGAAAGACTTATTCGCCGGAGAAACAGAGCTGATCTACTCATGCAACATCACAATCTCAATCGAACCCAACCGAAAATCGACGAGAGGAGGAGGGGAGAGGTGGACGGTGGAGAGGGAGGGCGAGGGGTGGAGCATTCATCAAGATCTGGCCATGGAGGGAATAGGGCGGGGGGTGGATCGAGGAGGAGAGCAGCGATGCGGTGTGGCGGCGGTGGGAAAAACTAAATCTGGATGCATGCAGTGGGAGATGAGGAAGAGGATAGCATATAAGGATAGGGGGCGGCTGATAGTGATGTTAGAGAAGGGGATCGGCAAGAAGAGAGGGAGGGGGGGGGGGGTTGGAGGTTGGAGGCGGCAGCCTCACCCCCCAGAGGAGACTTGCTCGGAAAGCTGTGGGACAAGGCAGAGAGGAAAAGTTAGAGAGAGAGAGAGTCTGATCTGTAGTTATAATTTTTATCATTATTTGATCGGATATCTATAGACATCAAAATTTGAATTTGAATTTAAATTTTGATTATTGACAGAATTAGACCGTCAATTTTACTAACCAAAATTCAATGCTCAATTTATCTATTCATGTCCAATTAAGCTAATTTCTTGCATGTGTATATTACTCTATGGGCCTACAAGATGAACAGTTCAAATTATACTAATGAATGCACAGGAGCCCACAACGACAGTGGTGGAAAACCAATGGTTTCCTGGATCCATTCTGGAGTTGGGGATCCGTAAGACAATTGGCCTCCCCGTCCACGTGCCGGAACAAGAGGTAGTTGAGTATATTTTATGTGTAATGAAAGTCGAACAACTTTATGGAGTCGACGACGTGTTCCTCCTATCCATATCAGTACTAACTTACACGTGATGGAAACTATTTATTTCACGGATCATCATTTTCACGAAAAATTATTCAATGTCTCTGAAACAGTATCATGGTACTCTAAGCTTTTTCATCACCACACAATTTCAATAATATGTAAACCTCACATGATTGTATGGTAGATCATATGGTGGGGGAGATGTTTGGAATATGCCGTGAGGGGTGCCCAGAGGGACTGAATAATATCTCCCCATTGCCAGTTTCCTTGTCATCCATCTTTGATGTGTCTGATTGCCAAGCTGATCCACTCCCAATCCTTCAAATAGTAGTTGTAACTTTGTTAATTATTAACCATACTCTCAATCTCTCCTCTCCTCTCCTCTCTCTCTCTCTCTCACATCTAAACTTTGCAGAGACTCAGCCATTTCTGGAGAGGAATCGCGGACGACAATCCTGGGATCATCACTACATAAACTGCTAAAACGGTAGAGTACTTCACCATGTGACCGAATGATTTCTCATTCCTTTTTTCTATTATTTTTATTTAATATTCCCTGAATCTATAAATTGTTTTCCCGGCGAAAATGGTTAAATTGTCCGTCGTCGAGTCCTCTTCCGTTGGAATTAATCGTTGGTGTTAGTTGATCTCTCTGCATCTTTCCGTCTTGATTTGTTCAAAAACTTCGAAAACAATTAAGAGATGCTTGTATTTGTCTATACAACTGAAGGGCTGCCAAACCTCTGCCCTCTTTAGTAATGTTGTTAATGGTTTCTTGGCCTGCTTGGGTATTTGTTCTGTTATTACTCTGGGATTTGCCGCCAGTGACGTTCAATGGTGGAACCAGGAATCTGACGCTGGGGTGACACTGTTTAATGGAAATCTAGTTTCATGTTGTGTAGAAAAATATGAAGAAGAAAATGAAATTACAATTTTTACAGTATTTTTTATAAGTTTTTTTTAGCACTCTCTCATAAATACCTAGTCCGTTATCTATAAAAAAAATTATGTGTTCGAAAGTGCTGGTGACACCTATCTCACCCCCTCTATCTGGCTCCGCTTAGTACCAAGGATGGATCATAATTAATATCGTTTTCATATATTACAATTCGGATTTAAAGCACGTCGAAGTCGGCATGTCAAAGTTGCCGTCCTCCGGCTATCTTCTGATATTTCCGAGCGAGATAGAGACGGGTTTGTACGAGAGCTTTGTTCATGAAAAATCTTACATTTATTTTTCCTGAACCGCGGGTGTCAGAGAAGCTGGTTAGGCTCTGTTTGGTTTGTCAAAAACTAAAAAAATAGAAGGGAACTAGTCGAATTGGGGTGGCACGTGCCACCTCCCCCACTTCTAAGTTCCGCCACTGGTGACATTGTAGCTGATTTTCTTGGTTAAATGAAAATTTTATTTACTAGTAGGAAAAAGTGAAAATGGTTAACGGCTGTTTTGTATGCTTCTGAGCTGGTTCTGTTGGGCTTAGTATTCTAAAATTAATAATTCTCAAACATGAACTAAATTGGTATTACAAAAAATCACATACAAACAACTAGATCGTAACTTCGTATGATTAGAGGACATAATGGAAGTTGTCTGGTCATAAGTGAAAAGTGTTTGGATTCCACATCCATGGCCGGACATATATTGTGGCGTTGATCTTAAAGTAAGATTGCAGTGTTTCATTCCATTATTGGCTTGCAAGAAAAAATTAAAACAAGTCACGGATTAGTTGACGAGAGAGTTCAATGAACTTTTTCCTTTTGAAGGTCACTCTCTCGAGTTTGATCTATGTTTTTCAAAGAGCCCAGAGATTGGATGACATCCTTTTTTGTACCTATTACACATCAAATAGGAAAAGAACTGCACACACAGTACTTTTGTCACAGATGCGTCTTGTGTACGCATGATTTGATTTGCTCAAAATTCGCTTTGTTTTTTTTTTGAGAAAAAAGAGAATGATTTGAAAAATCTGAGCATGTGGTAACACTATTGTTCCATTATTTCATGTGTTAATTCTGCTGGAAGTATCATGAACTATGCTTCACTGATGTTAATCTTGAAAATTTGGGATCAAGTCATTTATTTATCTTATGTGGTGAAAAAAAACATCCAGACAGGTAGAAAGCATGATCGGAAACGGAGTTGTTGGAATCCTCTCCGAGTCTACAAACAAATGGGAAAGGCGGGTACCTCTCACACCTTCTCATTGTGCTCGACTTTTGCACAGTGGCAAGGGTGAAACTGGAGTAACCCGCATTATTGTTCAGCCATCGACAAAGCGGATCCATCATGACGCCCTCTATGAGGATGTTGGTTGTGAGATATCAGATGACTTGTCAGAGTGTGGTCTTATTTTGGGTGTTAAACAACCAAAGGTGCTTACCATTTGTGTTTATAATCTCTTCTAACGTACAGAAGCTCCAAAATTGACATGTTTTTCGGTTTCTGGGCAGATGGAGATGATTCTTCCTGATAGAGCCTATGCCTTTTTCTCGCATACTCACAAGGTGCAGAAAGAAAACATGCCATTGTTAGATAAGGTATGTTGCTGTCAGTTCGTACCAGTCATCATACTCTCATTAAAATTTTGCTACTGCTGACATTCTGTAACTTATAGATCTTAGCGGAGAGGGCATCATTATTTGATTATGAGCTAATTGTTGGTGACAATGGAAAAAGGCTACTTGCATTTGGAAAATTCGCTGGTAGAGCTGGACTTATTGATTTCTTACACGGATTGGGACAGCGTACGCACTATTCGCTTAGTTCTCAGATTACATTACAGTCTTAATTTAAGGTGTTCTTATCTTGTCTGAAGTGTATCTTTTTAACATTATTTATGTTTTTGGTTGGGGAAGAGGTTGGTTTTACTTAGGGAACATATGTTCACATCGACATCATTTGATATTCCTCTGTTTCACAAGTTAGTCTCACAGAATTCCAGCACATAATAAGATATCAGAGGAGTGACGTGTGTTATCTTTCTTCATGAGAGGTACTGAAAAGTATTGTTTATGGAAATAATTGACGAAAGTAATTAGAACTGTTTGGGAGAGGAAGCCACATCTAGTAACTTTCTTTTGTCTTCTCAGCCTAAAATTGCTGGACACCATTTTCCATCATAAAGTTTTAAAAATTACATAAATATGTCAATTTAACCATTTTACTTCCCGTTTCAGGTTACCTTGCTCTTGGTTTTTCAACACCTCTCCTCTCGCTGGGTGCATCTTACATGTACACTTCCTTAGCTGCTGCTAAGGCTGCTGTGATCTCTGTAGGTGAAGAGATAGCAACTTTTGGACTGCCATCTGGAATCTGTCCTCTAGTTTTCGTATTCACTGGTTCGGGAAATGGTGCGTTCACAATTATTGGTTACCCTTTTTCTTCTTCTATGAATTGCCTGAATGTAATGGTCAGCCTGGTGAACAGATTGATTCAGTATTTTCCGATCTTTGTCTGCATATCTGCTGTATTTTAATTTAGATCCATATTTCAATTGCCTACAATTAAATGGCTTGTATTCATGGCTGAACTAGGGATACTGCTTATTGAGTTATAAAGCCATAAAGTTAATTTCTTTTTGTTTTTTCTGTCTGAAACACTTGCTATGGTTTTCTGTAGTTTCTCATGGGGCCCAAGAAATATTCAAGCTTCTTCCTCATGCTTATGTAGATCCTGGCAGTCTTCCAGAGCTATTTGGGATGGTAAAATTAGAGTTTCTTTTTATTTGAGCACAATATTATATTTGTTTGCATATGCGTCATTTGGTATCAGTTGAAAATAACAATGTGTTATTTCTGGGGAATAGGGGAACCTGAGCCAATCAGGAACGTATCAAATTGGATTATTGGATGGTTATGAAATGTTTACTCACCCCACATTGGGGTTTATGCACGTGTAAAATTTTTATTTTCATTTTACTGGTTGATTAATGGTTAGACAAGTAGGGTTTTTTTTTTCCCCTTTCTCTCTCTCTCTCTAGCTCAAGAGGAAACTGATAATGAATTTTAGCTTTTCCACAATTCATTTAACTTACACTTTGACAAAGTGTAATTCACTTCTGTTTATTTTATGTTAGGCCAAGGATTCTCATTCTGCACGGACTTCAAAGAGGGTCTTTCAAGTATACGGTTGTGTAGTGACTTGTCAAGACATGGTTGAGCCCAAAGATCCTACAAAACCCTTTGACAAAGTGTGTGAGCTCATTTTTATGTGCTAAGATTTGACTTCTGGTTAATTACATTGATACTGATGCAAATGTCATGTGTTAAATGATTCATAATGAACACAAAACACCTAAATAGACATGGAATTAAACCCTTGCATTATTTGGCTTCAAGCTATAGACACAAGGTCCATCTAGTTTCACCATTAAACACTTTGTACAACGTCCTAGCTTCAAAATTATATCAACTCCACACTTGATTTGATGCTAGGCAATCATAACAATAAGAGAGGGCATTTCTGGCAAGAGGACAAGAATGTGGCCGTGCAATCGAAATAACTGTATCGTTTTCAAATTAATAAGTGTGTCTCGAACATTCAAGTATACGTTTGCACAGTGACTTGTCAAGACATGGTTGAACACGTCGTCCTACACCCTTTTGACGGAGTATGTGAGCTTATTTTTATATGCCAGGATTTGACTCCTGGTTTATTGCATTTAGACTGAAATAAATGTCATGTATTAGCTGATTTGGAAGTTAGTTATGTTAAGAAGCAACTAGAGTTCATTTGCATGAACCAGCAACAATAATAAAAACCCAATGTGGATGAGCAAGCACAGAAGGTTAATGAACACCTAAATAGACATGGAAATCCCTGCATTAGTTTAGCCAAGTTATAGACAGCGAGAAAGGTCTCTATAGTTTGACCATGTAGTACTCTAGCAGTACAATTGAGAAAAACACTTTGTACACATTACTGGCTTCAAAGTAATTTGATGCTAGGGAATCATAACAAGTGACGCGATTTTGGCAAAGTACAAGCACACGTCTGTGGAATCGCAAAACAAAATTGTTTTAAGAAACTGTAAATACCATTGTTGACGGTTTTCTGTAGCCTCTCTCATCATTAATGTTACGATGTTAACGTGTAACACTTTACATAATGTGCCATATAACGATGTTAATATCATTTGACTTGAAGAGACAATTCTTCACAGCATATGAAGTGTGGTTATGCTCTTTCTCTTTGATTCAAGTTCAGTTGATACTAATATCAGCAATGTCTCTAGCCTATCCCAAGTATATATATTCATAGGCTGCTAACTCTTAATTTTGTATACTATTTCAGGCTGATTACTATGCACATCCAGAGCATTGCAGCCCCATTTTCCATGAAAAAATTGCTCCATATGCGTCTGTTATAGGTATTCTTACTAACAAACAACATGAATTTGCTATTTTTCTACTATTTAAGTATGACTAAATAACAATATATCTTATTGTTGATATTGCTGGGCATATAGAGTTATACAGTATACACTATGTACCATTTCCTAGTCTTTTGTGTGCTTTTGTTGCCCCTGCTATGTTTGATTGATAACCCAAAAAAAATGGTTCAAGGTAAAGGAAAGGAAGCACATAGATGTTCAAGGAGGACGTGACGACCTCCAAAAGTGGAAAAAAAGGCGCTAAATGAAAATTAGACTACGACTCGAACACTAGTCTCCACACTCTATTGCGAGTTAGTTATCAAGTTTTTTGAAGTTTCCAAGAAGAGATATTTGATATTTAATTATTGTATTGCATTTCGTGGTTAAGTGGTAAAAGTTGGGCTATAAAGCACGTAAACATAGGTTTGAACATTGAGTTTGTTCATAGCCTCTTCTTCTGAATGATGCCCTAGGTTGGGTGTTTGCCCCATTGTTCCTTTTCAGACATCATATTTATTGCAAAAGACCGGCCAATGTTCTTACTGTTAGATATCTTGATATGCATTGTTGGGCCCATTTCCTAACATCTTAAGCTTTTGGGACTATTGGTTACTTAACATGGTATTAGACCTCAGTTTGCAAGAGATCCTGGGTTCAAGTCTCTCTGTTTGCATTTGTTCCCCATTAGCACTATGTTTCTCCCCTTTGCATTCTTTCACATTATGTATGGATATTTGCATCTCTACGTGCAAGATGGGGTTTCACGTGAGGGATGATGTTATATATTGTGATATACATTGTTTGGCCCATTCCTAAGAGCTTAAGCCTATGAAGCACCGACACCTCTCCCGGACCCCGTACCGCAGTGTCCCGACACGGGGACACGGGGACACGGCGGGAAACGTGTCCCGACACGCCACGTGGCATGGGACACGGCTAAGCAACTTTTTTGGATGGGGACACGGCTGGGGACATGGGGGGACACGGATGGGGACACGGGGAGAGAGAGAGAGAGAGAGAGAGAGAGAGAGAGAGAGAATCTGCAGCAGCAGCAGCTGCAAAACGAAGAATTAGAAGAAGCCGAGAGAGAGAGAGAGAGAGAGAGAGAGAGCAGAGAGCAGCAGCTGCAAAACGAAGAAGAAGAAGAAGAAAAGAAGAGAGAGAGAGAGAGAGAGAGAGAGAGAGAGAGAGAGAGAGAAGCCGAGACGCATACCTGCTGCTCCTGCTCAGATCTGATATTTAGGGTTCAAATTGGTAAGTCAGCGGCTGATGAAGATGAAGTGGGTGTTTATATATGATAAATTATAGTTTTTACCCTAAGTTTTTGAGTAATTATAAATTTACCCATTAAAGTTTTAAAAAAATTCAATTTTACCCCTGAAAGTTTTCAAAAAATTCAATTTTACCCCTAAAAGTTTTGAAAATTTCAATTTTACCCCTGAAAGTTTTAAAACTTTTCAATTTAACCCCTAAAATTTTTAAAAAATTTCAATTTGACCCCTAAAAGTTTTAAAATATATATTTTTTATATATATATATGTAAATAAATATATAATTAAATATATAAATAAATATACACGTGGCGTGTCCCCCGCCGTGTCCGTGTCCCCATTTTTTTAGAATTGCCGTGTCCCCGTGTCCGTGTCCGTGTCTGTGTCCGTGTCCGTTTCCGTGTCCGTGCATCATAGGCTTAAGCTTTTGGGACTAATGGTCACGTATAATGAAGGCAATAAACCGTGCGAACAGCTCCGCAACAATTAGATGAAATGGTGTTGAGTTATTGAACTCACTCCGGATCCGATTCTACTTGCATCCACAGACTCAGGGTTAGAGGACCATCGGTCTTGAGCAACCACAAGGGTCTCCAATGGTTAACGTAGCCTTGAGAGCAAGTTGAGTTGAGAAACCAGAAAATGTATAATGGTAATTACGCGTGTACCTTTAAGATGGCCATCCTTCTCCATTTTTAGTGCTCTACTTCTTGGCTAGCGTGTTTTAGGAGGTATACTTGAGTACTTGACCATCAGAGATTCTGGGCACTTGCGTGGCTAGGAGGGATCACGCCCTTCCGCAAACTTTCCGTCGCAATTAGTTATGATTTCAAGGCCTATTCCATGACATCTCTGCATTAGCTTGATTGTCCCCTTAGGTCTCCCATTGCGCCCACCTGTCTTTGGACAGAGCCGACACTTCTTCCTACTCTGCCGGTCCAACCATCGAGCTTTCGTCGGGTTACCGAGCCAGTAATTTGACTGACAACCTCAAGCGGTTTGCTGGAATTCTTCATAAGCACAAAATAACCTCCTGCAATGACTATTGTTGGCCACACACTAAGGTGAATATTTTGTTACATAAGCTAAATTTGGTCTTGCAAAATTCTTTTCACATTTAAAAAAAGCTTCCACCTCGATATTCTGTTACGTTGTAGTCAGTAGCTCCTGGTGCTGCTATATGATACCCACAAAATATGTCGTTGCACGCCGCTTTTAATGAAGGGGTCTGAACTCTGAAAAGACAAGATGCTGTGATTAATCATGATGTGTATGGTTTTTTTGACCAACTTTGATGACGATGTCCTTTTGAAGCAAAGTCCCACATTGCATGGGTACCAAATTAATGTGAAGTATATAAGCGTGAGGGAACCCTTACTTCAGTAGCTTGCTTTTGGGGTTGAGTGCTATCCAAGACCGTGTATCAGTCCTAAATCACGACATGAAACTATGATCCTGTTTTGTTCCTTGTCACTTTTTGTATGCCTTTATTGTACTTAACATTAACAGTGGTGTTGAGCTAGTGGCTTAGCTTCATGACATTTTCTCTTTCCAGTGCTTTTTGGAGCTTTGGTGGCAAAGTATTTTAACTTCTGTGTGAGGTAATTGAGGCAAAATCTTGTAGAGTTTTGAGTAGAATTTGATTTTCTGTCTGCAGTCAATTGCATGTATTGGGAGAAAAGATTTCCTCGGTTGTTGACCACCAAGCAGCTGCAAGAACTGATGAGGAAAGGATGCCCTCTAGTTGGAATCTCCGATATAACTTGTGATATTGGGGGCTCAATAGAGTTTGTTAATCAAAGAGCATCGATCGACTCACCTTTCTTCAGGTACCGTATTGGCGGTTGTTGTCAATAATATATATTAATTTATGCAATAGTCATACTTTAGGGCTTAGACTCATTTTCTTCCTCTAAGAACCCTGTCAACTGTAAACACTGAACATAGGTTGCAGATACCTATATGTCTGGCTATCTTACATGTTGAAAATACCTTGCGAGCCTGTTCAAGGACAGATTCTAACCAAAAGCTTAAGAGGCCGTTACTAGTTATTGGTTACACAAATGTGTGTGCTGGGAAAGGTTCATTGATTATATAGTGTATTGTTTGCAAAAAGCATTTTCCTAAAGATTCAAACCCACAGCCTCACTCTTGACCGCTTGAGCTTCTATCATTTCACCAAGCATGCCCTGTCTAATTTATTGTTTTGCATTATCATTCAGCACATTGGCTTTTTAATTCCCAGTAAACTTTAACGCATGCGTTTTCATATTGCTGAGAACTTGTTGATGTTGGTCAATCTTTTTCGTTTCTGATGGTGTTTTTAACTGAAAATCTTAATACCTGTAAGACTTTTTATTTGTGTTGGTAATCTGTTAAATCATCTCTTGTAGATATGATCCTTCTAATCTGTTAAATCATCTCTTGTAGATATGATCCTTCTAGTAATTCATGCGATCAGGACATAGACGGGAATGGTCTGATATGCTCGGCTGTTGACATTCTTCCAACCGAGTTTGCTAAAGAGGTGTTGAAAATTCATCCTTCATTTCTAATGTGCTATAATCCTTGAAATATCAAATTAACTCCTGGTGGCAACATCTGACATGCTGTTTGTGGGGAAGGCTTCCCAACATTTTGGAGATATCCTATCCCAATTTATTGGCAGTTTGGCTTCTATAAAAGACATTGAAGTGTTGCCTGCGCACTTAAGGAGAGCTTGTATAGCACATGAAGGAGCCCTTACTTCATTGTATGAATATATTCCTCGAATGCGAAACTCTGACTCAGAGTAAGTTGTTCACAGCGACTGACTTTTTTATATTGTGTAGACTACAGTTTTGCTTGGTTCAGTACTACCTGTGCTTAGGATTCAAGCTTTAAACTCGGGCCTGAAATCCACGCCAAGATTTCGTAAATGTTTGAAAGAAATTTTTACTCTTGGACTTGCTTTGCATCAGTATGTTTGTTCTAACGGAACCCTATTGCGGTATGTCAAAATGGTAGGAAAGTAGTCTCACAATTTACTTGAAGCAATCAGTTGTTACTTGTTAGAATCATGAGGGTGGAGTAAAAAGTGAATGTAAATTTAGATAGAACATTTAAACATCCGCCATGGTATTTTAAACTGATGAGAACAAAGAGACAAATGATATGCAAATTAATAAAGATAAGGTATAAATGTACTGATTAGGGTTTGAAGAAGAAAGAAGAAGAGAAGAACTAGGGTAAAGGTTCAAAAGCATCTATTAGCTCCTCTACCACATATGCATTTATATCATTATGTCATAAATAATGATAATTACTAGAACACCCTGGTGCATAAGAAAATAGAGAAAACAACAACAATAACAACAGTAACAGAACCATCTAGTCCCCAATCATTGGAGGTATGGGAGGGGACGAATGGAGATAGACTTAACCTTCGGCAATATGCACAAAGTGGCTCCTCTCAAAATACCACTGACACATATAGAAGGAAGTTCACCCTGTGAAAATTTCAAGTTGGATGGAGGGGTGGGGACAAGTGGCATTATTAGGGGTAATTTACAAGATGGTTATGCTGGTAGTACTTTGAACTTTAAATTCGTATTTTCTCCACCAAGGGTACTTTTTGTTTCTGGGAGAAGGAAAGAGAGGTATCGGGGTAACCTAAGGCTTCGTTTGATTCAGGTATTAGACACCTGGGATATGATTGGGCGTGTCTAATCCCACCTTGTCCCTCGTTTGGTTCCCCAAAATCGACTGGGATTAATAATCCCAAGACAAAATTAATCCTTGCATTCTTGTTGGGCAGTTATTACAAAATTGCCACCGTGTTAACTTTTAGGTCGTCTTCTTCCTCTCTTACAGATTCCGCCGCTCTCTCTCTTCATCTCCATCGTCTCTCTTTCTCTCTCGATTCCTGAAGATCAAATACAAAGACATAAAAAAAAAAAAATCGATTGTATAGAGATCGTTTTTCCGATCGAGAGTAGGTTTTCCTCGCCGGGGTTTTTCTGATGAGTTTTTTGATCGAGTTTTCCTGGGATTCATGTTTATATAAAACGTTAGTATGTATGTATATATCTATATATATCGGGGAATCGGACGAAGTATGTTTGTATGTATGTGTGTGTATATATATCGATTTCTCCCTGTGTTCGTTGGGGGTGTGTTGTTGGGTTGGATTGGACGAAGTTGGAAGATGCAGAATCTGAGATTGAAGAAACCGAAATTGGGGTTTTCCTTTTGGTTATGCTTGTCTTTGGAGAATCTGAAACTGGGTTATTATTTTTTTTTTAAATTTTTGTTTATCACCAATTGGGCTCTTCATTTGGAACTAGAAAATAGAAATTGTAAATGAATCACAGTATCTTCCGAAACTGGGTTTTCCTTTTGCTTTCTTTGGTTTGAGAGAGAGAGAGAGAGAGAGAGAGAGAGAGAGAGAAACCAAACATGGAATTGACCAAAACATGTGATATCCCGATATTAATCCTACACGAATCAAACAGGGGATTGTGTGAGCTTTAAGAGTAATTAGTCCCAAGACAAATAGTCTAGTACTACTAATCCCAGGACTATTAATCCTGTCTATTTTAGTCCCCGAATCAAACGACGCCTAAATGTACATGTTTTTTTTTGTGAAATGTGGTTGAAGGAAGTTGTGCTGATTCTTGAAGATTAAGGCAGAAGATGTGTTTATTATTTAGTTTCTTATTAATAGAACATGGATATAGCTGAAAAGGAAATGAATTTTGCTGGCTGTGGCGTATATTATATATGTTCATTTGGACTTAACTATTTTGTGTCGCACTAAACATTTGAGTACCAGAGTCTTGGATCATTCTTGTTCTGGTGCCTTTTAGGAAATTTAATAAAGGGATAAAGTTCGTCAACCTTGCAAATGAAAATTTCCTTTGTTGTGGATAGGTTGGTTATGGAATTTCTGTGGACGAGAGTATATAGTTCGCGGTAGAAGACACTATTCACCATATTGGGGTTTGCTTGTGGGTCCACATGCTAGGAATTTTGAATTGCGAAACTAACTGCTGCAAAAGCTGAAAGTTTGACAAATTTAGGAGCTAAAGTCCCGCACTTAAGCCTATACAATTGGTACTTGATCTTGTTTAGACAAGGTCTACTGGTTCATGTTTTAGTTTATCTTTGTGGAGGAAGGATTCGTGTGGTAGGAAAAAATTCGCGATGCATTATTCTTTTTTAAGATGAGGATACAAACATATACTGCTGGAATGCTAAGTCCAATGCTTGAGGTTGTGTGAAGGCAATGTTGCCTAAACAAACAGGGGTGTAAATTCTAACAGAGCCAACTAAAAATGATCCATGTAGCTGACCCAAAGTAATTGGGATAAAAGTATGGTTAGAATCGAGTAATCTACCAAGAGCTATTCGTGTACTTGTATATTCTTTTTCTTGCTGCTTCAGTTTGGACAGCTGGTATGATTGTTGCGCACTAATATAGCTATATTTTTGGGAGGGTTTGATCTGATTATATTGGAAGTAGTGTTGTAAAACCATTATGCTCTAAAAGGTTATCAAATCAATTCACCAAATGTTCTTTCGGTCTGCAATGAGTAATTAATTTGAATTTACTTTCTTAATTTGCAGAGATATATCGAAACACATTTCAAACTGCTGCTCTAATACGAAGAAATACAATATACTGGTATGATTCTCAATATCCTGATTACTGTCATTGTGCAAATCGCGTTTAGAGAACTTCCCCAGATATGCTAATCTGTTTCATTCGAGGCATCATTGTAGTTATTTCTGCTGTTAAATTATCTCATGTATAACCTCTGTTCTTTTTTAAAAATTTACAGGTATCTTTGAGTGGCCATCTGTTTGATCAATTTCTCATAAATGAGGCTTTGGATATTATCGAAGCTGCAGGTGGCTCCTTTCACCTAAATAAGTGTCAAGTGGGTCAAAGTGCAGATACTATGTCTTATTCAGAACTTGAAGTAAGTTTACAGCCTCCCCTTCCCTTGTTTGAAGCTGGATTGTTTGAAATTGAAAGATGTAGTTGGACAAATTTGCTAACTGCTAACCTTTTGGGGCAGATGGTGTTTGAACATTGTACTTAGCTTTAGGTTATGACGTTGTGTGTGTGCGTTGTGTGTGTTTGTGCGAGAGAGAGAGAGAGAGAGAGAGAGAGAGAGAGAGAGAGAGAGAGAGGTTGTCAGATTAAAACTGGAGTTGAGGCTTTGGTTCTGTATAAACATTTCGCTATTGACAGCGAACCTGACTGGCAGCAGAACACATATCACCAACAGGGCTACTGTTCATTGGTTAATAATGCCAGTCACCACTAAAACTATAGGTCGTATGGTGTAGTCTGTTGATAATGGTGATCTAGTAGACTGTACATTATTTTTTCCTACGTAATTTGGGCTTTTTTTTCTTGATTTTTCTCTCCGTATGATCCAAAGCGTTCTGCAATCTCATTGGTTATCTTATTGGTTTGGGCAGGTCGGTGCAGATGATGGTGCAGTTTTGGATAAAATTATTGATTCTTTAACTTCTATAGCCAATCCTTGTGAAAATCTTGGATTTCTAAATAGAGATACAAATATGATATCATTTAAGGTAGGCAAGATCCATAAGGGTGACCTTGAGAAGGAAGATGCCACAAAAAAGAAAACTGTGGTCCTAATTCTTGGTGCCGGACGGGTCTGTCGACCAGCTGCCGAATTCTTAGCATCCATTGGAAGCGGTACATCTCGACAATGGTTAGGAACATGCATTCCGGATGATTTTGAAGAGAAGAACGATGTTCAAGTTATTGTTGCATCTTTGTACCTACAGGATGCAGAAGAGGTAGAACTCAGCATATAATCAACAATTTAAGCTGGTGTAATGCTCAACATATTACAGTGTCATTTTTCTGGTAACTCCTTGAAGTTCAACTCTCGTTGGCGTTTTCATAGATAATTCAAACCTCCTGGATAGGAAGCCATCTAATTCTATAACATAAATAGAATTTTCAAATTTTGGTTGAACCTCTATCTTGGCTTATGTCATTTAAAAAACGTTAGGAACATTTCCGCATTCTTCTTGAAGAGCCATTAATTTTGATTTTTTACAGTTAGGTCGCAGTATAATCCTTATGAATCTTTTGTTGCTAAGCTCTCTTTTTCTGGAAGGTCAGATGGTTGCTACCTCAATAAGATGGTAGATGGTATTGTTTACCATCAACAATAATTGCGGTTCTTGTTACAGTAATTTTCAGTACTTGGGCTGGTTCTGGAGTTACAGAAAAAAAACTTCTAATTTCTCTTCTTTATTCCTTACATAAGTGTGTGGTTATATGTTGTTGTACGAACTATCCTGATTAGGGCACCAAATGCAGATAACTGAAGGTATTGCAAATGCCACAGCAGTTCAGCTTGATATAATGGATCACAAAAGTCTTTGCAAGTATATTTCACAGGTAGAGTCTTTTGCACATCTTTCAGATAGGAAATACATCAGCAATTGCTTTCGTAAATGCCATGGACAAACTCACGTTAAAGGTCTAAGTCAACCTGTAGAAGAGGGGTGCCAAGACAGGTGTAGGTATCAGCGGCATCTTGAATCTCGTCGTGGCTTGTGCATACCCTTCCTGTTTAGCCCAAGGCCGGTGGCAACCTGAGGATTGCCTCACAAAAATGGAGCGTGATTGCATTTCGTTTGTCATTTCCACCCATCCGCATAGGCTAACCAGGCTCCGTCTTGATTAATCACTGCCTCAAACATGTGGGGATTTAACGGCTCCACCGCCATGTGTTCATTATGGTGTCCTCCCCAGCTATCAGTGCTATTGAAGCTGTTGACCATGCCTCCCCGATGTGTCATTACATGACATGGCATGTGCAGAACAGGCAACATGTAACACTTAGCCAGATAAAAAAGATTAGGGTGGCTTCTAATCTGGTTCTTGACACAAATGGTTATAAAGTTTGAGCTAGAAACTTGTTCCATGATGGGACACTTTACTTGGGAGAATAACTTAGTTCCTTCTTTTTCCAATTCCGAAATGAGGATACTTTTCCACATGAGCAGAATAAAGTCAAAACGTAGCTCTGTCAATTGGTGTCAACTCGTTGGTCCTTTCAACAGATTCATGTTCGAGCTCAGTAGACTTTGACCATTGATTTACATTGTAAATGTCTTCGCCTGATGCAGGTTGAGATTGTTATCAGTTTATTGCCTCCTAGATGCCACAGAATCATAGCAAATGCATGTATTCAGGTATTACAAACTACCTCCGTGAATTTTGCTGTTATCACATTCATTCCCACCATAATTTACCGCTTGGGCCTACACCAATAATCATAGTATGCGCAGAACATTATGAATCCTTCCAACAAGTTGCTAATTTGTGATTTATAGAATGCTGCTTGAATTGATTATCAGGTTAATAGTACGGTATAACTCTGGTTCCCTTTTGTTCCTTGTTTTACAGAAATCCACCACATTCGTTTGGTAAAGACTTGGTTTTTGCCCTTTCGTTTGGTATTTTTTAAGAACTTTTAGTGGGTTTCAAAGATTAAAAATTAGTTAGTGTGGTGTCAATATCGAATTTTGATGGGGTTATTTACAAAATTAAAAAAAAAAAGTGCTAGTAAATTTTTATTTCCCATGGGGTTGCCCAACCCCACATCTTTCTGTGGCATCGCCACTGGATACATATACATTCACAGTATCGTATTGTTTTTGTATTCATTTTAGGTTTTCAGTCTTACTAGTTGTCAACAAAGTCCACAAACAAGTGGTAAGTGATAGGAATTGAGTCTCCCCAAGTGGGCCATTAATTATAGGTTGCAAAATATTAACACTAAGATTTATTGATCCCCTAACTGTTTTCTTACTTTCCCCATTCTAATATGAACATGCTGCAACCATATCTCTCAATGCAGCTGAGGAAACATCTCATCACTGCTAGTTATGTTGATGATTCTATGTCTAAGCTTGATGGAGAAGCAAAGAGTGCTGGCATTACTATTCTTGGTGAGATGGGCTTGGACCCTGGCATAGGTAATCTATATCTCACAAATGTCATTACTATTCTTGTTGAGATGGACTTAAACCCGGGCATAGGCAATTTATATTGAAGAAAATTTTCTTGTTTCTACACAAGGTTTTTCTGCTTAGAACAAAGATTTAAAGAAAATGTGTGCAATATTGTGATGTATTCCTCTTTGAAGCTTAACGCCAGTAACTCTAAAAACTAAAAAATTATGCAGCATGGACACCTTGCTGGAGATCACATACCAGTATCGTAGGCGAGACTCTCTGGATACATGTTTGACATTCAAATTAGACGCGTCAAATTTCCAATTATTTTCTTCCAATAATAATATTTATGAATATGTCAGCCTATACTCTCCGATATCGACACTTGTTGGGATGTAACAAGTATAGCATTTTTAGCCTTTCTGGGTGGCATAATAACCAATGAATTTGCATTTAAAGGCTTTCAGATCTTTCTTCCCGCGAGGATGTTTAGGAGCATGGACAAAACAAACACACCCATAATTCTTGGGTGGAATAGTAGAAACTCAAGGACTACCTGGGAGAAGGTCCCGGATTGCCAGGGAGAAACACCCCGTATGAGGCTTGAAACATCACTCGGATTGCCAGGGAGTAACACCCCCTATGAGACTTGAAACATTACTTCCATACCTTCTTTTTGCGTAAAAGCTCATCAAAACCTCACAATAGTCAAGGAGATGCTCCAAAACACCTATACTGGCCCAATAGGAAGCTTTCCAGACGATTGATTTGCTCAGATAATGGTAAAACAATTCCACAATAGGGGAATAATACCAGACAAATTTGTATTCTAGTGAATTTCTGGGGTATTCTAAAATTCAGTTGAACATGAAGAATATTCACAAATTTTACGACTTCTTTTTTTTCACGCACAGAAATTGAAAGAGATACTGGGAATAAAAAAGAATGATCAGATCCTTGAAGAAATATTATGAACAATAGTCGACCGAGGCAGTTATACTAGGTTAGAAGTTGTAGAGTGAAGAATGAAGAAGGAGAAAAGAAACAGAGTGAATTAAACTGTGGGAAAGGAGAAAAGAGAAATCATATATCTTGCTCAATACTATTTTTTTTTTTGTTATCAATACACACCAAGTACATAAATACCCTTTGGTGACATAACAAATACCAAAGCCACAACTTTGACCACCACAAAGAACATTTTGACCACCATTTTTTCCCATCTCATTAAGTGAATAAGGTCATGTGTTGCTTTTATAATTGTTCTGAGTACATCGTGTTCATATTTTGCATAGTTGAGTCCATCATAGAAACTAAGGCTGTCGGAAAGACAATGCTTGGCAATTCCAGTTCCAATACATTTCTTGTGATTAATTGTCTCATTGGATGCTTCAGATCATATGATGGCAATGAAAATAATAAACCAAGCACATGTCAGGAGGGGGAGAATTAGATCTTTTACTTCTTATTGTGGGGGGCTCCCATCCCCAGCGGCTGCAAATAACCCATTGGCTTACAAATTCAGGTAATTTCTGGAATTCCACAAACTTGGAAATTCTTGAAACTTAGGATAGTATGAATAATATGGAACCATACTCCATTAATATACATTAGGAAGCAAGAAACACCTTGTCATGATGAGACAACAATAGTGATCACTGTTTTGATTGAAGAACTAGATCTCTAAATGAACATTCAATGCTAATTTGTATGCTTAGCAGGGTTATTGTGCTATTCAGGTTAGCGTGTAGCTAATATGCCTGTGGGTCTACCGAGGAGGCTTCGGACATCTATATCTCACCTCTCACCTCTCACCTCCACCCATTTTGTATGACGTTTTGCTGCATGGCCTACTGGGCTCGGCAGTCCCATTTATGTCTTTAACTCCTGCACTCTTTATTTCTAATCTTACATTAATATTTTGGTTTGGCTTCAAAATGGAAAAAGAGAAATTCCAGGTTGGATTGTTGTCATTTTGTTTAATAGAGAATCCCGTCTCTTCCAATGCCAAGATTCAAATACAGACTCCGTCTCCAAGATCAACCGGCTATAATCAACAGAATTTTGCTTACTCAAAATTATCATCCACTGCAATTTTGAATGGTCTCCAATTATATGCATCTGATCAGGCATTGCAAAAATTTTCAGAAGGAAGTTCTCCATGAGATCATATCTTAGGAACATTGACTTGTGTCCTCTTTAGACAGGGATATTTAGTTGCTTCTGTGCAAGATAATTTAGCTTTTTAGTTATATCTTTGAGTCCTAGAGTAGAATGAAGGAAGCCCGATATTAAGTCCTTGCATGATTATTGCAGTTGGAATCCAGCGGGAGCTATTCTAGCCGGGTGCAATTCAGCCACGTATAGATCCCATGGGGAAACAGTAAATGTTGATGGTGAGTTACTGAGTTGTCAAAATCCCTTACAAGTTACTATACTAATCCAAGAAGAGCCTATAATTATGCAAATGTTTAGTGCAACTGTATTCATAATAATAGACATACATGTTGGCAATAGGTCATACTGTTGATGGTAATTACTATATGGATTCAGATAGCTTGATATGCATTGTTGGGCACTTACTAGCTATTTAAACTTTGAGAGGCTAACAATTTGACATGGTATTAGAGCACTTGTAACATCCCATCCATGAAAATAAGACATTCAAAAACGTGGATTGACCATGAGACACATAGAACATATGCGGGGATTACATTGGCCTTGTTCGTTTAGTAGTTTTAGTTTAGTTTAGTTTTGGAAAAAGGTGTAATGAGTGGAGAGTGATAGAGAGAGAAATGAGTGTAATGATTACAAAACAAAACTAAAACTAAATTAAAACTATGAAACGAACAAGGCCATTGTAATTTAAAGAGGTGTAAGGAATGGAAAGGTTGAAATGGAAGGATTTGCATGTTGTGATGTGTCATTGTTTGAAATTTGTTGTGTTTGTTATACGATGTTATATATATACGATACACATACACCTCATGTTCTCATCTTTACTTGCCTTGCCAACTCCTTGATTACATCTTCTTCTCATAGTAAAAACTTAGAGACTGCAAGGGATGGGAAGAAAAAAGAAGAAAAAAGCAAGAGGGATGAAGAAAAATTGGAAAAGTGAAAAATGACGAAGGGATAACAACGAAACCCAAGGATACATGTCTTCAGGACTATTATTCGGTGGCTTAGATTAAGCTAGGTTATTCTAGTGCAAAGAGAAGAAGAAAAAAGAGAACAAGAAGAAAAAAGAGAATAAGAAGAAAAAAGAGAGTTGGACATACTGGTGTGGTGTTCCAGCTCTGGTTTCAGGAGGTCCCGGGCTTGAAGTCTCCTTGTCTATGTTCGTCGTCCATTAGCTTCTCATTGGCATTTTTTTTTACCTCTGTGCACATGCACCTATTAGCACGGGTTGCATCTCCACATGTGAGACAGGATCTCTTGTGGGAGGGAGTGTTAAATAAGTCTGGTATTCATTTTCTGGGCTTGTTCAGATGAGCTGGTGGTGAACCATTTGACATTGGTTCAGCCAGTGACTTGCATAGTGTTGGTAATCCTAGATTTGAAGGGAAGGAAATCCAAAAATACCAAGGAAAACAATACAACAGGACAAACATGTTGGGCTTCTGAAGCCTGATTTGAATAGGGTCGTGCTTCGTTGACTATTCGGGGATGTACTCAACTACACAGTTGGAGAACCACTTAAAATCTCTGGGTCTAGTATTCTTGTTTTCTGTTCTTAATTATTCTCTGTGCCTGTGTGTTTGTTGCCATATTTGTTGGTTTGGCCAATTTCTCAATAAATCCCACCTGCGCACAGAGAGTGAGTGATATAGAGGGACATTGATTCTTGTAAGATCGCTAATATCTGTCATGCAAGAGTTATGTTCAGTGAATGTGGAAAGAAATATTAAATGTCTCAAAATGGTATAAACTTGCAGGGAATGATCTCTATGGTTCAGCCGTGAGATTCCGGATACCTGATCTTCCAGCTTTTGCATTGGAGTGTCTTCCCAATCGGGATTCTCTAACTTATGGTGACCTATATGGAATAGGATATGAAGCATCAACCATATTTCGTGGAACCCTCCGTTACGAAGGCAAGATGTGTGTTTGAACTCCAAATAGCATTTTCTTCTTGAGAATAAGGTTTACGAACTCAATACTTAGCATGACTGTCAGAAGGACTAGTGCATTTAAATGGTAACGTGATGTTTACCCTATCCCTCAGCGATCCAAAACGCAATACAGAAAATGAAATAAGGCTCAACAAACCCAAATCTTTAAATGGATGCTGTGTACAGTTCTCCTTGACAAGCTCCCAAAGTTCACATTATTTTCAGCATTTAAGGGATCTTAATTTTGTTGAACTTACCTGCTAATATTATGTGCAGGATTTTCTAAAATTATGGAGACACTGGCAAGAATTGGTTTCTTCAATACGGAACCTCATCCAACACTTCAAAACAAAAAGAGACCTACGTATGTGTCATTCCTGCTTGAACTTCTCAGCATTCAAAGTCGAAATCTAGTGGGAAATGAAATGGGAGAGACTGGTGTCATGGAAGCAATTCTTGGACATGGATTATGCAAAGAGCAAGAAACAGCAACAAAGACAGCCAAAACAATCATGTAAGCACAATATATTGTTTTTTATTTTGTCAAACTGCTGCAGCAGATTTAAACATTCTGAATTCCTGACATTTTCTTGTTTATGTATGGGCCAACTGACTTTCTTTATTCTTTATAGTGTAGTTTGAGTGGCTAAAGTTCTACTTTTATTTTGGATCAGATTTTTGGGATTGCTTGAAGAGGTTGAAATTCCTGTATCATGTCGAAGTGCATTTGATGTTATCTGTCTCCGCATGGAAGAAAGGCTAGCATACTCCTCCACAGAACACGTAAATTTATAAGCTATACATTATGCAAGAGTTTTGAAATGTTTCCAAATTTGGTCAATCAACTTACAGTGTTTGGACCACTTTTCTTAGTGTCAGAAGTTATGTCATTCGACTCATTCTTTCTAATCATTGTTCAATGCTTCTTGCAAATTTTTTACGTATTTATTTATTTTTTTGCTCTACAGGAGATCTGAGCCTACACTATTGAAAACTTAACGGCATAACTTCTTCACCCTTGTCTGTTTTATAAAATCCATTGCCATCGCATCTAATTAGTACCTCTAGTACCCAGTGGCAGCATACATGAGCTAGACGAACATATAATTCTCAGAGTATATATGCACTTCGTTTTAGGTCAACATTTGAATGCAAGTTGGCTGTCTTTTTTGGTCAGGATATGGTGCTTTTGCACCATGAGGTAGAGGTAGAATTCCCAGATGGCAGACCTGCAGAGAACCATAGGGCCACTCTGCTTGAATTTGGGAGGACCGAGAATGGCAAAAGCACCACTGCTATGGCTTTTACCGTTGGGATTCCAGCAGCCATCGGAGCCCTGGTATCCACTTGTTTGACAACCTTGTATTTTCCCCCAAGATCTGAATCAATGCTGGAACTAAACAATGTCATTTGAATTGCCACAGCTCTTACTTGCCGATAAGATCAAGACAAGGGGTGTCTTAAGGCCCCTTGAGCCCGAAGTTTATGTTCCAGGTAAATTTGAAAATCAAATTGTTTGAATCTTGTTGTAGTGTTGGACACCTATTGCGTTAACTAGTTTCCATTTTTAGTCTGGAGATTGTTCCCAACATTTCAAATGGTATGAGTCTGGAAAAAGGAAATGGGCTACAGAAGGGTACTTCGAACTATCCTTTGTGCGTGTTTCTGGTTTTGACTAGTAGTTCATGTTTGCAGCACTGGACATCTTGCAAGCTTATGGCATCAAATTACTGGAGAAGATGGACTGAATTCCATTGCTTTTTGCATCCCTTAGTCTTCCTTCAGATGCGCATCCATAATTTAATGCCATGGTGTACAAAGAGTTACAAGTGAAGTTGGTACAGCTCTGCAATGGTTTAATCTTACGTCCACAGAGATTCAGGACACAGGAATTAGACAGGGGTAGTCTTAGTTTTGGATCCGCAGCCATTACAGCCCTTGAATTGTATAACCCCACCATTAATAGCGGATCACATAAGCAGGCTTAATATGAGATGATATTACATGTCTGGTCACAGAAATTCCGAGATTTGTACAGGGAACATGGGCAAAGTTCTTTCCGCCATGTCAAATACATAGTGGGGACTATGTATCTCTCTCTCTCTCTTTCTCTCTCTCTCTCTCTCTCGGAAGGATATCTGAGATGTACAAAGCTGTTTCGGCAAATAAAAAGCAATGTGTTTTATTTAAAACGGATTATGAAATGCATTCTCTCTTGCATCAATTTATGGGCTGCTCACTCCATAATTGCAGGGGGAGGACATTGCCTTGAGCCTACGAATGTAGGGCGCTTCCATGTGCTCAATCAAAAGTGAAAAACCCTATTTCACCTAGGTTTATCGATTTGCTATGTCTGTTTTCGTAATGAAAAACTCATCAATCAATATATAAACCAAAACACACAAATAGAAAGCAACGAAACAGTGAACTCCAAGATATAAATGGAAAACCCTAGATGAGTAAAACAACGAAAATGAATCAAAACACTATTTTCAATGTGTTGGTACAAGCAATCTTACCTATGATTAAAATCCCCACAATCGAGCTAAAGATCTATTTGTCGAATACATTTACCACACTCAATGCTTTGACCGTCGTTGCCTTAAATCCACAAGTCTTCTGTTTACCTCCTGGAATTCACCGAAGGACTTTATATTGCCTAGAAATCCCCCTTGGGGCTTTTCTCTAATAGAACATCAATAGATGTACATCGATACCACATGGAGATCATAGATACGCTTAAGAACTTACATAATAATCTCCAAGAACCTTCAAAAGAAACTCTCCACAATTTTGTACTAGATGTTTTTAGGTATTTTTGCACTTGGGAGAGAGTGCGGCGCTGCAGAACAAAGTCTGACCTACTTGGTTCATATATTATAGACCCACTGTAAGCTACTAAAGTCACTCGAGCCAAATAAAAGTCGATCGAGCGAAAAATTCAGCGAATCCACCTAGGAGACCTTGCTTGACAAGTTGCTTGATAGTTGCCTGAGCCACTTTCTGATGATAATTCACTTGATACTTCATGATGCCTCGGATCCCGATACATTGATACTACCGCATTCAAATACTTAATACATGTTCAAAATGATTCCTTTCAACAAAAATCCTAAACAGACTCTCTAAAAAGATAAGAAAAATAAAATACAACTCAATAAACGAGATACATAAAATTATGTGTTTTGTCAATAAAATTGCCAACACAATGATCTAGAATTTTTGGGGCTTACAAAAACTTTTTGTTATTGTGAGCTGAACTGTTTAGTTTGTAGAGGTTGTTGAACACTCCATGCCTGTGTATCAAAACCAAGTTAATCAAACATTGATATCAACATGATCATAATAGATTTGTCTCACAATGCACCTTTCAAATTACATTGATCATCCATTTTCATATACCTACTGTTGTTTAACCAAATGCGTAATGATCTCCGATCGGTTTTTATTTTTTTCTTCAATGTTCTCAATATACTCTACAAATTGAACATCTCAGATCATGATATGACGAAATTTCGGTTAAGCACTACATATGTACCAAAAATCAAGTTAATCGGACATTGATATCTACGTCATGAAGATAGATTTGTCTCACCGTACATTTTTCAAATTATACTAAACATCTACACAATGTTTTCAAACCAAGGGTCTAATGATCCATTCAACTTTCTTCCTGAATGATCTATTCATCGTACTCCGCAAACTAATGAATTCTGATTCTGATTCTGCATTTTTAAAATGCGAGGAGCAACAATCTCGAAGTAGCTCTTTTAGATTCTGATTTTGAATTCTGAGACTTTTGAAGAGTCTATCCCTAAGCTTTGTAACTAGGGGTTATTTACCTGGACACCCCCTCTAAGTTCACCTTATATATCGGACCCCCCTACAAGAATTTTCGCTGCCACGGGACCCTCTCTAAGTTTTAAAATCGTCCAGCCCTTAACACCGTTGACGGAATGGATTCAAAGACCCATTTGTCCTCATTTAAAATCCTGAGCTTTTGATCGGACTAACCCTTATTTCAAAACTATTTCGCAATCTACCACACTTTTCAAACTATTTTGAAAAATAGTCTTTCGCGCATTTCTGAAATGAGATATGAACGTTACATGCCATCTGGCATGCCAAGTCAGCTTATACGGGAGCCGTATATACTACAATCACGCGTATTTAGAGTGCGCAATAACTTT
Source organism: Vaccinium myrtillus (assembly GCA_016920895.1). NCBI lineage: Eukaryota > Viridiplantae > Streptophyta > Magnoliopsida > Ericales > Ericaceae > Vaccinium > Vaccinium myrtillus. The sequence continues at coordinate 37,592,828 of CM029277.1, forward strand.
AACTATAACGCATATCAGAAATGCAAAATCAAATTGGATGGCGTACTTCCAGAGTGCGCAATAACTTTAATCATCACGCAAATCGTAAATGTGTTGTTCTTTTCAAACCGAAATAAACCCTACCTTCTCCTTTTTTGCCGACCTGGTGCGCGATCCATCCTGCTCGATCTCCCTCCTCCCTCCTGTGCGATCGACCCAGTGTTTCATCCTTCCCCTGAGCGATTTGGTAACTCACTCCTATTGTGCGCGATCGTCGCGGTCTCCTCTCTCGCCATCTCCACCTGGTATGAGCTCCCTCTTTCTCTCTCTTCTCTCTCTCTCTCTCTACTCTCTCACTACATTGTAAAGTAGTTCAGTTTTAGCTCCCTATTTCGACTGCTTCCCTTAAGGTTGCAAGTATGGCATGATACCCAAATAAGTGTTCTGTGATATTGGGTAGATTTTCACCCCAAAAAAAAAAAAAAAAACATATGTAATCAGAATACACGGAATTAGAGATTGACGAAGATTAAGGCATTACCCTTTTACAAGCTGAAATGGGATGGTGAATCAATGGGTGACCTGCTAAAGGGAACAAAGGCTTTGGATTATTAAACGAAAATGGCCTAAATTCAGTACCTGTACACACATTTACACAGAGTAATCATGATTAGTTAACATAAAGAAATTTCAGATCAGACAATTGAAATTCCAATTTCTTGATCCATGAAAGAAAGAAAAGTAGAAACCCTTGGTGGGTCAACCGACCATATCCAATTGAATTAGATATGTATGAATATACGGAAAAGTTAAATATGTATGGATATAGTAATGTGTTCACTTTGGACTCCAAGTGGAGTAATATTCATCTCCATTCAAGTGGCAATGCCTAATTGGCTAAGTGTTTCCAATTCCCAGTAAATAATGCCAAAAAAATATGAACAAAAAGAATAGAGATAAGATAGGCTAATAACCAACTCAATATTCAAATATATACAAGAAAGAAATTAATTGGCTTAACATATATGCAAGAAATTAACATTAAAGCAACGGGGCAGTGTTGGTGGTACCAACAATTGAATCTGGCATTGGATCATCTTCAATCCATATTAATGATATCATTTGTATGCAGTAAAGCTTACATTATGGAGCCCGAGGCCGTTATTCAGGAGGGGCCCATTGACGGGAGCTTATTGGGGGTATCGACAACAATATAGGCCACATGCCATATGGGATAACAATGTAAGTTACTAGCTTTTACTAATTGTCGTTTTTGGTACTTAATACATTATGTTGTTTGGTTGTAAAAATTTAGCTAAATATTGGCACAACACTTTTTGGAACGTCCAATAGATTGCAAGACGGTTGTGGTTCGCCGAAATGAAGCAAATTTAAAAAGGTTGCCTCCTCCGGATTGACTCGTGGTCTGTTTTGTTAGTTCACTCTCGGCGACGCCGACCGACGGACCAACCCGCGTGCCAATCGGGGCTCGTTTGACCGTTTTGGTATCGAAACTCGGAAAAAATGAACTTAAGGCTTGAATTTGCCGTTTTGAGTACAAAAATGACAAAATCAAACTTGGATTGACTCGTGGTCTGTTCCGTTAGTTCACTCTCGGCGACGCGGACTTGACGGACCTACCTGAGTGCCAATCAGTTGACCGTTTTGGTACCGAAACTTGGAAAAAATGAACTTAAAGCTTGAATTTTCCGTTTTAAGTACAAAAACAACCAAACGAGCTCGGATTGACCCGTGGTCTGTTCCGTTAGTTCACTCTCAGTGACGCGGACCTGCTAGACTAACCCGCGTACCAATCGGAGGTCGTTTGACCATTTTCGTACTTAAAAACTAAAAAAAATATGTAAACAAAAGGTGTCACGTGTCGGACACAGTCTGAGGACACGGCGGTTCGCGCATTTTAAATATGTGTGTCCTGTTGTTGTACTTTTTTTTTGTTTTTTTTAAATTCCCAGAAAATATATAAAGTACTTATACGGAATGGTAGGGCTAAAATTACAATAGGAATGGCATGTTGTTAACGCATTTGAATTATGCGTGACCCTTTTTGACAACCATGTCATGTGACCATTTTTATGGTAATTTTTCAGCCATTTATAGTATGTTTTAGGATATGATTTCCAAATGAAATTTGTAGGAGACGCAGAGTAGTTTAATTTCGACATAATCTTCGGTTAAAATAGACAAAAACTGATTGAGTTTTGATTGTCAAAAATTGGGAAAAAAAATCTGTCATAACTCACAAAACCTTAGGGTTTAGAGTGCCTAACCCTAACATGCACTTATGGGGTGCGCTATAATTTTTGTCGCATAGCGCATTTAAATTATGCGTGACCCTTGTTCACAACCATGTCATGCACAACCATGTCATGCAACCCTTTTTATGGTAAATTTTCAGCAATTTATACTACGTTTTGGGATATGGTTTCTAAATGAAAGTTGTAGGAGACGCAGAGTAGTTTAATTTCGACATAACCTCCAGTTAAAACGGACAAAAGTCGATTGAGTTTTGATTGTCAAAAATTGAGAAAAAAATCGGTCATAACTCACAAAACCTTAGGGTTTAGAGTGCCTAACCCTAACAGGCACTTACGGGGTGCGCTATAATTTTTGTCGTATAGCGCATTTAAATTATGTGTGACCCTTGTTCACAACCATGTCATGTAACCCTTTTTATGGTAATTTTTCAGCTATTTATAATACATTTTGGGATATGGTTTCTAAATGAAAGTTGTAGGAGACGCTGAGTAGTTTAATTTCGACATAACCTTTGGTCAAAACGGAAAAAAATTGATTGAGTTTTGATTGTCAAAATTTGAGAAAAAATCTGTTATAACTCACAAAACCTTAGGGTTTAGAGTGCCTAACCCTAGCACGCACTTACGGGGTGCGCTATAATTTTTGTAGTATAGCGCATTTTAATTATGCGTGATCCTTGTTATGCTAATTTTCCAGCTATTTTCAATCTTAAAAATCCGCTGGGAATTTTCAATGCTTCAACAGTTAATGCGTTTAATTGAATTTAAAATTATTACGCATATTTATATAATCCTTATAATTAAATATTAATCACGCATATTCTAAATTTATTACGGATATAAATAATGCGTAATAATTTTATACTACACTTATCCATTGACTGATATCAAATTAAAAAAACGGTCTATATTCCAAATGATAAGGTCACATCAAATAGGTTGATTAGGAAACACACGTAAATGGTCGGATGAGCACATTAAATATCTCCGACAACAAGAGGCTTCTCGTCTTAAGAACATGTTTCAACACGTAAACGAGTTATTTGAAGCAAATACCCACAAGTCACAAACACGAATGATATCACAATACTTCTTCTAAAACACAGATGATTAGGAAGTGCAGGAACAATGGTACTACAATTGAACTTCGACACTACATTTTATTACAAGCCTCAATCCTCACATGCATATATTTCATGAAGTACGGAATCAAGAAGATGATGGTCCAGCTAGTCTTCCGCATGTTCTCTTGTTGTGACCCCACTGCCCACATGATGTGTAGGTCGTTGATGGTTGAGACATCTGCCAATCCATCTCATTTCGCAATCGATTTACTGGCGGCCTCGAAGACGTTCATTGGGCGGAAGAACTCGTACCCCATCGTTAGGTGGCCAGTACGGTACGTCAGGTAGTGTAATTCAAAGCATGCCACGTGGCATTGTTTAAGTTATAGCGCATTTATAAGATGCATGGTAGTTACAAATTTTTCCCCACAAGTTTGGTCGTCTAGTTGAACAATATAAATTAAACGAACTTTATGTCATTGTAAGGTTAGAAAACGTAAAAGATAACAATGGACAGAGGCGATTCGAAACAATCGCAGATTGATGTTGGAGAAAGTAGTTTTACACCCGCAGCACGTCATCGTCCTCTTGGACATATAATTCTAGGGCTAGCTGGTTTGGTTCAAATGGCATTGGAACGAAAAGAGGCTGGGGTATATGAAGTCGAGGGTTTGAACACACAACAAGTGATTCATAGAGCCCTTAATGTGGCAAGTGAGGACAATGATTTCCTCAAAAATTTTGCATGGTTATCTGCTGTGCGCGAAGGGTACCTAGAACTCCCAGAATACACATATTTGGCTACAGTGACAAATCTACCAAATTTTTCACAGGTGAAACTCGTGAGTTATCGTATAGCTTCACATTTGTTATTTTGACGTCTTTATGGTGCAACTTATAACTCTTTTTTTTAGGTTGTCGCATTGGTGAAATCATGTGTACGAAATGAATTAGGATTCCGATTATTGGAGTTGAAGGTAAATGAATGTTACAAAATTATAATTAATATAGTTGTGACCCACTTCGCCGATATGATTAGCAATTTTTTTATATTTAAAATGAATTGGACCCCATAGGATCTTTTTGGGCCACCCTCCATTACAAGGCATGCGAAGAAGGGATATTTCCAGGAATATATGACGTCGGTAGTTGTCTCATACTGCGGGAGATTGTTCTCTTCCGCCCTACACGGAAGACTGGTTATTTGAATATCATGCTGAACAACTTTCAATCCGTGATTCAAAAATCTATCCTCGATTAAGCAGTAGTTTAAGTTGTTTCCGCGTTTCTGCGTGGTCTGTTGTACTATTGTTTAAGATTATTAGGGCGGTATTATGCTTGTATGTTTGCTCCAAAACTGTGCTGCAAATTTGATGTTATGTTGGGAATTCTTTTTGTCGTCATTAGTTTCTCTAAACTTGGAGATCATTATTACACAATCAAAGTTTTTCCGTTCTGCAACATGAGTTATACCATGCTTAAATGAAAATTATCCACTGCACAAATTTGTACTAAGCCAAAGTTTACGGCTCAACACCTGATATGGTTTAAAAACGCGTGGGGTATGATTAAAGTTATAGTTAATGTGGATCCAATTTGATTTTGCATTTTTGATATGCATTATAGTTAAAGTTATTGCGCACTATAGAAGTGCCCGATCCAATTTCATGTTGCATTTTCGATATGCGTTATAGTAAAGTTATTGAGCACTCTAAATACACGCGATTATAGTATATACGGTCTCGTATACGCTGATCTGGCATGCCACATGGCATGTAACGTTCATATCGCATTTGCGAAATGCGGGAAAGACTATTTTGAAAATAGTCTGAAAAGTGTGGTAGATTGTGAAATAGTTTTGAAATAAGGGTTAGTCCGATCAAAAGCTCTAAAATCCTCTTACCTCTTTCTTACCCATATATGACCCAGATCCATCGACCCATACGGCCATACCTACCCATTTCCTCAATGACGACACCTCCGCTGCCCCTCTTGAAATCTACGTCGCCGGTTTCATCGGCACCGTCCTTTTCATCCTCAATAGCCACCTCTCCTTCGCCGTCCCCGCCGTCAGTATTGACTCTCTGCGCACGTACGTCGTCCCTCCTTTTTAGCTTGACCACAAGAAGCATACCCGACACAACGAGACCAAATAAGCATCATCACCACATTGTTCTATCAACCAAAACATCAACGAAGAGATTCCCCCAGATTCAGTGGACATATCTAATGATACGTGGGTATTTCTTCACAATACGTGGGTATTGACTCTCTGTGCACGTACGTCGTCCCTCTTTCAGCTTGACCACAAGAAACATACATGACACAACTAGAACAAATAAGATCATCACCACATTTTTTTATCAAACAAAACTTGTAAATCATCAACGTGGAGATTCCACCAGTGGACATATCTAATGATACTTTGCATCTTGCACGGGGACTCCTTTATGGAATAGAGATAGTAATAGCTAGTCCTTTTATGTTATTAGGATTTTGCTGGGGATTTTAGGGTTAGCCTATATAACCCCTTCATTAGTTGTAATCTTTTATGCTTTGCAATGCAATAATAGAGTACGTTTGAGTTTGGTAGTATATGTTTGTTTCTCTCTTTCCTTTGAAAGCTATCATGGTATTAGAGCTATAATATCTAGGCCTGTGGGATATTCGCTTCCCGCTGGACGGTTATGCCTCGCCGCCATCCGTTGGACACTCATCGCAATTGTTCATGGAGCTCATCAAAGTTACTATCGAACTCACGTTCATCAAAGGTCACTATTCACGGGTATTGTTCATCGTCAAAGTTTCTCTCTACTTCCTCCTATTTGCATCGACAATTTGTCATTTGTTCAGCTTTGGTTCTTCCTCCTCTTTGCATCTGTTCGACATCAGTTCTTCTTCGTGTTCGCATGTTCTAGTTTTGCACCGCTTTGCATTGTTCAGCACCTTTGCAGTAGTAAATTCGCATAAGTTGATTTGTAGTTAGATTTGCAGTAGTTTATTGGCAGTGACATTAGTATTGGCATTGGCATTGGTATTGGCAATGGTTCAACACCTATTGCACCGTTTGGGTTCATTACTTTCTTGGCAAACTGACGATGCTTTCCGGCTTCCCATCCTGAGCTTGAGGGAGGGTGTGAAGTATAATTGAGGAAAGTATAGTTTAGGAATTATAATTTAGGGTTTCCGATTGTTAGGGTTTCAATTAATTTGGTATTTATCTTTTATGTTAGGGATAACTTAGTTCTTTTATGTTATTAAGGTTTTCCTGGGGTTTTTAGGGTTAGCCTATATAACCCCTTCATTAGTTGTGATCTTTTATTCTTTGCAATGCAATAAAAGAGTACGTTTGAGTATGGTAGTATATGTTTGTTTCTCTCTTTCATTTGAAAGCTATCAGATGGTGGGAAAATTGGGGGAACGGTGGTGATGGTGGTTCACGGTGGGGTTTTAGGCAGTGGTGGTGGGTGGTAGTTCTGTGGTGTACGATGGTGACCGACAGCTCCCACATATTTGTTGGTGGTAAGGTAATGGTGGTGGTGGGTGGTGACTAGTGGTGGGGGAGGGTTTCAGGGGTATAACAGGAACATTTAACATTTTCTAAAACAAATTTCGTTAATTTTATGATGATTCTTAACAGAAGGCTGACGGAAAGGGGTTTTAATACAATATTAATAAATACAGGGGAGTCTCGTGGTATCGAAAATTCTTGTAGGGTGGTTCCGATACAAAGGGTGAACTTAGAGGGGGTGTTTTGGTAAGTAACCCTTATAACTATTCACTAACCCATCCTGCATTTACACTGCCGATTTGTGCTCTCAAACCCTGCTTGCATGTTATCATCTTTTTTTTGCTCTCCCTTTTTGGGGAGCTTCTCTCTCTATACTAAAGAGCTTGCCTAGGGTTTATCCCTATCCTTTCCTTTCCGCTACCCATCCCTTCCTCTCTTCATCCTTCTGAATCTCCTCCCCTTTTTCCCCTCTTCCCAGTTTGGTCTTCCAAGGGGTGGGGCGATGGCCTCCCGGCCCCACCTCCTCCTCCCTTTGCTTCGCCACTCACTTTTCTCATTCTCGTCCGTTTAAATTCCAACCCTGCAACCTCTAGACTCTGCCTCCGCCTCCACGCTAACCCATCCGCCCTCCACAGCCCCTGCTGCCATCTACCACTTCTTCTTTTTAGCTGATGCTGCCTCCCTTTACCCCTTCCACACCGCTTCTACTTTCAGTGGTGCTTGGATGTTTCCAGATCTAGTGGTTTTGTTCTGATGCAGAGGTGAAACTTGGGTGGCCAGACCCCCTTTAGCAAATAAACTCCAAAACCTGTAGGCGACGACTATGGAGTAGTGGGTCTCTCCCAGAGCTGTAACTCGGCATTAGCTCATAGTATTTCGGGCTGACTCGGTGTGACTCAGCAATGGTTTGTCCCGTCTGTCCCAGTTTTTTTATGAGTTGTGTCCTGTTAAGCTTATTTCCAATTTTGTGTTTTTAGTCTCGTGGTTAGTTTACGTGTTTGTTTTCCCGTGGTTTAGTCTTGCCCGTTGTGGTTGCGTGGTTTGCCAGCTTAGCCAAAGTCGCTTTATCGCGCCCAATGCTCATCTTGCTAACATGAGTTTGCATAGCAGTGGCTCCCTTTTCGTGGCAAGGTTTTCATCAACGCTCTAGCCGGTGGAATGATCTCTTTGACGCGTGATGCCAAAGAGGTTTCCATAAATCCTCCCCAAGAGGTTTCCATTCAAAATGTACATCATTAATCCATTGGCAAATCAAGTATTTGGGCACCCTTGCCCCAAAGGTGAAATCAAATATTATCCCATAAGTCCAAATTGTCAAAAGATTGAATAACCAAAAGTCACAATGTCATTTATCAAAATACAAAACTTGAGATGGAAAAATAACTTCATGCATGCATAAGCTTCACATAATGTATCACTCCACAAGCATCCAATCTCGTGCTCCATGCCATGTACCTGAAATGATAGGGTGAGCTCACTAGCTCGCAGGGAAACCAGACTACAACTGCTAGGCATATAAATTTGATGAGTGCACATGATGTGGGTTAACATGAGAAGAAATGATCAAGGAACATAACAGAAGCTAAGACATGTGAGACATGTCCAAGAAGTACCCACGTGTCCAAATTAACATCAAGTGTCCAAAATGATTTCAAGGTGTCCCAAGATACCCATTAATTCATTAAGATTGTCAAAATCACCAACAAGTATCACACATGTCCAAAATTATGTCCAAGTAACCAATGTTCACCAAAATACCATATGTACCTCAAAAACATTTTCATTTCCAAGTATTCAACACCACCCAAGTTTCCATTTTTGTTTCACCAAGATCACCCAAGTTACTCACACAAGTTTAAAACCAAGTCCACAAGTCAAGTTTCGACAAAACACAATAAATAGTCCAAAATCTCATTTCTCATTTCTTTCATTGAAGAAAAATATCATTTTCATTAGTACTAGGGATTTAATCCCTCTGTCGGGTTCCGTAGGCATCGCGTGCCTTTGTTGGGTATTTGCAGGCCCCGCCTGCCTCTGCCGGGTTCCATAGGCCCCGCGCGCCTTTGCTGGGTATTTGTAGGCCCCGCCTGCCTCTGCCGGGTTCCATAGGCCCCAAGCGCCTTTATCCAAATTTTATTTTACCAAATGATGACATTGGTTTAAACACCTCATTATGACAAACATTTCATTCCATTTCAATAACAAGTCCAATTTTTCCAAGTTCCTTTCATTATTTCACATCTTTCGATAAAAAGGGTTACGCTCACACCCACACACGCTTTCCGAAAACCATCTAACTTTCATGTGACATAAGAGTGAGATATTTGTTTATAAAACCATAATCCTCGAGTCAAAACCTGGGCGAAAATGATGCCAAAGGTCGATTATAAGAAGGATTGAACAATCGGGGACCAAACGGACATCAAAGGGTGGCCGAATGCCACCCAAATGACAGGGGCGGCAGCATATGAACAGTAAACAGTGCAAATTTTCACCTCTAAGGTATGGAATTTCAACCCAATCACAATTGAGATAGTTTAGGCTCAAAATAGAGATGCTAGGCAACAATTAAACATGGAGGGAGGTCAATTCCACTCCCAATTTCATCAATCAATGATCAATTTCATAGATCACAAAATCAAAGTGAAGAAAACCCACACAAAGAGGGCAAACATGATTTTTCAAGAAATTGAAGCCAAGAGCAAGATATATGCTACAAATCACAAGTATATAACTAGAGGATGTAGTAATTTGTTTCCCTATCCCAAGGTTTTGCTTGAAAATGGAGGATGAGTGGAACCCTAGGTCTTGAAACCTCAAAATCCCGAAACTTGAGCTCTCGGTGCAAATCCAAGGTGACCCGAGCTCCCCACGGTGCGTAGAACACGGAAATGGTCTTGGTTCTTGAAGTGGTTGAGTGAGGAGGGAGAGTTTTGAGCTTGGAGGAGTTGTTAATGGAGGAGAAGAGAGAGAGAGAGGGGGGCATCGGCCGAGAGGGGCAGAGAGAGAGAGAGTTGACTGATTTTTTGTTAGGTTTGACTATACACACATGTATACACACCTCTCACATTGCACTTACACCACTCATGTTCCAAATGCATTTTAAAGACACCCAAGTGCAATTCATAACTCTCACATTGACCCAAATGTTATTTTTGGAAAATTATGAAAATTTCGGGTCCATACACACTGTGCCAGCAAGGCACGCTCCAGCACGATACTTATTTTCAAAAACCAAACTTAACTAAAGACAGTTTTCTTTACTTTAATTTATTTATGAAAATAAGGAAATACCCCCCATTTGGAAACAATGGCATTTACAGAATTTTGAAATTCTAATCACATCAAAATCTCATCCCCCCACTTTTAGTACAAAACAGAAAATGGGCACATTTTTCTCCAAAGAAAATGGGCGAAAGATGACTTTGCCTTACTCAAAAATAACTTCCCATTATATCATTTTGATTAGAAAAATCCAAGGAACAATTACCGGGACTTTTTATCGGCCAAAACGAAACTTCTCCAAAAGTGATTTTTCATACAAGTCCTTACATCACACCCAAATGTCCTTCGTTATAAAAAAAAAAAAAAACAAATGTGACCCCATCTCACAAATTTTCAATTCAACACTAGTCAACAAACATTTTACAACATTTCTCACAAACCCCAACTTTTATTTTCAAAAAGTAATTAAATTTTCCGGGTCTTTACACCAGCGGTTTTATGGAGCCTCGAAATTTTTTGGTCCCGAGATTCGAAGTCATGACTCTTTGGATGGAGCCCCGAAACTTAACCACCCAACTACCAAAGTTTTTCTGTTTTATTTGAAACCCAACTACCTCACTACTCCACGTGTACTCGAACCTTGTTGTTCGTTTGTGAAGAAGAGCATCATGCTCGTGTTAGGGTGTAGGTATTAGTTTCCTTTCATACTTCATTGTATAGTTCCTTTTCCTTGTTTTGTTTGGAGATCTTTGTGAGTGCCGGATGACACTTCATTAATATATCGATGAATTTCGAATCAAAATTATAAAAAAAACACTGCATGCATGAATGTCTCTTATTGAAGCCTTCATCTTTGCTGAAATGGCTATGATTTGTAGATGTTCATGTATATTTCTGTCATTGCGAGAGTTATTTTTCGAATTAAGAATACCAAAATATTTAGGGGTGGTATTGATTCAGATCGATTAGTCACTTTGGGATACTCGAGATTGTTGTTCTTGGTGGATAATACTACGTCTGTTCCTTTTTAAGTGTGTTGCTTTGTAAATCCAATTTATTAAAGAAACATCATTGCTACACCTTTCACATTAACTGTTACTTCCATTTTACATCTTTCACATCTTTTACCATCACCTTCCAGAATTATCCTCCACTTTTACCCATTAACTCTTTACCCACTAACTTTTCAAAAGAGCAAAGGGTTAATTACCAGCACACCCTCCAACAAAACGTGTTTATCTCGCTCAGCCCCTCTACGAATTTTTCGCTACGGAGACACCCCTTCATTAAAGTATTTTTTGTCCTGTACACCCCTTCTATTAGGGTTTCGTCTAGAACCGTTAAAATTTTGACCTAGATTTTTTAGAAGTCAAAAAATGTACCAATATTGCCCTTCCCTTCACAAAACCGCTCTCTCCCTCCCCCTTCTCTTTGCCTTCCCAACTCCTTTCACAGTGGTGGTGTTTTTCTTCATGGGAACTTTTTCTTTTTCCTTTTTTGTAATCTTTCAAAAGCATTTTCCAAAGTGATTGTGGTTTGGCCTCTTCGTTACTCCTTTGATTGTGTTCGTTTAGCCGGTTTAGTTTTAGTTTAGTTTAGTTTTTCAATCATTACCCTATTTCTCTCTCCAATTGTTATTTTCATTTCTCTCTCTATCTCTCTCCACCCATTACTTCTATTTTCAATCATTACCCTATTCCTCTCTCCACTAATTACCCTACAAACAAAACAAAACAACCAAAATGAACACGGTCTAAAACTCCAAGTCGTTTTCCGCCTCAAGATAGCGCGTGCAACACAAAGTGAGAGTGTATCTCACTCTCCCTGCACGCACCTTACTTTCCCTGCGCGTGCCGCCTACTCCGGTGTTGAACGTCAGCCGAAACTACACCACCGAGTTCGTCTCCTCAAGGCGCACAAGCCTCTGTGATCAAAAAATGTTTTCAACCACTTTTGTACTCCCGTTGTTTAGAATAGAGTCTCTGAGATGAATTGTAAGGACTCGTGTTTTTAAATGTTTTTCCGAAAATAACACTTGGAAAATGGTTTAAAGTGTAAAGTGGGCCAATGTGAGCATGGTAATTGTATTTCGGTGCATTTTAGACACATTAGAAACATAAGGGGCGTATGTGTAATTAAGGGTGTGTATATACACATGCGTGGGGCTAATTTTTTTCAAAACAAATCTCATTTCTCTCTCTCTCTCTCTCTCTTAAGGAGGTTGGCTCTCCTCTCTCTCTCCACTCTCCAAAAATTCTCTCCAATCTCCTCCAGCTCCACCTCGCACACTCCACCACTTCAAGATCCAACCCTAGATCCTTTGTCTACGAGCTATTTGGAGTCCGGGTACCTTTGGTTTCGCTTGGAGGAGGTGTATTTTGGTTGGAATTCAAGAACAAGAGTTAGGGTTTAATTTCCCACCTATTGGAAGCTTAATCTTTGAGGTAGGGGACAAATTTCTACTCCTAATTGTATTTTGTTGATTTGTTGCATAAACCTTTGTATTGTCCACAAATTTCGAGTAACTCATGATTTTCCACCATAAAAAGGGTTTTCTTCTTGATTAGTTGTTGATCTATGATTTTAGCTGTTAGATTACTTAATTAATTGGTACATGATTTATCCTCCTTCCATGTTAATTTGTTGTTTGAAACCTCAAATTTGAGCTTGAACCATCAAAATTGGCCTTGGGTTGAAATTTCACACCCTTTGGGATGAAAATCTGCATGTTTTTGAGCATCCCAATCTGTCCCGACCGCTCGGGCGGTATTTCTAGCAATTGACTGAAAATTGGTTTTCTCTCTCGGTCACCGTTTGACCATCCTTTGACCTCCGATCATGTTTTCGACATACAAACCTTGAACCTTGGTGTAACACCCCGTTTTTCGGACACGTTATGAAAATATTTTCCAAAATAATTTCCTCAAATAAAAGACAATAACAGCGGAAGCTTAGTTCGACTAAAAAGAACTATTTTAGATTAGGTTCAGAAATAAGATTACAACCTCAAATTTAACATTTTTAAAAAGATACAGAGCAACTATGGATAAGAACTCGATGAATCCTTCTTGCGGAACGACGTTTACCTTTAGCTTAATATAGGTCTTTAGCTCCGTCTTCTAAACCTGGCATGGGAATACCAGGGCACGTAGTACCGTGAGCATAAAACGCTCAGTAGAAAAATCCTACCCGAAACCCATAACATATAGATAGCAAATATATATTTCAATTTAAGATAAGGAACAATAAAAAGGAAAAGATTGATCACATTCAAAACTTCTAACTTTTAATCTCTGTAGCATACACTCTAAGATTTCACTATCGAGATCCTTTGTTATATCTTTAAAAGCTAGTCATAACTGTCACATAAATCATCGGGTCCTTCAGGGTGCCCTCGGGGTCCTGTCAGGCTGCCCTCAACAATACGAGGTCCTGCTAGGCCGTCCCCAAGGTCCTGCCAGGCTGCCCTAAACAACTGGGTCCTTCAGGCTACCCTCAACAACACGAGGTCCTGCTAGGCTACCCCTAAGGTCCTGCTAGGCTGCCCCAAACCTGTCACTCCTCCCATTATTCCTTTTAAACTTAACCACGTCTACATGATCCTCTTAAATCCGTAAATCACCCATCATCTTAAATGAATGCAACATTCACATTTAAGAGGTTTAGATGACGCATAAAAAAAATAATTATGCTTCACAAAAAATGAATGCACATTCACATTTCATTCAATAGGCATTGCTCAATCACAATAACAAATAATATACTGATTATGTTTGAAACTAATTAACAGTTCCCCTTACCCAATTTAAGGCTTTCAGCTTCATAACGGCATTTAATTGTTTATTCAAATACAATCATCTAATGCACTTCATTGTTACCTTCAAATATAAGTTGTCTGATCCCTTCACATGTTAAATTAGTCAAAACGTATAAAGAAATCGAGCGACGAATCGTGTATTCTATCATTTCAAAAATTACTTCACAAATCCTCAAACTCCATTCATGAACTAATCCAACACATTGAAGCAGTGGACTGTAATCTTTTCATTTCTACTATCAATCTTAAGCTCTGCTCAATCATAGTCCGTTTCACGTCATATATTCGCATAAACGTATACAAAAATATTCAAAACTCTACATTAATCAACAATATGTGTAAATGAATATATTTAGGGAGATAGAATTTAACTACCTCGATCTGTAGCGCGTAATGAAGTGAGAATGGAGTTGGGTCGTCAGATCAATCGTACGGCAACGGAGCTCCGCCAAAGACACGTTCAGGGCTGTGTTTGGATTGAAACGGAGCTGTTTCGGGGGCTGGTTTTTGGGCTGCAATGGAGATGAAGTACAGAAGCTTTTGGAACTGCTTCGGTGACAGAAACGAGGTTGAGTTGCAGCTGATTTGGGTGCTCTAAAGGAGCTGAAATGCAGCAGCTTCTGGGATTGGAATGGAGTCAATTTTGGGGCTGTTTTGAGAGTTGGAAATGAGTTGGAAATGGTGGTGTGTTGAGATGCTGAGAAGGGAAGAAAAATGGAGGAAGATGGTGATTTGCATTGGAATAAAAGGGTGAAGAAAAAAAAGAAATTGGGCAATCGATTCTCAGCGCATTTCTCTCTCCCTCCATGCCGTTTATCTCCTCTCTCTGTCTTCTTCCGAAAAAAATGTCAGAAGAGGAAGTAAGGGTCTTGGTTCAGTTTTTGAAGAAGCAATTGGGTGAGACCTTGGTTGGTAGAAACATGGGCAGAAGTGAGGAGGGAAGTCAACATAGAGGCTCATTAGTTTCATAAAAGAATCCCATGGATAATAGGGTGTGTGAGGAAGGCTTTGGTATGAAAATTAAAGGAAAGTGTTTACGGGAGTTGTTAGCTTCCTATTGGCTAGAGAAAAAGAGAAGACAAATTTGGTTAAACATGGATTTGATGGAGTACTGATGTGGGAGGTGATGGTAATGGAAAGTGGGTTTAGTTAGGAAATAGGATGGTAATGGAATTAGAATTCGGTTAGGAAGAAAATGAGTAGATATATGCATATATGAACATAATACATGCATGTATATCATCTAGTCTAAATTACAACTAGTTAATCACAAAATTAAATTAACCATTACTAGAGTTTTATTAGGAAAATTATTATTTTTTTAAAATAAAATAAAATAAAATAGTGTGAAAATCCGGGTCGTTACACTTGGTCATGATAATGTTTAATTAACTTGAATTATAACGTGATGTAGTTTCTAATCAATGTGATGAGTAACGAATGGACACGGCGTGGATTTTGAGGATGCTTTGTGCATGTGTGACATGCTATGATCGAGTATAACGGACACAATGGGGTCGAGTTAAGCAAATTGGTTACATTCACTTGAGATTGATTAAGAAATGAGAACTTGACTGAAATGTAAGTCGATGCACCTAGGCCACCACTCGGTGAGTTGCTAGGAAGGGTTCCACGAGGCCCAAAAGACTCAGACATGGGTTCCACGAGGCCCAAAAGACTCAAAAGATGATTTCAACATCCTCGAACTTAAAATTGATGAACTACTGAGATTGATAGTTTAAAGTGTGAAAATGATTGAATGTGAACACTTGTGAGACACGTGGATACTCGAGGACACAATCGGGTAGTTCTCGAACACGCTTGGATATGTTGCGGCCACATGTGGGTACTATATGGACAGTTGTAGCATGTTTTGAACCATTTGTAGTATCTTTTGGTCATTTCATTACTGTGCGTCTTTCCGTATGCACCTATCATTCATTATACACCTGGCGTTAGTAGGAATGTTTACCTACTGGGCTAGTGAGCCCACCCTATCTGATGCAGTAGCCAAGGAGGAAGAGTACTTTTGGCGTTTTAAGCCTCGGGTGGCAAAATCGTAATTATGCTGCTGTTGAATTTTGCGTTGGGCCCACTTGGGTCGGACCCGAATCGGCCCAACGGTCAAGACCCATCGCTTATGCCATGGCGTACGTCGTTTTTCGGGCTTTCGTCGCTGTTTAGGGCTCCGGATGTCCAAATTTGCCGTTTAAGGAAAGATTTGACTTGCCAATTACTTGGGCAAGGAAAATCCGAATTAAGTTGCGCTTTTGGGAAACATTCTGGAATTTTATCTAGTTTCTTATTTTGCTATTATTTCCGAATTTTCCATTTTTGGTAATTTTGCATTTTTTATTGATTTGGCTTCCTTTTCGGGGCAAATCAATTAGGGTTTCCGGTTTCTTATATAATAAGTTGTAAGCCTTAAGGGCGGGGCAGTTTTTGGAGTATTATTGAATGATAAAAGAGTCTAGAGAGCGTTTTCTCTAAACTTTCGTGTTTGTGTTCGATTGTTGCACGTCTTTTTCTGTAGTTCATAAGGCGCCCTGCATCAGTTGGTATCAAAGCATTGAGTTCCAATCCTGACTATGGCCGGAGGACGTGCTGGAGGTCGAGGGGGACGAGGTGATCGTACCGATAATTTGGAGGACATCTATGAAAGAGATGACGTAGCGCAGGAGGCGCGAACGGAGGCACGATTCCAAGAACTAGAACAGAGCATGACGGCTGCAATAGCTGCTTTAGCCGACCAAGTTGCTGCCCTAGCTGTTGGGGGGAATCCACCTCGCCATCAACCGTACAATCGGCGGCCTCGAGAGGAGGACGAAAGTACGGATGGTGAAGCGGCTGAAAACCTTTTTGCTGCGGGGGCATTCGGCGTTGGCAGGGCTGGCGGCGGTGGCTTTCGTCAACAAAGGGGCAGAGGCCGGGAGATCATGGCTGATAACCGTGATTTCCGTCCATGGGAGTCGGGTTTGAGGATCGACCTGCCTGAGTTCCAGGGGGGTTTGACGCCTGAGGAGTTCCTTGATTGGGTTGCGGCTATGGATGAAGTCTTGGAGTTCAAACAAGTTCCAGAGGATAAACGGGTGTCGCTGGTGGCTACCAGATTCAGGGGTAGAGCCGCAGCATGGTGGCATCAATTGAAGCAGACTCGGCTGCGGCAGGGAAAAGACAAGATTAGTTCGTGGGAAAAATTAAAGAAAAAGATGCGGGTGGCTTTTCTTCCCCACAACTACTCGCGTCTGATGTATCAGCGGCTGCAGAACCTCCGTCAGAATTCGCGTTCTGTGGATGATTACACCACAGAGTTCCATCAATTGGTAGCCCGGAATGATCTTGCTGAAATGGATGAGCAATTGGTATCGAGGTATGTGGGAGGTTTGCGTGAACAGTTCCAGTTTACATTGAATATGTTCGAATTATTCTCTGTTTCCGATGCCTATCAAAAGGCGTTGCAGATAGAAAAACAAGCTATTCGCAGGCCTTCTTCGATTCCGTGGAGTGCTACGGCTCGACCCGCGGTCGGCAATACTTCCACCAAACCAATTGCTAGCCTACCCCGCACTAATCCGCCAGCAATTAGGGCAGGCGCTAGTTTTGGTTCTAGGTCGAAGTGTTTTAAGTGTGGTGAGCCTGGTCATCACGCCTTTGAGTGTAGAAAGGGTGAACGACCCGGAAAAGCTTTGTTTGTGGATTCTGAGGGGGATTGTGAACGAGCAGTGCGAGACATACGAGCAAGAGGCAGCATATGAAGAGGAGGAGGCTGTGGAAGAGGTAGTTGGGGATAACGGACCATTATTGGTTGTTCGGCGACTGTGCTATGCTCCGCGTGAGGCAGAGGGTGATTCATGGCTCCGTGGTAATGTGTTTCAGTCTACTTGCACCATTGGAGGGAAGGTGTGTCGATTTGTGATTGATTCTGGAAGTTGCGAAAACGTGGTGGCAGAAGAGGCAGTCCAAAAACTTGGCCTAAAGACGGAGGCTCATCCCAGTCCCTACAAGCTTACATGGTTGAAGAAAGGTAACGAAGTTAAAGTTTCCAAAAGATGTCTAGTTGCTTTCTCTATTGGGTCCAAGTACAGGGATGAAATCTGGTGTGATGTTGTGGCCATGGATGCTTGCCACCTTCTATTGGGGAGACCGTGGCAGTATGATCGTAAGGTGGTACGTGACGGGGGCGCTAATACATATGCGCTATCATTCAATGGTGTGAAGATTGTGTTGCTGCCGTCCAAGGAGGTTGTACCCAAACCACAAACTGGGGAGGGTACCACCCTTCTGACGAGAATACAGTTTGAAGAGGAGTTGTCAATGAGCAAAGTGGTTTTTGTGTTAATGGCGAAAGAGGGTTCTAAGGCCTTGGTAGGAGAAGATATTCCAACAATGGTTCAACCTCTTCTGCAGGAGTTTCAGGAGGTGTTCCCAGCAGACTTACCAGATGGGTTGCCCCCTTTGCGGGATATTCAGCACCAGATTGATTTGGTGCCCAATTCAAGTTTGCCCAATCGGCCCCATTATCGTATGAGTCCGAAAGAGCATGAGGAGCTGCAGAGACAAGTGGAAGAACTATTGTCTAAGGGCTTTATTCGTGAAAGCCTTAGCCCGTGTGCAGTACTAGCCCTGTTAATTCCAAAAAAGGATGGAACGTGGAGGATGTGTGTTGACAGCAGGGCCATTAACAAGATCACAGTGAAGTATCGCTTTCCAATTCCAAGGCTGGATGATCTGCTAGACCAGCTGGGTAATGCCAAGGTGTTCTCGAAGCAAGACTTGAAGAGTGGGTACCATCAACTTCGAATCAGGCCAGGGGATGAATGGAAAACAGCGTTCAAAATTCGAGAGGGACTTTATGAGTGGATAGTGATGCCGTTCGGACTGTCCAATGCGCCTAGTACCTTCATGAGGATGATGAACCAGGCCCTTCGCCCTTTTATCGGTAAATCTGTTGTCGTTTATTTCGATGATATTTTAATATATAGTGCCACGCCTGATCAACACTTGCAGCACTTAAGGGAAGTTCTTACTGTTTTGCGTGCTGAAAAATTATTTGGGGCAATCAAGAAGTGTGTGTTCTTAACAGATACAATGCTTTTTCTTGGATATGTTGTATCCAAGGATGGGATTTCAGTGGATGAGTCTAAGGTTGAGGCTATTCGTAGCTGGCCACAACCGCGGACTTTATTCGATGTTCGCAGTTTCCATGGGCTTGCGGCGTTCTACCGTCATTTTATTCCGCACTTTAGCACTATCATGGCTCCTATAACAGATTGTATGAAGGGTGGCAGGTTTGCGTGGAATGATGCAGCAACTGCTGCGTTTCAATTGATCAAGCAAAAATTGACTTCGGCTCCTGTGTTGATCTTGCCGGACTTTTCACAGCCTTTTGAGCTGCATTGCGATGCATCAAAGGTTGGAATTGGGGCTGTCCTTAGCCAAAATTCTAAACCTGTTGCTTATTTTAGTGAGAAACTAAATGGAGCAAAGATGAATTACAGCACCTATGATGTGGAGTTCTATGCCTTGGTGCAATCCTTGAAGCACTGGTATCACTATCTTATTCATAGTGATTTCGTTCTATATTCTGATCACGAGGCATTGAAGCACCTCAATGTTCAAGATAAGTTGTCCAGTCGGCATGCTAAATGGGCAACATATATTCAACAGTTCTCTTTCTCTATCAAGCACAAGTCTGGTGCTTTGAATCGAGTAGCGGATGCCCTCAGTCGGCGTTCCAATTTTCTTGTTTTGATGCGCACTAAAGTAACAGGTTTTGATGCTTTTCGTGAATTATTGGCAGCGGATCCATATTTTTCTATCGTCATTAAAGATATCGCAGGGGGAGCCCAAACAGAATTCCACATGCACAATGGGTTCTTATTCAAAGGAAATTTGTTGTGTGTTCCGGAGTCCAGCCTGCGGTTGAAAATCATTAAGGAGTTGCATGATGAGGGGCATGTGGGCCGGGATAAGACCTATGCATTGGTTTCTGCTTCCTATTTTTTGCCGACCTTGCGGTGCGAGGTTTATAAGTTCGTGGCAGGGTGTCATATTTGCCAAATTTCCAAGGGAACGGCCACTAACGCAGGTTTATACATGCCATTGCCAATTCCTTCCCACCCATGGGCCGATGTCAGCATGGATTTTGTATTGGGGCTGCCACGTACACAACGTGGTCATGATTCAGTCTACGTGGTGGTCGATCGATTTTCAAAGATGGCACACTTTATCGCATGCAAGAAAACTACAGATGCTGTTAAGGTGGTGCAATTGTATTTTTCGGAGGTTTATCGCTTGCATGGGCTGCCTCTGTCTATCGTTTTTGATCGGGATACCAGATTTTTGAGTTATTTTTGGCGTTGTTTGTGGAGGCTGGCCAACACTCAATTGGATTTTAGTACGGCCTATCATCCCCAAACCGATGGCCAGACTGAGGTGGTGAACCGTTCTTTGGGTAATTTACTGCGCAGTTTGGTGGAGGATCATCTTAAAAGTTGGGATCAAAAGCTGTGTCAAGCAGAGTTTGCTTTCAACCATTCCGTCAATCGGAGCACGGGATTCTCTCCTTTTCAGGTTGTGTATGGATTTAACCCGCGCACACTAGTCGACTTAGCTCCTGTCCCAAGCTTGAAGCGTTCTAATGGCAAGGCTGAAGATTTCATGACAAGTTTACAGCAGGTCCATGCCGAGACTAAGTTGCGTTTGGAGAGCAGTACAGCCAAGTACAAGGCAGCGGCGGACAAGAAGCGCCGACTAGTGGAGTTTGAGGTTGGCGATTTCGTGTATGCGGTCCTCACTAAAGACCGTTATACATCTCATGAGTATAACAAACTGGCTGCTCGTAAAATTGGCCCTGTGGAGATTCTTGAGAAGATCAATCCAAATGCCTATCGTTTGAAGCTTCCTAGCCATGTTCGTACTGCAGATGTGTTTAATGTCAAGCATCTAATTCCATTCAGGGGTGATAGCTCGTCCGATGATGATGCAAATTCGAGGGCGAATTTCTTTTTAGAAGGGGAGGATGATGCAGTAGCCAAGGAGGAAGAGTACTTTCGGCGTTTTAAGCCTCGGGTGGCAAAATCGTAATTATGCAGTAGCCAACGGTCAAGACCCATCGCTTGCGCCATGGCGTACGTCATTTTTCGGGCTTTCGTCGCTGTTTAGGGCTCCGGATGTCCAAATTTGCCGTTTAAGGAAAGATTTGACTTGCCAATTACTTGGGCAAGGAAAATCCGAATTAAGTTGCGCTTTTTGGGAAACATTCTGGAATTTTATCTAGTTTCTTATTTTGCTATTATTTCCGAATTTTCCATTTTTGGTAATTTTGCGTTTTTTATTGATTTGGCTTCCTTTTCGGGGCAAATCAATTAGGGTTTCCGGTTTCTTATATAATAAGTTGTAAGCCTTAAGGGCGGGGCAGTTTTTGGAGTATTATTGAATGATAAAAGAGTCTAGAGAGCGTTTTCTCTAAACTTTCGTGTTTGTGTTCGATTGTTGCACGTTTTTTTCTGTAGTTCATAAGGCGCCCTGCATCACTATCATTTTCAGGTAACCAGCAAGGAGCATGAAATAGATGCTTAGAGTGTGAATGCATGATTTGAAGCATACATGATCATGATATGTATTTCATCATATTTATACTTAGTATTTTGGAGAGATGATTATGTAACTGCTATTACTTCATCCTTTTGACAAGTTTGGTATTTTAATAACTTAAACTTATTCATCACTTATGTATTCGGGTATGGGTACCCCTTGACTTGAAAATTGCGTATAACTTTGTCTTGGACTTATGTATTCGACTTTGACTTTTGAAAGGTTATATGACTTATGATCTATCCCTCCCACGTGGATTCATATGTATTTTGATTATTAAAAATGAGGGCATGACATAAATCCGTGGTCTGATGGCCGGCGAGTGTCCGACGAGGTTGGGCGAGGTTAGAAAGTCATCGAAAAGCTTTGTCGGATGTGGACAAGAGTCTCTAGAAGGCAAAAAGCTTCGTCGGAAGTCGTTGATGGGGATATGGAAGGGAGATCAAAGGGATAGATGTGGAGGAGAGGAGGTTTGGAGGAGGGAAAGGTCGGGTGGTTTCAAGAGGAGGGCGAGACGGTTACGCCGGTGACTGTGGGACGACCCTTCACCAGTTGTGCTCGGTGGTGCTGACGGGGTGGCTGGTGGGGTGGGTGTGGGTCGGTGGTTTGCTCAGAGAGAGAGAGAGAGAGAGAGAGAGAGAGAGAGAGAGAGAGAGAGAGAGAGAGAGAATGGGTTTGGGTGTGGATGGAATTAGCTAATTGTGTGTATATATACATAACGGAACAATGGTCTTTTCTTTCATTCTGTTAACGGTGTTAGAACCCTCTCTAAGAAAACTTTAATGAAGGATTGTCTCCATAGCGAAAATTCATAGAGGGGGTGAGCGAGATAAACACGTTTTGTTGGAGGAGTGTGCTGGTAATTAACCCGAGGGAAAAATAATAATTGTACAAACTTTTATTCAATTTTTTTTCAAAAACACACTTATTAAAGAACAACCCAAAATGGAATAGTCGACAAACTTCAATGATCATTTGGTGAGTTCAATTGGCTACTAACGGAGTTGGATGCCATTGGTGCAAAGATTGAGGAGGATTCTTTTGTTGGTTTCATTGTCGTTGTCGTATGAGCATCTCCGGACTACATTGATGTATGGAAAAGATGCTCTTGGGCTTGATGAGGTTGTTGCCATACTCCTATCCCACAAGTCGATGCTGAAGGATAGCAAAAGGATATCGGAGGAGCATGTTATGGTTGCATCCGATCGTGGTCAAGACTGGGGTAGGACAACAGAGAGGCAAAATGGTTCCAAGCCAAGGGGGCGTTCACACTAGCGAGGTGGTGAGTCACATGTTGTTAACAAAAGGACATGCTATTTTTGTAATGAAGAAGGACACATAATGAAGTTTTGCCCAAAGTTCAACGCGAGGATAGATGAAGAGAAAGAAAAATCCAAAGTGGTGGTTGTTGAGAGTTTTGCCGAAAATGAAGGTGATTTGCTCACAGTGACTTCGGAAGGTATGAAAAGTTTTGATTGGTTATGGATTCCAGTTGTTCATTTCACATGTGTTCAAATAGAAAAATATTTTTACTCGTATGAGGGGTGTGATGGAAGTACCGTTAGGATGGAAAACAACACCATGAATAAAGTTGTTGGCATATGAACGGTATGATTTTGTATTGCCAGTGGAAGATTTGCGAGGTTGACCGGAGTCTGATATTGTCACGCCCCAAAAATGGGAAATGACCGGCCGTGTGCCACGGGGCAAACCCATGAAACACGAAGCCTAAAAATAAAATAGACCATAAAAATAAAATAACCATTCTTTATTCAATAGCAAAATCAAAACCAAATTTGTCTCAACATCAACATGGGAGCAACCGTCCCATGAACCCAACAATAAAATTTTCCACCAAAGATAACAAAAAGCAATTTATCAAAAAGGTTTAACAAAGAGTGGAAGCGAATAAATAAAATACTAAAACTAGGATGCAATATCCTATGGAGGTCTACACAAAGAATTCCCCGAGATGCCGCCAGAGTCCTCACCTATTGACTCGATTTTCCTGAAAATGGTGTTGGAATAAATCCGTCAGCTGACAAGCTCAGTGAATGGCAAATCATGTATAATAAATAAAGTTCTCAAGAAGGGATAAAATATTTTACCATGTAAATATAATTTGGCATGCGAGATGTATAGCAAAACAATAAATTACCAATAACAAGCCTCAATGGTGATCACAATACGATATCCAACAACAATGGGGAACCACAACCAATGCCAAACAGTACCAAGTGCCAGTGAACAAATATCTCAGAAATTGGATCCAATATCGAAGCTTAGAGTCACCACGAGTAGGCAGCCCGTGGAACTTATCCCTAAGAATGATCCGGCGAAAGTCAGCCGTTGAGCATTAGGGTCACCGGCCAGAACACGGTCTCTTCCCTAATGGTCAGAGTCACCCGCACGCAGAGGATTAATTTCCCTGGACTTTCAATAATAAATGTTCCCATCAATATCCACCAAGTTCTCACCAAAAAGAACATATTTTTTTTATCGTATGCCAATCAAAAGATCAAACATAAACAATTCATGTTTTCAATAATCAAATGATAATTTTCCCAAAAGAATAATTTAAGGGACACGACGAGTTCGAAAATACGTAACATGTTTAACCACTCACCTGGATCCAAAAACGATGCACTCGAATACGCAAAAAAGAGACTAACCTGTACAAAACATAAACCAAGAGTAATTACTAACTAGCTATTCTCTAAGCAACACAACCTATAACAGCTAAAAATAATAGTAATAATAATTAACCAAATCTGAATCTAAAATTGTCTCAGCTACCAAAATCTACAAAGTTCAAAACTCCAATTCCCAATTCCCAAGTCCCAAGTCCAAGAATCTGTCGTCTCCTGACCCAACTACCAAAACCTGTAAGGCATGTTCAATATATCACACTTAATAATTCTATGCAAGCCACGTTGGATACAGCCATAGGTAATACATCTCCCTTTAGTTAATCCTTCTTCAATTCCCGCACATGCATTCGGAAGGTAAATAATAGAAAAAATCCCCGCCCCAACAATTATGTATATGACCCAAAATCCAATCATCTCATCCACCAATCGTCTTTTGATTTCACAGCACTCCAACTCCGGTTACATCCGTGACACCATCTCCAGTAATTTCATACAAATAAGTTAAATATTCAAAGACCTAACGTGTAACCAAATAACTTGATGCTCTCCTTCTGCTCCCAAATAAATTGTTCAAATTTACTAAAATAATAAAGATGAACGAGTTACGTACCGCCGCGGATCGAGTACAGGATTAAAAGAAAACCGCAAGAATCTCTTCCACGGCTACTGCCTTCTATTCCCAAAGCCTCCTATCTCAAAGCCTCCTTTTTATATTCTCTCAAAATATAACCCTAGCCCACACTATATGACTCCTGTAGAAGAGTAGTTTATTAAAATTACCCACTAACTCAAAAATCCCTATATTACGGCTAACTGACTAATTAGAGTATTTAAATAACAAAAACATCTTTAACAAAAGAAAAGGCCCAATAAATATAATCTACGTACTAATACATGCTTATACCCCCAAGCAGTAATGATGTCACTATTACCCACGAAAATAATTAATTAGGATCCGGCCACAACGCCGTATCATAAACGGCAATAAAATTTCTAAATAAAAATAGATAAATAAATAAATAAATGCTAGGGCGTAACATCCTTCCCCCCTTAAAATAAATTTCGTCCTCGAAATGGCATACTAACCTCATGCGAACAAATGTGGGTACTTTTCGCGCATCTCCTCATCAAGCTCCCAAGTGGCTTCTTCTACTAAATGGTTGCGCCACAACACCTTAACTAAACGAATCGTTTTGTTGCGAAGTA
This sequence comes from Vaccinium myrtillus, assembly GCA_016920895.1. NCBI lineage: Eukaryota > Viridiplantae > Streptophyta > Magnoliopsida > Ericales > Ericaceae > Vaccinium > Vaccinium myrtillus. The sequence continues at coordinate 37,618,153 of CM029277.1, forward strand.
CCTTATCCTTCTTATCGAGAATTTCAACCGGTTGCTCATCATAGCTTAAGTCATCACGAACATGAAGTGGCTCATAATCGATCACATGAGATGGGCTATGGATATACTTCCTCAACATTGATACATGAAAAACATTATGAACCCGAGCCAAACTAGGCGGCAGCGCCAACCGATAAGCCACCTCACCAATCCTTTCCAAAACCTCAAAAGGCCCAATATAGCGTGGACTTAACTTCCCCTTTTTGCCAAAACGAATAACACCTTTCCAAGGGGACAGCTTAAGAAACACCATATCTCCTATTGCAAACTCTAAATCCCTCCTACGATTATCCGCATAGCTTTTCTGCCTACTCTGAGCTGTTACAAGTCTCTCCCGAATACTGGCAATCTTTTGGGTCGCATCCTCCACCAAATCTGGTCCCAAGAGTTGCCTCTCTCTAACCTCATACCAACATATGGGTGATCTACACTTCCGTCCATACAGAGCCTCATATGGAGCAACTCCCAAACTCGAATGGTAACTGTTATTATAAGCAAACTCCATTAACGGCAATTGATCATCCCAATTTCCTTTCCACTCCAGGCTACATGCCCTCAACAAATCCTCCAAAGTCTGTATAGTCCTCTCAGACTGGCCATCGGTCTGCGGGTGGTAAGCAGAACTGAAAAGTAGGCGAGTACCCATTGCAGACTGTAATGCACCCCAAAACTTAGACACAAAACGGGGATCACGGTCTGACACAATTGATACAGGTGCTCCATGAAGTCTAATAATCTCCCTCACATACAATTGCGCTAATCGCTCCAACGTATATGTCATCTTAATAGCAATAAAATGAGCTGTCTTAGTGAGCCAATCAACTATAACCCAAACAGCATCATGCCCACTGCTAGTCCGAGGCAACCCAGATACAAAATCCATAGAGATATGATCCCACTTCCACTCAAGTAACGGTAATGGCTGAAGTTTCCCTGCCGGTTTCTGGTGCTCTACCTTAACCTGCTGACATGTAAGACACTGTGCCACAAACCTCGCAATACCCTTTTTCATACCATTCCACCAAAAATGTTCTCGTAGATCCTTATACATTTTAGTGCCACCTGGATGAATACTATACCCAGAGCTATGAGCCTCAGCCAAAATCTCTGTTCTCAAATCACCACCACTTGGCACACAAACATGATCCCCAAACCTAAGTACTCCATCCGTACCCACACTGAACCCTCTACTCTCGCCCTTCGATATGCCCTCCAAAATCCTTTTACACACACGGTCATCTTGTTGAGCTAATCGAACTCTATCCAACAAATTCGGTCTCACTGTTAACTGGCTACAAATAGCACCACCTCCATGATGTACTACCTCCACCCCAAACCGCCTAAGGTCCTCAATCATATGTGGCTGAACAGTTAAAGATGCCAAACTAGCCCCAGAAGACTTTCTACCTAATGCATCTGCCACTACATTCGCCTTTCCTGGATGATACAAGATACTAATGTCATAGTCCTTCAACAACTCAAGCCATCGCCTTTGCCTCAAATTAAGTTCTTTCTGGGTAAAAATATATTTAAGGCTCTTATGATCAGTATAAATCTCACAAGTCTCACCATACAAATAATGTCTCCATATCTTTAGTGCAAAGACAATCGCCGCCAACTCCAAATCATGGGTAGGGTAATTCCTCTCGTGCACCTTTAACTGGCGAGAAGCATAAGCTATCACTCTACCATGCTGCATAAGCACACAACCCAAACCTTGGTGAGATGCATCACTATAAATAACAAAGTTACCACTCTCAGTAGGCAACGCAAGTACAGGTGCCGTAGTCAATCTCTGCTTAAGCTCCTGAAAACTGTGGTCACAACTATCTGTCCATTCATACTTCACTCCCTTCCGAGTAAGATTGTAAGTGGCAGGGCAATGCGAGAAAACCCCTCCACGAACCGCCTGTAATACCCAGCAAGACCCAAGAAACTACGCACCTCTGTCACTGATGTCGGACGTGGCCAATCGACAATAGCCTCCACCTTCTTACTATCGACAGACACTCCCTCCTTTCCAATCACATGTCCAAGGAAAGACACACTATCTAACCAAAACTCACATTTCTTAAACTTCGCATATAACCTTTGCTCTCTAAGAATCTGAAAGACTATCCTCAAATGCCCTCATGCTCCTCATGCTCCTCTCTACTCTTGGAATATATTAAAATATCATCAATGAACACCACAACAAAATGATCAAGTTGGAGTTTAAAGACCCTATTCATCATATCCATAAATGCTGCAGGGGCATTAGTCAGACCAAAAGGCATCACTAAAAACTCATAATGTCCATAACGTGTTCTAAAAGCTGTTTTTAGAATGTCCGCCTCCCTAACCTTTAACTAATGGTAACCAGACCTCAAATCAATCTTTGAAAACACCTGAGCCCCTTGCAATTGATCAAACAAATCATCTATACGTGGTAACGGATATCTATTCTTAACTGTAACCTTATTCAACTCTCTGTAGTCAATACACAATCGCATAGAACCATCCTTCTTTTTCACAAACAAAACAGGAGCTCCCCACGGTGACACACTAGGCCTAATAAATCCCTTATCAAGCAATTCTTGCAACTGCACCTATAACTCCCTCAACTCAGCTGGTGCCATTCTATAAGGAGCCTTAGAAATAGGCGCTGTACCAGGAACAAGATCTATTGTGAACTCAACCTCACGATCTGGAGCGAGACCAGGTAGGTCCTCTTGAAATACATCAGGAAATTCCTTTACTATTGGCAACTCCTCCAATTTCTGTACAGATTGTTCCTCACTCACCACATAAGCTAAGTAACCACAACACCCCTTCCTCAATAATCGACTTGCCTGTAGAGATGAAAGAAAACTAATCGATGACACATTTCGATCCCCTTGTAAACTAAACTCTAACTCACCTGACATAGCAAAAACCACCCTCTTCTTACTGCAATCTATGGTGGCATGGTATTTTGACAACCAATCCATCCCTAGGATAACATCAAAGTCACGCATCTCCAAATGAAATAAGGTCTACTGGTAAAATTCTGCCACCTATCTCTACACCACAAGACTTAGACATCTCATCCAATTTCACTGTTTTCCCCACTGGAGTAGCCACCATAACACATATGTCTAATACCTCAATAGCAATAGGTAATTGGCGCAGATATCTAGGAGCAGCAAAATAATGTGTAGAACCAGAATCAAACAAAACTCGAGCAGGTACATTCGAAATAGAGAGAGTACCTTGCACCACGGATGGCGCATCCTTAGCTTGCTGCTGAGTCAAAGCATACACACGCCCCTCAGTCACATTCTTCTGCCCCTGACCCCCATTTCGAGCATGCTGCCTATAACTCCCCTGATTATTTGACTGTCGCTGATTATGCCCACCTCCATGTACTGGCTTTCTATGACCTTGAGATGCCTGATTCCTTCCACCAACCTGAGCTCTACAATAGGTTGAGATATGACCAGCTTGCCCACAAGTGAAGCATATCCGAGGTGATCCATCACAACGAAAAGCCGCTGCGTGTGGCTTACCACACTTGAAGCATGGTCTCGATGCCTCCCTCACCCCCTCATTAGTTTGAATCGATGTTTGCACCCTTTTTGAGGGATATCCACTACCACTACTTTGTCCTGACCTGTACCTCTTGTACTGATTCTCTGCACCCTTTTCCTCTGCTATATCCTTCTCTGCTGTCAGAGCTTTAGTCACAAGCTGAGATACGACCTCGCTGTCCAATAAAGAAACCCTTCCACGAATGTCAGGTCGAAGCCCCCTCAGAAAATGCCACACCTTATCTTCCTCTTTTTCCACCAGTTTTCCTGCAAACCTTGACAACTCATCAAATTTGCGCTGATATTCTGCCACTGACATATTCCCTTGTTCCAATTTCAGAAACTCAGTGCGCTTTTGATTCTTAATTGCCGGTGGAATATATTTATCTTCAAAATCCTTCTTAAAAGCGCTCCAAATTAATTCATGCTCCTTTCCCTTATATTTCTGCTTGGCCATACGCCACCAATGCTCTGCATCCCCTTCTAGCTTATACGTTGCCAGTGACACTTTCTGTGTCTCAGAACAGCCCAAAATGTCAAATATCTTTTCCATCTTTAATAACCAAGCTTCAGCATCAGATGGTTTGTCAGACCCCATGAATGATGGTGGAGTAGTCTTCAAAAACCAATCCAGAACTGTACCCTTATCCAAAGTCATTGACCTTGATGCATCTGTTGGTCCTGCCTGTGCCTGTTGCCCTGTGAACATTCCCACTAACGTCTGAATGGCTTGATAAGCAGCTGTGGGGTCAATAGTAATTGTGGGTGCAACAGAATTGGCAATAACTTGTGTAATTGGATCAACGGGGGTTGTTGTGTCAATTGGCTCAACAGAAGGTTCCTGGTCTAGTGTATTATCGAGAGCAGTGGGGGAGACACCACCTCTGCCACGACCCGTTGAAGTAGTAGGACCACGACCACGGGCAGTAGGGGTGGCACGACCACGGGCAGTAGGAGTGGCACGGCCATGGCCACGAGCGGTAGGAGTGGCCGAACCGCGACCTCCAGCTGCTGAACCCCCATAAGTGGACCTAGTAGTACGACGTGAGCGATCCATCTCCTAAATTTCATCAAAGAAACAATCCATATATAATTATGTAACAGTAAAACAATAACCAATAAACTATTAAATAATAAATAATTAAAGAACTACCTAGAGGACTCTGGGGACTTGGACCTCCACTAATGATAATGATGCAATACGAATGCAAAAGTTCTTTTTTTTATTTTTTTTTACCTTTTTTTTTATTTAACAAAAACCTGAGCTTTGATACCACAATACTTTCGCCGGATCGTTCTTAGGGAAAAGTTCCACGGGCTGCCTACTCGTGGTGACTCTAAGTTTCGATATTGGATCCAATTTTTGAGATATTTGTTCACTGGCACTTGGTACTATTTGGTATTGGATGTGGTTCCCTAAGGGGGGAAGATTGTAATACCCCAGGTTTGGGAGTAGATGGTGTTTAGTCCCACATTGGTTGTTTACATGAGTTATCTTGGGTATGTAACAAACCATGTGGGCTACTACTAGCACCTTGGGCTTAAGCATTTTGGGCCATGTGGTGTGGCTTGTGGATCAAATCAGGGTACTGGGCCAGTGGTCTACATGGGGCGTTACAAATATGTGCCGAGATTAAGGAAAATTTTAATTTCTTCGGGAATGTTGGATTCAAATGGTTGTAGTTTTGCGTCAAGGGATGGCGTTCTTGATGTTTTCAAGAATGATAAAATAATGGTGCAAGGAAAAATGGTGGGCAATTTGCACGAGTTTCAAGGCCGTGTTGAGGTGCGACGCGCAAATGTTGGATACCGAGCAAGCAAAAGGGATGGGCGCCGAGTTATGCAAGTGTGGCGTATAAAGGCGAATGAAAATGAATCTTTATGCGTGGAGAGAGGCATCGAAAAAGAAGTGCATAACTTGATAGTCTCTGATGGAGCATTGTTCGAGAAAATTGGTATAGGAAAATTGCGCGCAAGAAAAAGGGTCACTTTCGCACCAAATTTGGTCATCTATATTTTCTATTAGGCACCCAAGCAAGGGTTGCGAGACGCCCAAGTAAGGGGGTGCAATTCACATGTGCAAAAAGGGGTATTTGTTTGGTTTTTGCCCATGTGTGATTGCTTTGAATAGAAAAGAGTTTTTGTTAGCAGTAGTTGAGCATTTATTTGCTCTAGTTATTTGCTCTTTGGAAACTCCAGGAAGTTTATAGCCGGCTGTGCATGCTCAAGTTCTATGGAGCATTTGTTGCGATTGGTCTAGATCATTCTCGGCCGTTGAAGAGTTCGCTTTTGGTGTGCGTATAAAAGGGCTATGTGCTGCCTATTTTGTGTGCGAAAAAGGCAGCAGAATTGTGTGAGAATATTGTTTGAGTGTGTGAAGGAGATAAGAAGACTAGTGTGCTTGAGAGCTTGGGTTGGGTTATTTTTATCTTATTGTAACTCATTCAATATTAGTGAAAATTTGCGTGTTTGTGTTCTCGATTGGAAGTACTTCAGCGTGGGTGTGTTTATTTGATTGATCCCTATCACTTCGTTGAAGACCAGTACGTGAAAGTTCAGTTAAGCATTTCCTACAATGTATGTTGCATACAAGAATTGAGTTCAATGTTGGTCCCCGGATTAGTCGGTCCACTAGGCTCGACGCTGAAGTTATCAAGAAACAGTAGTGATCTGAACCAGTTACCCAAACCACTTTTATAAAACAGTCGAGGAAAATAATTGATGCTCTACTTCTTCCCAACTATGAACCTTCGTGACCAGCGGATGTTGATTAACAGACTCTATCTTGCACCAAGGATATGAATTCTCATAATAAAAAAGTAGAACCCTAATTCCAACTTCAGCACATTCTAAGGCATATCTAGGGTTATCATCAATCAAAACCTTTGCTCCCAATGACCTTGCAGAGAAAGATCACCAAAACAAAGCTGTTAATAATTCCATGTAAATTCATCAAGAGAGTGCTAATGAGTTGAATACATTAACATATTCAAGAGGCCAACAAATAACAGGGTGACATACAACTCAACGGATAGATCAAGTGGTAAGAAGTGTAGGGGTAAGTGCCTTCCAAGCACGGGTTTCTAGTTCGACTCCCTCTAAGGCTCCGTTTGTTTGGTCATAAAATGTTTTCCTAAAAAGTGTTTCACCTACTTTCCAGTGTTTGGTTGGACAAATGGCAAGTAAAATACTTTTTAGTGTAAAATGTTTTCCTTGACATGGCGGAAAACAATTTACATAGAAAACAGGCGTAAGTTGTTTTCATAAAGGACCTTTCTCAACATGAATACCCGCCAGTTCTTGTTTCCCTAAACCCCACTGAACTTCACTGACAACAACACACACTCTCTCCCTTAATTTTTGTTTCTTCCACTACAAATTTTATACAAAACTAAAATATATACATATTCCTATCCGTACGTATATTTATATGTATGTAATTGTGGTTCATATTTCGGTTAATTTAAAAAACAGAACAACTAATGCTGGGAAAACAGAGTAGTGGATAAAATTTGGAACATTTTTGTTCTTGAAAATATTTTTCAAGTGCAACCAAACACTGGAAAACAAAATGAAAACAAGCATTTTACGCAACTTTATTTTACATGAAAAATATTTTCCGTTCAAAAATACTTTACATCAAAACAAATGGAGCCTAAGAGTGAACAGATATCTGCTCGTTCTCGCTTTCTTTTCCTTCATTGCCTTGTCGAAGATTCGCTTCACCTTCTTGTCATCTACACCTGAGATCATTTGCTATGAAAACAGTAGATTCGTTTCAGTCTTTCAAATGTATCGATTGTGCTAAGAATAATCATAGGAAATTATGTAGACCTAATAAACATATTACCAAAATATGCCCTGTCAAGACGTGGCAGGTCCCACTTGGTGTGAGAAGCGCATATGAGGGCTCTATATTCTGCTTTCTCACCAGCACCTCAGCTTACAAATCAATTATCTAGAACAAATTTTTTTGTACAAGTGAGACTTTAGTTTATTCTGTACTAAAATAAGAAGGCTACGTCATGCAGAAATGAAATAAGAAACAAGTGTGAACTACGAAGCAAAGTCTCACCAACATCTCAATTCATGCTTTAATTGTAGTAGTGAAGTGCGAATGCATTGACCTTCAACACAAACAATTGCAATGCTATATGCCCATGAGCCAGTCAAGTTGGAAATGCCCAACAAACTAGTAACTAGATCAATGGAGACTAGTGAGTTATTAAAGGTTGGGTTGAAAACTAAATGCTGCAAAAGATGATTAAATTTTACATGTTTATAATTTTAGCTGATCTTTAACGAGTTTTTATCTAGCCAATCACGAGCCAAAGTTGTATACTTTTTCTTACATTGGTTCCGAGTTCACCTCCTCCGAGTAGGCGGTCTACATCTCCTGGATAAATACACAATGCAAAATCATCAGCTGCCCATAAGCAAGCACTTCTGACAAAGGAAACAAACAAAAAACCAAAAAAAAAAAAAAAAACATGATTTGTATCAAACCAAATGTAATGTTGAAGTTTTCTTTTTTTGATAGTTTACCTATCCTTTGTAGACAGCATGGTATTTCGACTTTGGCCTTATCGGACACTCGGGAGACTTGATTGGAACATTGGTCGCTGCATTCATCAATTCCTCGTATTCCTTTTGCCTTTTTTCCAATCCTTAGTGGGTACTCATAGTCATTGAGTTCAATCCCTTTCTTCTTCCTCTCCTTCACATGTTCAAACATTGAATTCTTCAGTGCTGCTTTTCCTTTTTCCTCCCGAGCGCGTTTGTCCTGTTCAGCTTTCTGGGTTATTTCATGCACATGTGTTTCAATGTCCCTTTCCTCCTTCGCTTTGTTCTCTTGAGCTTTCTGCGTTGCTTCATGGACAACCATCTCAGCCTCCATTTCAAAATTTCTTTCAGCAAGGAGTTGAACCTGCTCCCGAAGTATTGTGTTTTCCTCTTCTTTTGTAGCAGATGCCAACACTTCTTCTCTTGCCAGTTTTTCCTTCTCAGCTTTTTCTTTTTCTAAGTTTTCAATCTTCACTTGGTCCTTCTCTCTCTCTTCAAGCAAATTTTGAATCTTCTCTTGTGCTTCTCGCAGTTGTGCCTCCATGCTATCCTCATTCTTGTTGTTCAGAAGCTTCTCAAGCTCATCAACCCTATTAGTTGCCTTATGTTTGTCGTTCAACAGTCGTTGCTCTTGTTCCAGTGCTTCCTTAAGAATGCCCTAAACCGTTTTCTCCCGCTCCAGTGCTTCCTCAATCTTCTTAGTTGTCCCATCCTTTTCCTTCAACAACTCCTCTTGCCTTGCCAATGCGTCCTTGAGCATGTTCTCAACCTCTGCAACCCTCTGAGTTGCCTCCTGTTTATGTTCCAACATCTTCTTCTCCCTTGCCAGTGCTTCCTTAAGAACTTCTTCAATCTTTTCCTTCTGAACTCGCGTTACTTCGAGTTTTTTTCGAAGTTCAACAACCGACAAAGAGTCATCTTGGGACTTGTTCGCTGTAGAGGGACCGGAATGTAGACTTGCTGGCTTTGTTATTTTTTTGCACAACCCTGTCACATAGGCATGCTCCTTGGGATTGAGTCCTTCAGTGTCTGCTGATAGAAATGGTGTTTCAGGGACTACAGTTTCCATGGGAGAAGTTGTTGTTGTTGTTTGGTAGTCACTTGATGTATTTTGGTATTCATCCCTTGCTTGTTGCGACTTGAACACTGGTTCTTTGTCCACAGATTCCTTTGGTGTGTCTCCGAGCCTGACTGTTAGTTCCAGTTGTGATTCGTCAAGTTGGTTTGTATCATTTGCTTCCTCTTCCTCTTTTTCTTCAACCTCCTCTTCATCTTCTTCATCTTCGTCCTCATTATCATCACTACCTCCCACATTATCGTCTTCTGAACCACAACTTTCAGCATGTTCTTTGTTTTTCCTGGCTGTGTCGATCCCATAGAGTTCACACTCTTCTGGGGTTGGGCTGATAGCAACTAGTACCTTTGTGTTGAAGAAGCAATGTGAGGAATATTGGAAGATAATGTTAACACAACCACCACGCTATCAGAAAATGATAAAAATGGAAAGTCATTTTACCTCATCATATTGATTTTCATCAAAGCAATTTTGCTGGTGCTTTTTCTGCATATCAGTTATGTTCCATTTCAGAAGCCTTGGTATCTCTTCACCCTCGATTGTCTCGATGACTTTAGTATGTTCGCAAAACCAGTACTACGTAAACATAAAGTCAAGTCAATTCATAGGAAATTGAGAGTGAAGTGAAGTCGAAACTACAAGCGGAATGAATGTTTGTTTTTTCTTACCAATAGGAGATTCACGCATCCGGTAACCTTCCTTGGTGTTCGCCGGTGCTTCTCAATCGATTGTATGAGTGATTCCAAGACTTCATAAGCCCAATCATACTCCTTCATTTCATTCAAATTGTCCAAGTACTGAATGTGTGCCCATGACAGCGTGTTTCTTGACATGGAGAACAGGAAAGTGACGCAAAAGAACATGCACAGTAGTTTCGCTACATCTTCAATATCTTCCTTTGTCTTATTCTTCTTACCTACCAAACTCTTTACCAACGTCTTGATATCTGATGCTGCTACCTTTTCAGCTTTCAGTCGCCTTCTTTTCACCAGGTCAACTTCTCGTTTGCTGCCATGAACAAGCTCCATATCCCGTTCGCTGCATTGAATGCCTAAAATCACCTTTACGTCGTCCTTTGTCAACCTTCTTTTTGTCTTCCCTACTTGAAAACAATGTTTACCTCTATACATCCCAATTAATCTCTCAATAAAGTCGTCTTTTTTTTGGCAAGTGGTGTAATCTATCTTTTTCCTTCTAATTGCATCTAGGAGCAGCCAAAAGGGGTTCTCTTTAATGCTTCTATATGTTTGTCTTCGAGCTTAATCTCCTTCATCAAATCTATGATTCCTTTCAAATTGGATCTGTATGTTAGCTTCCAATCCCTCTTCTTCTTTTCTTTTGGTGGTGTTGAGACAGGTAGTCCTTTACCTTTTCTTGCAACTAGTCAGAGAACATTCTCAAATGAAAGAAACACAATGGCCAGAAAAACAACCAATCCCAAAAAATACGTCTCAACAGATTTAGCCCAAGTAGCATAGTTCTTTCCATTCAAACGAATAGCAGTGATGGACAACATGTTAGGAGACCAGTGGTGAGAAACATCAGTAGTAGGAGAACTAGAAACAGAACTCGAAGAACTAGAAAACACTGGAGGCAGAACTAGTAGACAATGCAAAGAGTAATGGAGGAGCACAAAGCCAGAACAAGTACTGATTAATCAATGATCACCAAATACCAGACAATAAACCCAAAAAGTAACAGCAACACAGAAACAGCAACACAGACAGCCAATCAACGCCAATCAGCCAAGAAAACATGAAGAACATCAAGGATAGATCGATCAACATCAAATACTGGATGTTGAACCCAAGTCGTCAGTAAAGACAGATGATTCAGTGGATTTCGACCACTGATAAGGAATACAGTGACACTGTCGAGCAGATTCTGGTGGATATCGAAGAGTGAGGATGAATTTCGAGTACTATAGACACAAGATATACACTGAGTCAAGATCGATTAGGGTTTAATATGCTCAATTGGGGCTCGAGTAGGTTAGGGTTGGAGTTTCGAAGGTGATAGAAGCGATGTTTTAGGATTTCGAAGGTGGTAGGGCTCTCAATTTAGGGTTTGGAAGAGGATATATGGGTGTCGATTTGAGGTTTGGATGATGATATGGGTGTCGATTTGGGTTTGGATGATGATATGGTTTGGTCGATTTGAAGATATGGGTGTCTATGAGTCGAATGAGTGGAGAAGAAGACTGATCTGACGGTGGCTGGTGGTGGTTGTGGTCGACGGTGGCTGGTGGTGGTTGTGGGTCGCGGCTGATGGTGGTTGATAGTGGCGGCTATGGTGGATCACGTAAGTTTTATTTATATAAGGCATAAACCTTTTACAAGTTGTGTTTAACCAATCTCGGACAAAGCATAACGTAACATATTCTAACAGTACCTTACATCACGGTTTGAATATATAATGTAAGTGCATACATTGGCTAACAATCTAATTAAACTGAGGAAGAAAATTATTGAATAGAGAAAACATTCTTTACACCGGCGCTGTAAGCCAAAGTTTCCTCCAAATCGATTGCACTGCGCCATGTGTCAATGTTCTATCTTTTGGGACCACTGTTTGAACACATGATGCAATATAATAGATTTGGAGAAAACTTTGGTTTACATCGCCGCTGTAAAAAATGTTCTCCCTATTGAATAAGGTATAAGACTATCATGTTATTGATCAAACCAACAGATTACAAAAGTACCGTTCTAGCTAACTAGAAGAGTTGGGGTGGCACCGGAGCACTACATTAACTAATGGTGGAATTAGTAGTAGCTAATCATGAAAGAAAACAAATAATGAATATCGATAGAAGTGTTGCAAAGGCAATAAGCGAGTCTTGGTTGCATCTAATTCCGAACGACGAAGTGCCTGGACTGGTGCTCTGCTCATGCCTTCCAAGGTCGATCATGATCTCAAATCTGCAACTGTCTTGGGATGGATCTACGGTTGTGATCGTTGACAAATTAGAGAATTGGCATGCTCCTTTTTGCTGATTCATGGTTTGGTAGTACATGTTAAAAGCGTATGAAGCATTGCTCCTAACGTCTAGCCCACTGCAGGAGGATCCATATCCGAGACTGGTGCAATCTGCATAAGTGCAAGCCTCGTTGATGCTATTTGGCAAATTTGGATCCAAAATACTTGCTTCCGGAGCCATTATACACCATTGCCTCGCTAAATAACGCACGCCCTTTGCTGGTGTGAGAGTTTGATTGGTGTTGCCACCACCTAAATTCAATGGGTATTTGATGGTTCCATCATAGTTGAAGACACCCCAATGCCGCTCAAAATTCCCAGGCTGGATGCTCTTGGCATCCTCGTCAATGAGGGAGAATAGATAGATGTCAGGTGGGGTACTGTTCCGTTTTGGGGTACCTTGCCCTTGAATTATTCGGTTGACTAAACCTTGATTGAACCTGCGGGCATTCTGATTGTTGGCGTTAATGTCACCATCCGTTGGCCATCCCACCTCCCCAACAATTATGGGCATGGACGCAAAACCATTTTTTTCAAGAGCCGAAACGAGGGTGTCAAAGTTGGCATCAAAGACGTTGGTGTAAGATATAGGGCCATCAACAACTGGGGAAGAAATACTGCTACCAGAGGTAGGGAAGAAGGCGTAGTCCATTGGAAAATTGGGGTCAGCATAGAGGCTTAGGAATGGGTAGATGTTAATGGTTATGGGAGCACCATTGTTACTCAGGAACGTGATAATAGATATCATGAGATTGCGGATGTCAGATCGGAAGTTACCAGCAGATGGTACACCGCTGCTATCTGTCTGGTAGACATCTGCATTTAGCGGGATGGTGACCTTGACTTGCCGCCCCAAACCGGCTTTGATCAACGCAGCTTGAATATTTTGCAGTGCCGGTAATGTTGTTTGTAGATACGTGTCTTGATAGGTCTTGAGGAAAGGTTCGTTGCCCACAGCCACGTACCTGAAGCATTAAAATCCATGTTACGCATAAAGTTATTGATTGGTTAATTAATCTGCGATAATGTAACTAGACAACAAAAATGCATAATCAGTAATTTGTGACCATTGAATATATAATATGTAGTAGTACCTTATATCGACCCCATTTGTGGAAATGTAGGAGGAAACATTTTGGGAGACCCAATCCTCGGCAATGCCAACACTGGATGCAAGTGGTGCCAATAAATCATTAGGGATGCCAACCATAACCTGGATTCCGGAATTCCCAAGAGCCTTCAAGGCCTCAGGATCAGCTTCAAATAGCTTCACCTTGTCGATACCGTTGTCCTTCATTAACTTCACCACTATCTTAGGCGGAAGTGGATGTGTTGAGCGCAATCCCCAGTTGCATGCCAGCCCCCCACCTTCCACTATTACTATCATGTACAACACCAACAAGTAGCGGAGATCCATGCTATACTAGTCTCTCGATCTTTCTTTATCTGTCTAGCTCATAAGGAAGTTGGTTTCCTGGCCGGCCAAATTTTTCTTAATTCAACTGCCATTAATGTGCAAGTAAATTAAGCAGTTGGAAACTTGGAATATATGGCTGTTAGCTTGAGAGAAACAAATGTCCTTTTATGATACCCAAAGGAAAGGAATCACACCAATATTCAACAAAAGAATTCGGTTCTAGGGGTAACCCGCACGAACCAATTTGGACATTCTACACAGATGTTAATCTATGAGAGAGAGAGAGAGAGAGGGAGAGAGAAGAAAGGAATGGATTGATTCTGTTGGCAACTATTTGTAGAAAGAACAAACCAGGCACCTTTTAGCTTTTTTAAAAGCCAGATGGATCCTTCTCGGGTGTACAAAGTTGCATTTGCAAGGTAAGTTCCACACTTTTTGGCTATTTATATAGTATTTGCTAATTTTAATGCTATGGCGTAGCACCTATGATCTAACTTATCTAGTTAATCTGCTAAAAAATTGACGAATAATGTTTGGTATCAATTATAAATAATTATTTTTTTTTTAATATCTTTTGTATCTTATTTGACCCACTACAAAGAGATTATATTAAGCTTCAAGTTTTTATTTGAAGTTGAAAACATGGGAGAGTTAATTAGACATCTTGTATCAATAATATCACTATGATTCCATCCTACCGAGTTTGAATACTTATGATTACATCATGTTTTTTAAATAATACCCAAAATGCCCTTTATCTATAATTAGAATGCTTATGTTTATTATGAAAAATCACCGAAGTGGTAAATCAATAAACCATATTCACTGTGTAAATAACCTTTTTTTTAAAGCACGTGAATATGGTTGATTAATTTACCATTTTTTCACCAAAATGGTACAACAATAAACCATATTCACATTTATTTAACTTCCCTTTATGAATTTGGCCCGCACAACGGCTCCCCTAAAAATTTTAACATTCTTTATGTTTTCATCCAAAAACTCTTTACCCTATAGGCAAAGAATTTTGGGATGAAAATATAAAGAATTTAGGGTGGAATTTAGGATTAAAACATTCTTTATGTTTTCATTCCAAAAATCTTTAGCCTAAAGATTTTTAGGATAAAAACATAAACAATTTAGGATGAAACATTCTCTATGTTTCCATCCCAGAAATTTTTACCCTATAGGCAAAGATTTTTAGGATGAAAACAAAAACAATTTAGCTAGGATGGAATTTAGAATGAAATAATGTTTTCATCCCAAAAATCTTTACCCATAGGATGAAAATATAAACAATTTAGGATGGAATTTAGGATGGGAAACATTCTTTATGTTTTCATCCCAAAAACCTTTACCCTATAGGCAAAGATTTTTAGGCTGAAAACATAAACAATTTAGGATATATGGAATTTAGGATGAAAACATTCTTTATGTTTTCATTTCAAAAATCTTTACCCTATAGGCAAAGAATTTTAGAATGAAAATATAAACAATTTAGGATGGAATTTAGGATGAAAACAATTTTTATGTTTTCATCTCAAAAATCTTTACTCTATATGTAAAGATTTTTAGGATGAAAACATAAACAATTTAGGATGAAAACATAAACAAAAATCATGGTTAAAATTGTTTAGGGAGCCGCATGCGCATGCCAAATTTATAAACGGAAGTTAAATAATAGAGTAGTGAATATGGTTTATTATTTTGCCACTTTGGTGAGAAAATAGTAACTTAATCAACCATGTTCACAATGTCCTTTAAAAGATACTTATTTACGCAGTGAATATGGTTAATTATTTTACCACGTCGGTGATTTCACATAATAAACCTAGTTAAAAATTTTAAAGGAGCCGCATGCGCTGGCCTAATTCATAAGGGTATAATGGTCCGATTATCCAGTTTCAGGATGAAATCATAAGCATTCAAACTCTGTAGGATGGAATCATAATGATATTATTAGGACAGGATGTCTAATTAAAATTCTCTAAAAACATCTATTTCATGGAAACCACTTAATGCGACAGTGTTTCTCTAAAATGATTGAGGTTAATTTAGACATTTACTTGATAATAAATTACGTATGTAACAACATATTTAACAAACAGGTTGATTTTATTTTTATTTTTTTTAGCTCATAAAAAGTTGCACCAATATGTGATAATAAAGGGACACCTGCCCATTTTGCGTGACATCGAATTTCCGTGGTGATGCAGCTGGGGAAAGGGAAATACCTTGCGTTGCTGTTGCATGGTTGCAGTTTCATCTCGAACTAGTTGAAAAAAAATTGAAGGGGAAAAAAGGTGGGAAAACAGACCCAAGGGAAGGGAGCTGAAACAATTTTATTTCATCTTCTTTTTGTGGGTTTTCAAAATGAAAAAAAATACATGGGTGCTGTTTTAGGGTATGGTATGAATTAAGTTATTTAATCAAAATCTTTATGTTATATATCCTTGACACCGTAAAATAGTAAAAAAAAGTTCGTATGATTGACCCTTTTAAATGGAAAGCAAGGCTAAACTTGATTTGAATGAGAAGAGTTTGTATTTGACCCAAAAAAAAAAAAACTCTTGTAACTCAAGGTTAAAAATGTATAATAGAACGTATCGATAGTGTTAGAGTAACTACTATTGTTCTCTGGTTCCCTTAGCTATTTTGCACCTAAAAACCACAATCTGTTCTTATAAATTCGTTTTTTTTTTCTCAACTGTTATCTTTTACAAATATTACGAATCATTGAGAGAATGATTGTTATTAGACACTTGTAAAATTCGTACAAATGAGAGAATTCATATTGTCGCTCCCTATATATTTTGTTCTCCACTCATATCATGTAGGAGAAATATGTAGGTGTAATGCCCAAATTTTTGGAAACATTATTTAAATCATTTAACAAAAAATTAATTTAGATCAACATAGTTTCATCAATTAAACAGAAAAAATAACGTAAGTCTCTTGGTTCGATTCCAAAAAAACATAGTTCTTTTGTTGGGAAATTAGATTACTTGTTCTAACACAAAAATAAGGAGACTCTAGGCTTCTAGTGATTCAGATTAAGGTCTTAGTCCCCATTCTCCTCCTACACCTGCTCAGCTGCAAATTCCTCCATTCAGTACAAGGGTTCTTCTTTTGCACCTAAAATGCCTGGAGTGATATGACAGGGCCAATAATAGCACTATGAGCGAATAATCACTCAATAGCTAACTCTTACCCTCCAACCCTTACATCACAATTAACCACAGTTCATATATATGTACAAAGGAAGTATAGAATTGACTAACATGTAAATGATTTCATTACTAGCCTTTAGCTTACATTTTCCTCTAGTTTCTCAACCTAGAGACCAAGCATGGTCAATCACTGATTCAACTCCCCCTGCTTGCCTTGACTAGGAGCCCAGATGAACAGCCTAAGTTATCTACTTAGTCGGAACCATCAAACGCCTCACAAGGATGAATTTCCCAGGGAGTGACTGCAGGGACGGATCTAGAAATCCAATCCAGTGGGGGCACCTTATTAATTATAATCGTGCAATTTTTTTAGTAAACGATCTTGCTAAATTAACACATTTATTATGGACTATAAAGTTTATAAAGCATACTTCTTATAGATAGAAAAAACAAAAAATGAGCACACAATCTTAGACAAAACTTTTAGAGTATAGTTTACATTGACATTGACAAGTTTTTAGAATCATCAAGATATTGATGATTTTTTTAAAAAATATTTCTCCAAGACAGTTGAAATAAAGAAAATCAAAAGATTAACCATTAAATAAAATAATAATTTGTAAATCCATAATTATAAATGAACCAGCCAATGAGAGTTGAAGCATATATTTAATTCTACATTTTTATTTTTGAGATATATATAAGTGTGTATGCTAAATATAGCATTATAAGGGTCCTCGTCAATTTTCCTATTAACTTAACGTCTACATAAATTCTATGCACAAACACCAAACCCGGGAATCTAACTATCAATTCTAACAATCCAACAATTTAATGGTGCTCGAACACAATATGCGAAGCAAAATTATACTGATACATTATAATAAAACCTTAGCGAAACACACGACTCTTGGTGTTCAGGCGTCATTAAGCATTTCGTAAGTAATAGGTAATTTAAGTGAAAAAAAAGGTTTAAACGTAAATAAATAAACTAAGGGTCATAAATGTAATTATGAAATCTTTTAGGGACCTAGGGCATTCTCATAAATCTTGAAGGTTCTATTATAATTTAAGAAAACTTTAAGAGATAAAGCGTAATTTGATGAAAACCTAAGAATCTGAATACTGAACATATATGTCAATATGTTCAAAATCTAACTTTTTGCATTCACACTAGATGGGTTTTATAAAATGAAGTCTTAGTATGTTATTAATCAATAGTAATACTTATTAACAAAAGTTTCATATATAGTTTTCATGGAAGTCTTAGTATGTTACATTAATCATTGGTAATATCAATTCATAAAAGCTTCACAGTTTTCATGAACAAAGTGTACCTACAAAGGGGAGTTTCCATATATATAGCTTTGAAGAAATATAATGATAAATGCATAACTCAAAATAAGTTTTTCATAAAAATGAAGTTATTAAAGATGAAATTTAACCCAAAAAAAAAAAAAGAAGATGAAATTTAAACTTGCTTGATAATTTACCTATACCTTAGAAATTTGGTAAAAATGAGACTAATAGCTTTTAACTCCACTTCTAAAATAAGTCTCATTAACAACATAGGATACAAAATTCAAGAGAAACAGTACACATCATATTTAGCAGGACTAACACCACACATTAAGTAAAAAATGCAGTTCTGTCAAATTATCAAAGTTGCGGCCGCAAGGTACGTGTCATGACCGCGGGATACGTATTACGACACAAAATTTTGAAGTTCGGATTCGTTTCGTTTGCGCTCATTGCAAGCCCCAATATCAAGCCTAAGTATACTAGATATACTTAGGGTCAAAGAGTAAGAGGTTTCTCCGGACAAAAACTCGGTAGTGAAGTCCGGTGGTGTTTCTATTAGCAAGGGAAAATCTAATTTCGAACAGAAACTTTGAACTGCGATATCGGATTCAAACCTTAGCCCTTTTGGGTGAGTCTTGTGTCTATAACGAAGCTCTCGAAGTGAATCTTGTACCTAAATCGAAGAATATAAAGCTTCAGTGAGCTGATCGAGTTTACTCGACCAGAAACTTTGAGCTGCAATATCATGGTTATTTCTCAACCATTTTGAGTGAATCTTGTACCTAAATCGAAGGGCTTGAAGTTATCTACAACTTCTATGAAGGAAGCTAAGCCCGAAAACCACTTTAACTAGAAGAGAAATGGTGATTTACAGGGAGTGTACGTATGTGCTGGCCGAAAATGGGAATGGGGTGGTGGTCCTCTTCCTTTCTTCCTCTTCGTCTTCCTCTTCCTCCCTCTCTCTCTCTCTGTGCCGTAAATCTCAAGGGGAAAGAGGAAATGGGTGATGGGTTTATATAGGGGAAATGGGATGTGGTGGAGTGTGGATTTGGTGTGATGGGTGAGGTTGAGTGGAGTGGGGAGGAAGATATGGGTTGTGTAAAAAGTAAGGAGCTAGTGAAGGGAGAGGAAGATTGTTAGGGTGGATATGTATATGTGTATATGCGTAATGTCATAAATGTATATATATAGATATGCATGTATATATTTATGGGCATGTGTATACAAATTATATGTAGTCATCTATTTAGGACTAGATTAAGACTAGGTTAATCTAATTAATTAGGTTTTTAGAATAACTAATCACAAATTTTAAAATTAAAACATTACTAAATAAAATAATTTTATTTGAAATAATCTAGGCCAAAAATCCGGCTCGTTATAGTAGGTATGTGGTTGGACGTTCCCAAATATTAGGCAAAATGTATTGATGCAAACAGTTACATACCTCGGTTGATTTGTTTACAAAAATAGCCATTCAGTAGTGCATCTACGGAAATGGGTGATGGGTTTATATAGGGGAAATGGGATGTGGTGGAGTGTGGATTTGGTGTGATGGGTGAGGTTGAGTGGAGTGGGGAGGAAGATATGGGTTGTGTAAAAAGTAAGGAGCTAGTGAAGGGAGAGGAAGATTGTTAGGGTGGATATGTATATGTGTATATGCGTAATGTCATAAATGTATATATATAGATATGCATGTATATATTTATGGGCATGTGTATACAAATTATATGTAGTCATCTATTTAGGACTAGATTAAGACTAGGTTAATCTAATTAATTAGGTTTTTAGAATAACTAATCACAAATTTTAAAATTAAAACATTACTAAATAAAATAATTTTATTTGAAATAATCTAGGCCAAAAATCCGGCTCGTTATAGTAGGTATGTGGTTGGACGTTCCCAAATATTAGGCAAAATGTATTGATGCAAACAGTTACATACCTCGGTTGATTTGTTTACAAAAATAGCCATTCAGTAGTGCATCTACGGGGAGTTTTCTAAGCTAAGAATGTTGAAGAACAGACAACGGAATCCCCAATCCAAGCACAACTTGTTATTATTCTGTCTGAGGGACATCTCTCCAAGAACACACACAGGCGTTTAATTCCTCTAGAATCCTCTACAATGGAGTCGCAGTTTCCATGCTATTCTTCTGGGGAGTTTTCTAAGCTAAGCATGTACGTGCAGTTTTCTAAGCTAAGCATGTACGTGGAGTTTTCTAAGCTAAGCATGTACGTGGAGTTTTATAAGCTAAGCATGTTGAAGAATAGAAAGCGGAATCCCCCAATCCAAGAACAACTTGTGATTATGCTGTCTGAGGAACATCTCTCCAAGAACACACACAGTGACACATGCCTTTAATTCCTCCAGAATCAATGGAGTTGTAGTTTTTCCATGCTATTCTTCTGGAAAATCTGACCATTTCTTTGTTTCATAAGTAGTACGTATTGGCAGCTAGGCCCCAATTTATAGTCTGAGTTCCTCATAGAACTTCCTTTGTGGTTCCCTTGTTCATCTGAGAAGCCAGGTCCCAAGCATGGTGGCCGACATTGCATTTGAGCGCAACTCCCTTCCATATGTGAGTAGCAAACAGGCATTAAAAAACAAATGGCCACAGGATTCAATGCCAGAATGGCCCAAGACACAACTACTGTGATTCACTAAGTGAGATTTATCAAACAAAGTCATTTCTCAAAAAAAAAAAAAAATGTATATAGAGTGACAAGTGTGAATGGTGCAATAATTTTTTTTGACAGAAACATAGTGCAATACTACATAAACTTTCAGAATTAGATACAAGCTCATGAACCTTAAATTTTCATAATTAGAAATCAATTTTGAAAACTACATAACAAAAAATAAAAAAAAATGGGCCAAAACAATTATTGCGGCTTTGTTCGGTTGACCATTTTAGTCCAGTTTTGGCAAATCCAGTTTCCAAAACTTGCATTCGGTTGTTGAAAAAATTTACCCCAGTTTTCAGCCCTCACATGGTGGGGCCCAGTCATCCATATTAACGAAGTAAAAAGAGGAGAAGTACATGTCTCCTTTTTCCTCTCTCTCCCAGAGACTTGTCTTGTCTCTTTTTCCTCTCTCTCCTCTATGATGCACGTTGAAGCTAGGGCACAGCCATTACTCTCTCCTTCCTCTGCTCTCTCTCTCTATCTCTTTCTCTGCGTGAAATCTGCAAAGCAGCTGTCCGAAATCTGTCCGAAATCTACTTTCCTCCTCTCTCTCTCTCTCTGTTGTTCTTCTCTCCCTCTTCCTCCAAATCTTTTGCGAAGATTCACTCTGTAAAACCTGTGAATCTGGAAAATGTGAGGTCTCCGTATGCATAGGCCCCCTGCAAATCTTGACCTACAATAAGCGGCCCTGTTGAAGAGAAGACTCCTCCAGTCTATAAGAATGGGCAAAGGTTCTTCCTCTCGACTGAAGCAAGCCTCTGTTATGCAATGTGGGAAGTGGGTCTTGAGAGCAACGAAAGTTAGAAAAGAAAGAGGTATGATTTTGTTTGTGTTTTCCTCTTATCACTGGTGGATTTAGGGTGAAATATTTGTTTTGGGAAGTCCCAGTTTGATAGTTGTAAATGTGTAATTTTTTTCCCTCATATGTCTACCACAGGGATTGAGTTGAAGGCTCCAACCTTGAAGAGGAAACAACCTGCTCCATCTCCTACTTCGTCGGCAAACTCCGTGGTTGGCGAGAACAGCGTCAAAGTGGTACATTTTCTTAATTCATTATCTTTGTACAGTAAGTTAATTCTTTTTCATGTTCTTGTTTGAGAAATTCCCAATTGAAGTGTGAGTTAGAAGTTTGTTACAAACATGTATAGCTTTGAATATTGTTGAAGTTTATCCTGGATATGCACACAGGAGTTTAGTGAAAAATTTGGTGTGAAGTGTTTGTTGATAATGCAGTGTATTAAAAAATGAACTTCATGTGAGAAAATTATGACAAAAACTGCAATTGGAAATATAATGTTCAAGACTAGAAGAAACAGTGATTGTCATTAACCGAATATTGATTAGAAGTCGCTTTTCTTTTCGAACACAGCATAAAACTTGTCACTAAATTTTTCAGAAACTGTTGATGCTTTAACTTTAGGTAAAGGGAGGGTGATTTAATACACGGGTTAAGAACATTAGTGTGGCCTTTTTGGGTCAAAAGACATCTCTAATTATTTGTTCAACTAGTTTATATGTTACCACTTTGGGACACTTAAGTCTCTTCACTTGTCTCCCACATGTAAGACCAAGATGCAAAAGGGAAAAAAGATTGACATTGACAATTGGAGTTCCGCCAACACCGGAATCTTCGTTGAAATAATGCTTGACGAGGCTAGGAAGGAGCAACATACTTGCTCAAGGAATGGACGAGTATTCAATCACTTGCAGTGGAAAGAGATACATCGTCAATTGTTGGAAAGGACTGGAATAGGGGGGTACACTCTTCTAAAGATCCAACAAAAGTATGAGCGCTTGAAAAAAGAGTTTAAGATTTACAAGGAATTAGTTCAACATACCGGGTTGGGTTGGGACTCAAACAGTAAAACAGTCACAGCACCGGAGCACGTTTGGCAAGCATATGTCAAGGTATATATGTTTATAGGTACCTTTGGTGTTTACTTTGTGACCTACCTTTACGTCCCATAAGGTGTTTAATGTTTCCCCTTACCATAACATCCTTGTAGGCACGTCCCGGCGCGGCTAAATACCGTACTAAAGGGCTGGAACACTATGATGAGTTGTACGAGCTCCTTGAAAGCTCAGTGGCCACAGGTGCATTCCTACAGCCATCAGCTCTATTTCCTGTCACATCTGATGAAGAAATGGAAATGTATTCAAAAGGGAAGCCCATCAAGATGGAGGATAGTGGGTCAATGGGGTCGGGTAAAAGAAAGTCGGGTAATGCCGGTGGAAGTAGTTCTAAGAATCAGAGATTGGAGGCGAAACAGGAAGCTTATGAACAGTTCGCTTATGCCAACCAAATGAGAGGTGACTTTTATGTGAAAATGGGTAATAAGCAACAGTCCAACAATCCATACTCCATAGCAAGTGTACTACCATTGTTGAACGAGATCAAGCCTATCGTCGAGAAATCGAAATACCTTAAGGCTTATAATCTTCTTGTTAGCGAAGAATGTCACAGGGAAGGGTTTATGAATATCAATCTGGAAATGAGGGCAGACTGGGCTAATTCACTTTAAGCTCTTGCTTTGTGTTGTGTCCATGTAGACTGTTGTTGTCTGTCCTTTTAATTGTTTGTGGCTATGGGACTTGTTTTCCCTTATGTTTTCCCTTATGTTAAGACTTCAAATTTAGAGTAATGGCTGTTATGTTTGTATGTTGCAAGTAATATCAACAACCTGTGGTTGTGTGATGGTTAGTTATGTTTGAGACTATTTTAATTGATGTTTATTTAAGCATTTGACTGCCTTTTTTTGGTTGTTTGTTTTAGCTTTCTATAATTATCTTAGTTTATTTGCCTTGTAGTTGAGACTCTTTTCTCTGTTGGGACCAGAATGTAGAAACCAAATTTTCGATCAAACTGTCAGAAGTATATTTTTCGTTAAACTACCCTCTGCCATTTGGTCCACTTGGTCCACTTTCATTTTTACCTCCCTACTTAAGTAGTACTAGAAGTATGTTATAAATATGAGCCATATTTGGTCCAGAATGTACTACTAGAAGTATGACCAAAATGTAGTACTAGTAGTACTAGAATTATCTTAGTTTATATGACCAAGAATGTAGTACTAGAAGTATTATAAATATGAGCCATAAAATTTGAAAGTGCTGGATTGCCAGAATATTGATCATTTAGTCGATTATGCATTCCATTAGTACTGTACCATTTCAAGCCTAGTCAAATGCTTGGTGGTTTTTTTGCTAAGCACTAGTCAAATGCTTGGTGGTTTTTTTGTTAAGCACTACTCATATGCTTGGTGGCTGTACCATGATTTCCATTAGTCTACCATGATTTCCACTAGTCTGTACCCTTTTTAGCATATTAAAGATGCAGGGGAGGCGCAAAGAAAAAACTTCAAATCCAAAACTAAACCAAGTACCAAAGATAAACTACTGGTCATATGCATACTTGACGTAGCAGTACTAATATGCAACCTCATACAGCAATACAAGTTGACAACAAAAACCAAAATAGTACTGATATGCTACCTGATATAGCAATGCAACCATTAATTCTTTTGCAAAAACGTGGAATGTTGATAGTGTTGTATGATCTCCCATTTTGAAAATGAGAATGAATCTGAAAATGGAGGCTGGGATTTTGACAGAAATGAAAGGAGTTTTGGGAGGGGGATTTTGGTGGGAATATTGGGAGGGGATTTTGGAGGCTGGGATTTTGACAGAAATGAAAGGAGTTTTGGGAGGGGATTTTGACAGTAACATTCTTCAAAAATAAAAAACATTATTTTGGTTCTTGAAAATGAAGAATGTGGTTGGAGATGCTCTTAGGGACATGCATGTGAAGAATGGAAAACAGTTCCTTTGTTAGTACATATGGAAGGTCAAATTTGCAATGGCCAGAATAATGATTTCAAATCAAATTTATGCATTGACTGCTACCTCCTAGTAGGGTTCATGTCATTTTAAGATTTCCCCCAAATAGGCTAAAATGAAGTTCTACATTGTTTGACAGTTACTAGGCCGTCCCGAAATTATGTCGACAAGTGGAAACCCGGGAACTAGTCATTACTCCAGCGATGATGATGACTTGATGGACCTAGAATTCCTATCAATGTCGGATGAAGATGAGGTCGAAAAAATACCTCAGCGAACATTCCCGGTTACAGGTCAAAATTGGACCCAATTTCTAATTACGGAACACCCACAAACCATTAAAGACATTTTACGTGTCGACCAACACACTTTCAGATCGTTGGTGGACTTGTTGGTTGCAAAGGGTCAGTTGAAGTGGGAGCACATGAGATTGTCAGTAGAGGAATCATTGGCTATTTTTTTATACATATGTGGGCAAAGCGAACGGCATAGAGTCGCAGCTCATTGGTTCCAACACTCGACGGATACCATAAGCAGGCACTTCAAGATTATGCGGCGTGCTCTTTGCTACGTAGCCCCATTTGTGATCCGGCCCCCTGATCTGGACGTCACGCCACCTGAAATTCTTAATGATGGAAGATATTACCCATGGTTTAAGGTAAAAATGTAAATTTTGATTTGATATTTTTTCTCCCTAGTGTTCAAACACACATCATAGCCCCTCTTAATCGGTAGCCAAATTTTATGTAGGACTGTGTTGGTGCCATAGATGGAACTCACATTGATGCTTGGGCACCAGCGTCGAGGGAAGTAGCTTATCGTGGGAGAAAGTCTAAAAAAACACAGAATGTGATGGCCGTATGCTCATTTGACATGAAATTCACTTATATTTTCCCCGGTTGGGAAGGTAGTGCCCACGACGGCCGTGTTTTCTTATCTGCAGTGACGAATCCAGAATACAAATTCCCTAACCCCCCAACCAGTAAGTAACATTTACATAATTCTGATTTATTTTGTGTACACCCTAAAACTAAACTAAAAAAAATTCATCTGTTGTCTAGATAAATATTATGTGGTCGATGCTGGATACACAAACATGCCGGGCTATCTAGCACCATATCGAGGACAGAGGTACCACAAAGACCAATGGAACGGGTCTAATACGGTGTTTCAATCCCCGCAAGAGTTATTCAACTACAAGCATTCATCGTTAAGGAAT
>CM029278.1:0-93531 GCA_016920895.1 Vaccinium myrtillus
TTTGAGTCCGGGGGTCGCACAACTCATTTAAGTCCATTTGAGGAAGTCCGGAAGCGCGCACTTCAACGGGAGGGATCAAAGAAGTCAAATTCAAGTCAAGATAATTCCGGACCTATCCGGAATTATTCTGGATCGATCCAGAATTGCCCAAAAATTTCCAGACGATTCTGGACCTATCTGGAATTATTCTGGACCGATCCAAAATTGCCCAAAAATTTCCAGACAATTTCGGACCGATCCGGAATAATTCTGGACCGGTCTAGAAGTGCTCTGAACTAATTTTTTTGCACTTTATTCACTTTCTATTAATGGAAAGTTTTGAAAGATGTGAGGACTTTATTAGATCTTTTGTAGAGAGAGAGTGGAAGATTAAATAGTCTCTCCTCTCTCCTTCCCACTCACTTCTTCTTTTATTTTCTTTGCTAGTTAATTAGCTCTCCCCTCTCTCCTCCATTAGAGAGTTTTGGAAGCTCTCTCTCTCTAGTTTTTCCCATGTAAGTTATTGTCTTACATTAATTTCATGTTTATTAATCTTGTAGCTCTTGCTTAGACCTTCCTAGTAATCTAGTTAATTTGCATTTTTATCAAGTTTTTAGTGTTTGTGTTGTTCTAGTCATTCCTTCCTAAACTCAAGTTAGTAAGTGTTGTTTGTGATTATCTTAAGGTTTAAAGTTGTAGGCTAACTTAGGATCTTCATTAAAAATCACTTTTCAAAATTATATGTCATGTTCTTTATTTCCTTTATAAAATTGGTCATGTTTTCCGTAGTTATGATCGAGTAGTCGTTATAGGCCCGGTCATGGGGTGATTAGCACCCCGTGACTTAGGTTGATTCACTCTCCTCGCCATAATGCAAACATTGCATGTTAATCAAAGAGTTAGGATTAATTTGATGTATCAAAATTGGGATTTGTTTATCTCTTTGATCACACATAGCCAAGGGCTCAACCACTTGGCACGTGTGATGCTAAGGGCGATGTCAATCCAAATGTTTGTATAAATGGCACAAGAATCCTATTATTTGAGAAACATCATTTCTAGTTGAACGACAGAACGAGTTTAAAAACCAAATCTTCCGTTCGGGGTTGTTTAACAATGTCCCCGAACCGGTCATTTTAGAGGAGAATGAATCGGCCTAAGCCATGGGTGTTGTGAACCCTTTGACCTTGCCTTGTTTTAATTAGTCTTTTTAATCTCGCGTCATTCATGAAGCTAAGTGAATTCCACCCCCAAACTATAAAGCCAAGTTTGCTGCTTAAAGGCTAAACCATCACTCGCGAATCAATCATCACGCGCCGCGCATTCGGTCTCTGTGGAATCGACCCGGACTTACCGGTATCATGCTACCGCCGACCTAAACCCTACGCTTGGGGAAATCAAATTGGAAAACAATCCAAGGGCGCAAGCATTTTTGGCGCCATTGCCGGGGACCCAATGGTCCGCTCCGCGTGAGTTTGCCTCGCGCCACGCCACTGTAAGTATCCCATTTCATTAGTACATATCGTTTAGTTTAATTTTGTTTAACTAGTATAGTTCTAAGAGCGGATACCTCTAACCAAACAGTTGATTGTTTAAATTGAGGTTTAACGAAGCTCGAGGAAGTATATTAGTTTTTAAATTTCTGTCATATTTATAACGAGGCGGCGGAATAGCCCCTCGAAACTGTTTGTGGTGAGGCGGTGGTATAACCCCTCCAGTCTGCTGTTTTGTGTATGCAATTCTACGTGAGAGATCCTAACCGGAGAGTGATTGAGTTTGTAAACCCATTCGCCGACATGGACAAGCGTGAACAGCCACCACAAGAGCAGTCCATGCGAGAGTATCTTAACCCCACGCGCCACGTACCACCATCACCCATCGTTCATCCCAGACCCACTGCCAATCATGTTGTTTACACTATTAAGCCCAACACAATTTCCATGTTGCCAGCTTTCTATGGTATGAAATCTCAATGCCCTTACGATCACGTGAGGGACTTTTTGGATCTTGTGAACACACTTGTCACAGTCCCGGCTGAACTTGAGTCCGCACGCATGAAATTATTTCCGTTTTCTCTTAAGGACCGAGCCCGAACATGGCTTTCAACTCTAAAACCGCTTTCTATCACATCATGGGAAGAAATGCATGATGAATTTTTTAAAAAGTACTATCTTGTGCATAAAACGGTAGAGATGAAAAAGCGTGTCTCCAACTTTGCCGAAAAACCAAATGAACCATTTTTCGTTGTATGGGAGAGATTTAAAAATCTTTTGGCTGCTGTCCCACATCATGGTTTTTCGGTAAAGGACAAGATGCAATTTTTCTACGAGGGGATTTCACAAGGGACTCAGCAATTCATTGACACCATGTGTAATGGTGAATTTTTAAACAGGAATCCTCAGCAGTGTTATGATTTTCTTGAGCAACTCGCCGAGAACAACCAGTCGTGGGATTATGCGGATCCCTCGGACAAGACCTATCATCCTGCGAGTGCAAGTGCCAATCAAGGCTCGGGTGAAAGGGGGAAGTATGTGCTTAAAGAACAAGATGACTTAAGTTTTAAGCTTTCCCAACGCACAAAGAAGTTGGAGAATTTGGAAATAAAGAGTGTGAAGGAGTGTGTGCTTTGTGTCACCCAAGGGCATTCAACCGATGATTGCCCGACTCTTCCGGGTTTGAAGGAAATCCTTCATGGTGGGGTAGTGGAACAAGCGGAGGTGAGTGTCGTCGGTCAACGATATGACCCTTTCTCGAACACCTATAATCCCAGAACCAAGGACCATCCTAATTTAAGTTGGGGGGGAAGAACCAAGGGCAAGCTCAAAGGCCACCCCCAGCCTATAACCAAGGCTATCGACCACCCCAAGGTAAAAATCAAAGCCAAGGTCAAGCCCGGTTCCTTCCAAATCAACAACACCACCATGGGTCTAATTTTTATCAAGCACCTCAAAAGCGCTCTTTGGAAAAGACCATGCAATTTTTCATGCAAAGTCAAACGGTTACCAATGAGCAAAATGCTCATGCATTGAGAGAGATCCAAGGTCAAGTGACCCGGTTAACCACGCCCGTGGGGCAGCTTCAACAAGAGAAGGGAAGGTTCCCATCTCAACCCCAAGCAAACCCCCAAGGAGCCCATTTGGCATGCACCACACCGGGCCAAGACCCGAATAATCTTGAGCAAGCCAAATCGATTTCCGTCTTGAGAAGCGGTAAGGAGATTGATAAGACTATCCCTCCGAAACCTACTCCTCCCGTGGTCCCTTCTCCTCCGGTTGTTGTGGAGCAACCTTTTTCGAGTGGTCCGGTTGTGCCACCAAAGGTCATGGAGCAAGAGCCTCCCATTTGTCCGTTTCCGGCACCTTATCCTCAAAGGTTGAAAGTGCCGGCTAAGCCTTCTTTAGACACCGAGGTGTATGAGGTTCTAGAACAAGTTAAAATCAACATCCCTCTTTTGGATGCCATTAGAACCATACCCAAATATGCTAAATTTCTTAAGGACTTATGCACTGTTAAACGCAAGTTGAATGTCCAAAAGAAAGTGTTTTTAACTGAGCAAGTGAGTTCCATCATTCAAACCAACATAGCTCCTAAGTATAAAGACCACGGTTGCCCTACTATTTCCATTGTCATAGGGGGTAAGAGAGTTGAGAGAGCTTTGCTTGATTTGGGTGCGAGTGTGAATTTGCTTCCATTTTCGGTCTATGAGGAATTAGGCTTGGGAGAGATGAAACCCACGAGAGTGACGCTTCAATTGGCGGATCGTAGTATCCGTATTCCTAGGGGTTTAGTGGAAGATGTCTTAGTCCAGGTGGACAACTTTGTCTACCCCGTGGACTTTGTGGTTCTAGACACGTGTCCCGTCGCCAATACTTCATAGGCACAAACACCCATCATTCTCGGACGCCCCTTCTTGGCGACTTCCGATGCGATCATTCATTGTCGTAATGGGTTATTGAACATGAAAATGGCGGTGAATGTGTTTAACATTGGGTCTCAAATGGGAGACGATGATGATGTTCATGAGGTGAGTTTGATAGACACTTTGGTCCAAGAGCACGTAGACACTATTCTTTATAAGGATCCACTTGAGGTTTGTCTTACCGCCGAAGAGGCGTCGTTCTTAGATTCACCCGAGATCGAGTATTTGTATTCGTTGCTAGAATTGGAGGATGTTTGTGGGACGGACACGTGGTACCCTAAGTTTGAAGATTTGCCTCCCCTCGAGAGCAAAACTCTTCCGTCTAGTGTCCAACCACCCATTCTTGAGTTGAAAACCCTCCCGGACACTTTGAAGTATGCCTTCCTTGGTGTTCGCGAAACCTTCCCCGTGGTGATTTCCTCTTCCCTTGAGGCACACCAAGAGTCCGGTTTGTTAGCGATGTTGAAACGGCACACAAAGGCCATCGGTTGGTCCATTGCCGATATTCACGGGATTGATCCCTCGGTTTGCACACACCACATCTATCTTGAAGAGGATGTGAAGCCGTCTCGCCAACCACAACGTCGTTTGAATCCAATCATGAAAGACGTGGTTAGGGCGGAGGTCTTAAAGTTATTGGATGTTGGGATCATCTACCCTATCGTCGATAGTAAGTGGGTGAGCCCTATCCAAGTTGTTCCTAAGAAGTCCGGCATCACGGTGGTCAAAAATTCTAATGATGAGTTGGTACCTCAAAGGGTGACCACCGGATGGAGAGTGTGCATCGATTATCGTAAGTTGAACGCGAGCACGCGCAAGGACCACTTCCCTCTCCCCTTCATAGATCAAATCTTGGAGAGGGTAGCCGGTCATGCTTTCTATTGCTTTCTCGACGGGTACTCCGGGTATAATCAAATCGAGGTCGCTCTTGAGGATCAAGAGAAGACCACCTTCACGTGTCCTTTCGGTACTTTTGCTTATAAGCGCATGCCCTTTGGCTTGTGTAACGCGCCCGGCACCTTTTCAAGGTGCATGATGAGCATTTTTAGTGACATGGTGGAGAAAATCGTGGAAGTCTTCATGGATGACTTCTCGGTATTCGGGGACTCATTTGAGTCATGTTTAGAGAATCTTGAGCACGTGTTGGAGAGGTGTGAGGAGAAGCACCTTATTCTCAATTGGGAAAAGTGTCATTTTATGGTGACCAACGGGATTGTGTTGGGGCACATTGTGTCGTCGAGGAGGATAGAGGTCGACAAGGCCAAAATTGATTTGATTGCAAACCTCCCTACCCCTAAGTGTGTGAAAGACATTCGGTCTTTTCTTGGGCACGCGGGTTTCTACCGCCGTTTCATAAAGGATTTTAGTGCCATTTCACGTCCATTGTGTCACCTCCTCTCAAAAGACGCGCCATTCATCTGGACACCCGCGTGTGAGGAGGTCTTCTCTAAGTTGAAATCCAGTCTCACCACTCCACCGATTGTGCGAGCTCCCGATTGGGACCTTCCGTTTGAATTAATGTGCGACGCGAGTGACTATGCGATTGGCGCCATCTTGGGCCAAAGAGAGGGAAAGAGCCATGTGTCATTTCTTACGCGAGCAAAACTCTCAATGATGCTCAATTGAACTACTCGACCGCGGAGAAAGAGTTGCTCGCGGTAGTCTTTGATCTTGACAAGTTCCGGTCTTACTTGATAGGGTCCCCTATTGTGGTCTTCAAGGACCATGCCGCGTTAAAATATCTAATGACTAAGCAAGATGCTAAAGCGAAGTTAATTAGGTGGGTCCTTTTGCTCCAAGAATTCAACTTAATAATCAAAGATAAAAAAAAAGGAGTTGAAAATGTGGTCGCGGATCATTTGTCTCGTCTTGAGTTTGAGGATCGCTCCTCGAACATTCCGATAGTTGACACATTCCCGGATGAGCAGTTGTTTGGTGTCTCGTCATGCCTGTGGTTCGCGGATATTGTGAACTACTTAGCCACGGGCCAACTTCCTACTGTTTGGACTCCGCAAGAGAGGCGGCGGTTCTTATTTGAGGTGAAAAGATTTTTCTTTGATGATCCTTATCTCTTTAAGTATTGTCCGGATCAAATCATCCGGCGATGTGTGCCGGATGTAGATCATCGTGCCGTTCTGTCCTTTTGCCACACCGAGGCATGTGGGGGACACTTCTCCGCCAAGAAAACCTCCGCAAAAATTCTCCAATGTGGGTTATATTGGCCGACACTCTTCAAAGATGCTTTCGAGTTTTGTAAAACGTGTGAGAGGTGTCAACAATTGGGAGGAGTGACTAGGCGGAACATGATGCCCTTAACCAATGTCATTGTGGTTGAAGTCTTCGATTGTTGGGACATCGATTTTATGGGGCCGTTTCCTATGTCTTTCGGGTATCTCTATATCCTTCTTGCGGTGGACTATGTGTCCAAGTGGGTTGAGGCTATCCCCACGCGTACAAATGACCACAAGGTGGTCATTGAGTTCTTGAAAGAGCATGTTTTGGCTAAGTTTGGTACTTCGCGCGCGATCATTAGTGATCAAGGGACCCATTTTTGCAATAGGCCCTTTGAAACCTTAATGCGTAAGTACGGTATCACTCATAAGGTCTCCACGGCCTATCATCCACAAAACAATGGTCAAGCCGAACTTGCGAACCGGGAAATAAAGCATATTCTTGAGAAAACGGTGAATCCTAATCGAAAGGATTGGTCTACTCGATTGACCGATTCCTTGTGGGCCTATCGAACCACGTATAAGACGGTGTTGGGGATGTCCCCTTACCGCTTGGTTTATGGGAAAGCATGTCACTTGCCGGTCGAACTTGAGCACAAGACCTATTGGGCCATCAAATCTTTGAATTATTGCATGCCCGAGGCCGGTACGCATAGGAAGCTCCAAATCAATGAGCCTGAGGAGATTCGAAGAGATGCATATGAGAGCACGACCATTTATAAGGCTAAGGTTAAAGAATTTCACGATAAAAACATTCTAAGGAAGGATTTTCATGTGAACCAAAACGTGCTTTTGTATAACTCTAGACTCCATCTTTTTCCAGGAAAATTGCGTTCACGGTGGGTTGGACCATATTTTGTGCATCAAGTGTATCCTCATGGGGCAATCTATGTTTTTAATCCAAAGGATGGTAACATTTTCAAGGTGAACGGTCAACGGTTAAAACCATTTTTGGAAAATTTTAATGGAGAGGAGGAGGTTGAAAAGTTGGTCGATCCGGTCTGTGAGGACAACCCTCCGGTTTAACAATTCTTGTGTGATTTGCCCGTGAAGTCTTCGTGACTTCACTTTTCACGGGGAGCTAACGCGTACCTCTAAACTTTGTTGTTTGGAGGGCCCGGCCCTTTGCTCCCTCTTGCATTGTGTTTCCCATCATTGACTTGGGACTAGCTATGCACACCGGCTAGACTACAATACGCGTGTGCCCAGCTCCGATTAGAAGGGTCATTCTTTATTCTTTTTAATAAAATCTTGGAGACCCCACACGTGAGGATAAGATAACACGAGTGCGTCAGTGACATAGGGCTCGTTTATAAAAAGTCGTTCTGATAGGAGTAATTCGCAACTAAACGCCTGCGCTCTTTAGATCAGCCCCTAGCAGAGAGTGAGTTTCCGTGAATGGGTGGGGGCGCTTGAATATTCTCATGCTTATGGCACGGCGACAGGCTCTGTCTTATGTCCGCCTTGTGCGGAGTTCATTGGGGACGTTGGACTTGATTGTTTGACGGGGTATTGTGTGCGACTTGGACTCTCCGAGTTCTGACGTAACAAATTTCTAGGAGAAGTAAAATCCGTGGAGTTTGAGAGAGCTCTAGTGTTTGCCGTGCTCGAACGGTGTTTGGACGGTCCGGTATAGCCACCCGAGCTTGAGCTACGTATGGCCTAGCCACAGTCTCGAGCTTGGGAAGAAAAGTAGTACCCGTGCGATCGCGTGAAGGTCATGGTGGTTTTTCCTTTTTCATTGTATATATTGTATATATTGTTCTCTGTGAAGCCCGGTTAACACGAGCCGGGCGATTCTCATATCGTTTCTCTTAGTAGGTAGTCGGCAATTAAGTCTTTTGCAGGGTGACCGTGCTACCGTACCAGCCTTGGTAGTTTGGGCCTAACTTGGCGGCGAGTGCGGCATTCAGGAGCTCTAAGCATGGGTGCGACGTAATGTCGCGGTTGTAAGGCCTATAAAGTCGTTGATGATGATTCTGTACGACTAGCTGTGGTTCCGGAGAGGGGCCGAAGGAGGAAGCCTTGGAAGCATTGTCGATGACGAACGAAGTAAGTGATAGAAAAATTCCTCACACTTGGTCGAGGTCTTGGAGGTGGACATGCCTCTCCGTCGGTACAATTTTTTGTTCCCTATCTCTCTTTACTTTCGTTCTCTTGCATTGAGGACACTGCAAATTTTAAGTTAGGGGGAGGGAATAGTGTAGTGTACATATTCCGTTTATGTTTTTCAATTCTGTCAAAAAAAAAATTTGCGATAAAACTTCCCGTTTAGTACAATCTTATAGCTAGATACGGTAGATATGCTCAATCGTTCGATAATGGCATGAGTATCGTATTTTGGTGATTTTGATTGAGATGTTAACTTGTGCACACTCATATACATGCAATTTGATGAACATGTTAGGCCGCATGCGTAGTTGAGAAACGTGCATCACTTAGAGTAACGATTCATTCTTCCAAACATCCCATGTTTCTTGTTTTCCAATTCTTTGGTGTACATAATTTTTTATTTGAGTTAAGCTAGTTTATTGTCACCCGTGCATTCATGTCGGAGTTTTTAGCGTGCTTAGGAAATGATACAAACATTTTCTTTGTGTTAATAAACCACATATGAGTCCCATTGTACCTATTTTTGTACCACGTTTGTGTTTCTGACGTCCATTGTTGAGCCTTGAGAAACCGGATGATTGGAGGAAATTAGGAGGTGAGATAAGGGGCATGCCAATTGAAAATTGAAAATATCCAACGGTAAAAAAGGGAGACCGGATGTTCGGAGGATAGGTTGGAAGTAGAGATGGGCGATACATCTCGTGAGGGATTGAATTCGGGGTGTTACTTGCCGTATCGATTCAATGTTGCATGGGTTGATTTGTATCTGGGGCATTGAAATTGAATTGGGAAGCAAAAATCCAAGGAAAATGGTCTAGAATAGTTTGGATTGAGACAAGGTAATAGGTGGATTGATCTAAGTTGGAAAATTTGCTCACAGGATGATCTGGACCGATCCATATTAATTTGGACCGATCCAAAATTGAAAATTATTTTCCAGACTAATTTGGACCTGTCCAGAATGTGATTGGACCGATCCGGAATTGTTTCATGCCCAAATTAAGAGACCCCAATCGGGTCACTGTGCAACTCAAGCCCTTCTCTCTCTTTCCCAAACCGAAAACTCTCTCTCTCTCTCTCTCTCTCTCTCTCTCTCTCTCTCTCTCTCTCTCTCTCTCTCTTCATCTTCTTCCTCACCAAAATACACCACCACCACCGTGAATCACCACCACCCCCACCGAAAACCCATCACCACATCCACCACCACCGTACATCACCACTGTAAGCACCGAAACCCACCACCGAAAACCCCCTTCTTTACAAACCAAACCACTACAAAACCCTCACCATTCCCTCCATGGCAGTCCAAAAATTCTGGGATTGTGTGCACTGAGGTTCAGAAATATCTGGGATTGGGTCCTCAAACTTCAAGGGAGTAAGGCAATTTCTGGGTTTTGTTCAAGTTCAGAGGAATCAGGGGTATTTCAAACATCAACTGGGTTTCAAGCAAGGTATCTAATGGCTTACTCTCTCTCTCATCAATTCTGAATGGTTTTGTAACTGGAAAACTTAGTAGGTTTTGAATTCTGGGTTGAATGTTAATTTCTGAGGAAAATTCTGGCAGTTTGGGGCTTATTTGGAATATGGTTGCTCTCATATGAGTAGGGCACATGTATTGGCAATTTGATCACTGTAGGTGAATACATAACTCTGGCATTAGTTAATTCAGATTTGGGGTTACTCACTGGGCTGCTATCTGTTTGTGCATTTGGCTTGCGAATTGATTTCTATTGGGGAATTTCAGACTCTATTTGCTACTATTTTACTACATTGTGAGCCATTTGTTTACTTAGTTGTTGAACTGCAATTGTTGTTAACTGTCTGCGAAATTGAAGTCGGGGGTTGGTTGGACGTTGATCGGAGGTCCGTGCTCTTGTTGAATTGGGGTTTAAATTGATTGTCTGAAATGGCAAGGGGAAAGGGGAAGGCAAAACCGTCCGAGAAACTTTCCAAGGAAATGGCCGTTGAGAAACCGTCTAAGCGTCGCCGACAAAATTCGGATAGTGAATCGAGTGGTGGGGATGATCCAGGGGATAAACAAGCAAGTAAGAAAACACACGAAGAAGTTATTGGGGACCGTCGCCGGAAATGGTTGGCGGCGTTTCCAAAGAAAAAGGCCAAGAATGAAAGACAATTGGACGAGGCGGATTTGGGAACGGATCTTGGAGTGAAGGAAATTCATCAAGAGGGGTTACAACAATGGTTTGAGCCAATGCCGGGGTTTAATCTGAAGTGCGTAAAAGAGTTTACTCGACCATGAGGGTTGAAAAGGAGGGGGATGAGCTGGTGAACATTAAGGCGAAAGTTGCAGGCAAGATGATTCAAGTTACCCCCGACCACACTGCGGAGCACTTGAAGTACACACGGCCAGACCCCGAAACGGTCAATTATTCCGGGGAGAAATCACGGAGCAAACAAGATATCAAAGATTACCTTTATGAGGATCCTTCGGGGGAGTTGGAACCAATCAAACCGGGCCGGTTCCAAGATGATATTCGGATCCTTAATAAGGCCATTCACGTCAACCTCTACCCTAAGGGCAAGGTGAGCACGCCTACTAGCAAGTCGCTTGAGGTGATGGCTTCATTTGTGGACGAGGACACCAAAGTGGATTGGGCCCATTTCATCTTTCTCCAAATGGTGGACTATCTTGATACGCCCATCGGTTCAACTATGTTTTGGTTTCCATGTATGATCACTGCCATATGCCACAAGCAAGGAGTTAAAGGGTC
This sequence comes from Vaccinium myrtillus, assembly GCA_016920895.1. Lineage (NCBI taxonomy): Eukaryota > Viridiplantae > Streptophyta > Magnoliopsida > Ericales > Ericaceae > Vaccinium > Vaccinium myrtillus. The sequence continues at coordinate 10,974 of CM029278.1, forward strand.
GGGGTACACGAGAATGGATCCATGTGATCGGGGGTTGATTGACAGCACCACTTTGGAGAAGAGCAAGGCTCAATCAAAGAGCCAGAAACCTAAGGTTGCAAAGGCCGCTCCAAGCTCGACACCCGGTGCCGTCCTCCACGGTACCTCCCCCGCTCCCAAAGGCAAAGTCTAAGTTGCTTGTACCTCCTCCCGAAGCTCAAAGGCCACAGTGTGGTATAAGAAGCTTTTCAAGCTAACGGCTTCCGTGTTCAAGAAACTAGACAGGAGGGAGAGGAAAGAGAAACCAGAGAAACACTATAAGGAATGGCAGAAAAAGGTTCTCGAGGATCTTAGTGGGCAACGCTATGAGGTCCCGCCGGAGCTTATTGTGGAGGATAGCGATGACGAAGAAGAGGATGAGGACGACTCCGATGATGCGGAGTGATTGGTGGTAGATGGTGACAACAAGGGTGGTACAAGTAGTATATAGTACATAGTAGTATTAGCGAGTCGGTGGAGTCGAGTACACTTATTTTTGTTTCATTAGTGTCACGTCGAACTCTTATAACTTTAGTTGTTATTTAGTTTAAATGCATGTTTGGGTGCCGAAACTTGGCACATGATGGGGTAGATGAGGGTTGGTAGCGGCCAAGGGGTAGATGACCCAAGCTAGCATATGGCCGCCACACTTTTGTAGTCCCTCCTTTTTGCTAACCAAGGTCAATATAAGCTTTCAATGTTTAAATTCGTTTCTTAGTACGTGATTAACTCCGATAGGTGCACGCTTAGCAATATTTCATGCTTACACTTGAATGATTCCCGTCGTTAATTAGCTTTTTGTGTACAAGCGCATTTTTGTTTAGCTTGCGGTAATCTTTTGTTTCGTTATCGCATATCATGCTAAGCGTTTATCATGGGATGTTTGACACTTTAATGTGTGTGATTGCAATTTTTTTGGAAATAATTCTTGTCGAAGCCTTATTGAAATTGAAACTTTTTGCGGTGCATAACGCTTGCCTACTTGTGTGGCCTAGTAGTTTCATAATTACACATGGCATGTTTGTGCGTGAGTTGCTTTTGATTGGATGATCCGGATGACTGGTACTTTTGCCTAGACTTTTTGTAGATTGAGCATAGTTATTGTATCGGGTACTTGGGAAGTTTTATTTAAATTATCTAATTGTTCTAGTTTAATTTACTAGGGACTAGCAAAGTCCAAGTTGGGGGGTGTGATAAGTTCCCAATATTGTACATAACTGGGGCTTATCGTACTCATTTATCACACACAAGCACGCGATTTCGCGCCTTATATGTTTGATTTGCGCGTCGTAGTGTTTTTGCCAAGTTACAGGTTGAACGCGTGAAATAAACGCATTTTGAGCACATTGAGAACCGTGCCACGTTTACAAGGGCCAAGAGCCCCATGGTTTGCCACCACCGGGCCTCAAGAGCCAAGAAATGAAGACTCGGCTAAGGCCCGGGAAGTCGAAGAGCCACAAAGCCAAGCCGGAAGGCTAAAGCCGTGTCTCACTCTCTCAAAAACTCCCGGTGGAGTCCGGGAGTGAACGAGCACTCAAGTGACCAAGGAACACCTCCCCCGAGGGTCGCACAACTCATTTAAGTCCATTTGGGGAAGTCCGAAAGCGTGCAATTCAACGGGAGGGATCAAAGAAGTCAAATTCAAGTCAAGATAATTCCGGACCTATCCGGAATTATTCTGGACCGATCCAGAATTGCCCAAAAATTTCCAGACGATTCCGGACCTATCCGGAATTATTCTGGACCAATCCAAAATTACCCAAAAATTTCCAGACAATTCCGGACCGATCCGGAATAATTCTGGACCGGTCCAGAAGTGCTCCGAACCAATTTTTTTGCACTTTATTCACTTTCTATTAATGACAAGTTTTGAAAGATGTGAGGACTTTATTAGATCTTTTGTAGAGAGAGAGAGTGGAAGATTAAATAGTCTCTCCTCTCTCCTTCCCACTCACTTCTTCTTTTATTTTCTTTGCTAGTTAATTAGCTCTCCCCTCTCTCCTCCATTAGAGAGTTTTGGAAGTTCTCTCTCTCTAGTTTTTCCCATGTAAGTTATTGTCTTACATTAATTTCATGTTTATTAATCTTGTCGCTCTTGCTTAGACCTTCCTAGCAATCTAGTTAATTTGCATTTTTATCAAGTTTTTAGTGTTTGTGTTGTTCTAGTCATTTCCTTCCTAAACTCAAGTTAGTAAGTGTTGTTTGTGATTATCTTAAGGTTTAAAGTTGTAGGCTAGCTTAGGATCTTCATTAAAAATCACTTTTTAAAGTTATATGTCATGTTCTTTATTTCCTTTATAAAATTGGTCATGTTTTCCGTAGTTATGATCGAGTAGTCGTTATAGGCTCGGTCATGGGGCGATTAGCACCCCGTGACTTAGGTTGATTCACTCTCCTCGCCATAATGCAAACATTGCATGTTAATCAAAGAGTTAGGATTAATTTGATGTATCAAAATTGGGATTTGTTAATCTTTTTTATCACACGTAGCCAAGGGCTCGACCACTTGGCACGTGTGATGCTTAGGGCGATGTCAATCCAAATGTTTGTATAAATGGCACAAGAATCCTATTATTTGAGAAACATCATTTCTAGTTGAACGAGTTTAAAAACCAAATCTTCCGTTCGGGGTTGTTTAACGATGTCCCCGAACCGGTCATTTTAGAGGAGAATGAATCGGCCTAAGCCATGGGTGTTGTGAACCCTTTGACCTTGCCTTATTTTAATTAGTCTTTTTAATCTCGCGTCATTCACGAAGTTAAGTGAATTCCACCCCCAAACAATAAAGCCAAGTTTGTGTGAGGGGTATTTTCCCGAGCAATACAACGTCACGTGCACGACGTTAATACCACGTGAGGGTATAGTATTTCGGCGGTACCACGGGAAGGGTCCCTAAGGCAATGCCGAGCTAATGGGCCATGTGTATAGCTGGGCCGAACTGTAACATCACGAAAGGATGTAGTTGTAATAAGTGCCGAGCTACTGGTAGCTCGGCACCCTCATGTGCCAGTAAATGAAGGCTTTGCCGCACAGTTTGTAGCTCGGGCAGTTAGACCGCCCCCAGAGGATAGCTCGGCATGGCTATCTCGAAGGTTCTAGAGAGATCCTTTACGTAATAAAGGACGAATCCCGAGTTTAAAGGGATCGGGATGGAGATTCCATAATGGCACGAAGAGTCCAATATGGAATTAAGTCCTAAGACGATGCAAGGTCTTGTATAAGGAAACTCTGCTAACCAATTAGGGACGAATCCTAATTGGAAAGGTCTCCCAATGCAATAAGGAAATCTTTGGCACGAGAGGCCTAGAGGAGTATAATGACTAGAGTCTATAAATAAGACATTCAACCTATGATAAAAGGTACGTTGTAATTCGTTATTTACATGCTTTGTGTGAATTAGGGTTTTCTCTTAGTACGTGATACTAACTTAAGCATCGGAGGGCCCACCGCCGACAAGAGGCGTGGGTGCTTCTCACCGTTTATTGTTTTGCAGTGCTAGGGATCCGGCGATGGGTACATATTGTTGATCTCATAGAACGTGGAAGATGAATGCCCGGATTTTTCCCCTCTACAATTGGCGCCGTCTATGGGAAACGAAATCTAAAGAAGATCAACAATATTGGATCAAAGCACAAAACACCACGTGAAGGTGACGATAGTGATAAAACACCGAGTGCGCTTAGCGCTACGAAGAAAGCAACGTAAGATGCGCACAAAGAAAGAGTGTGACAAGGAGAAAATCTATATTAGAAAGTGTACAAACTCAAGATTACGAAAAAAAGTCTTGAGCGAATGAAACGTCAGATGAAAAATCTGGCTTGGCGAACGAATGATCGCAAAAGAAAGATCAGACGATTTGGAACGATGCCTGCGAGGGGCGGTGATGAGAAAAAAAATATTGACGCTCAACAATCCTTGTATCGCAAGTTCAAACATGAATTCAGTCACCAATCAGATAAGTCTTATTTACACTTTAAATCTTATGCCAGTGTATGAAATCCTCCCTCATCACATGCACATGACGATTCTGTGAAAAACAATAGATCACGTGAGAACAACAGATCACATATTGCTGTGGTCAACTAGTATACCATGCCATATGAATGATCACATGTGGCTGTAGTAGATGTGGCTTTAATTCGGAGAGTTGTCTACGGCTACGAATAATGATTAAATTAGAGTGATGATTAATTCTTTCTCACTTTCGTTGAAGTATCTGATGATCAGTTGATGTAAAGAACATTTTTTTGCTTACTTGCTTTTCAAGTGTTGCGCCCTATATGCCCGAGCCATGAATTTCGGTAATTCTAGGGTCAAATATAATTTTTTCTCCTAAAAGAACGAAGATGCTCGCCCTCGGCGAATCCTGACTAGAATGCAGGATATTCATCCTAAATTATATGATTACATTTACGTGCCACAGCTTGATTGAATATACCGATCGCAATCGGAATTTCTAAAGATAGGTCGCCCAATTCCTGATGTCTAACGGCCATTACATATGAGATTTCATGCCTACTTTAAAGCAGCTCTTTTGACTTTGGCCGCAAAAATTACTCATGCTTTTTCTTCGGCAATCACGAACGATTTATCTTCTGAAGACATTAGTTTATTTATGCGTTATGGATCACATAACTATTAGTCTTTTTCTGAGAAAAACAGATCGCAGGGCTCCCAGAGAAATATTGCACTCTGCATGATACGGAAATAAAAAATCTGTAGCAATGCATTATGCATACAAGGGGCAGAAAAATTTACTCCCAATGATAGGAGTTGGGCACGAGGTCAAAAGACCATGTGAATGTGATGATAAAGATAAACTGGCCATCTGCATGCTACGAATAAAGCAGTACACACGTACCACGACTGCAAGCATCACGAGAGAATGCTGGAGTAATTAACCGACCACGATGCAAGAGAAAAAAAAAAGAGGCTGATGCAAATAGGAGTCCGAGGCTACGAAGAAAGTCTGCACAGTAGGTGATCTTAACGGGTGAAGAAATAATCGTATAACAGAAAACCATGAGTTCGGCTTCAAGATCGGAGGCCACAGTTGGAATGGATTAAATAAAAAAAAAGGTTAGAACTGTCTTTAATATTTATTTTGTTTCAGTTTATTTTATTTTTTGCTTCTAGAGATGGATCAAAGTCCATGGCAAGAAGTGTTCGGGGCTACGAAATAAGTCTCGGAGACAAAGAAAGAGACTTTGAAGGAACTCGCTCTGCTCATGAGAAAGAGTGAACGCGAGATCCAAGAGCTGAAACTATGGCTCGACATGAAAGGTAGGGAAATAGAAAAAGTACTGGTAAAACTTGCACCTTACCAGGAGCAGTTAAAAGGTACAACAGGGAGGTGCACCGATGGGTGTTCGGCATTGAGGAAGTTACTTTGATAAAGCTAGTATTTGCCTAGTAGAATAAAATTCTGTTTTGACTCGAATGAAATTATCTCTAGTAAATGTTTGTTATACTTGTTCGATCTTGGCAAAAGCCAGCTAAATATGGGCCGAAAGCTCTTTGCCTCCATACTGGGGAGCAAATAGTATTGACGAAAGTACGAATGAACTTGAAAATTTGCTAAGTCTGAACATACTTAGGCCACGGCAAGGAGTAATGCCAAAATCCTACCAAGTACGAAAAAAACTTGAGGGCTAAGTTTGAATATACTTAGGCCAATAGCAACATGCTAAAAAAAAAAAAAGGGAGAGACAAGAACAAGTACACTTGGGCTGTTACCTAAGTACGAATAAACTTATGTAATTTGCCGAGGACAAGTAGGCTCGAAGTGTAAGTGCGAATAAATGCTCTGCTAGGTATGAAGAAATTTAGTAACAAAAAAGATTTAGATGAATAGCAATGAATAATGCTAAAAGGCTTATAGCAATAAGTAATGCTAGAAGGCTAGACAAGCACAAACAAACTTGAGCTATTCGCTGAGTATGAAAAAACTTGGGCGTTTTGCGAAAGTATGAATAAACTTATCGTGCTGAGAAATTGCCAAAGAAAGGGATGGACCATATACGGTAGTCGGTATGACAAGGATTGGAGCTTAGCGGCTTGCAAACTTAGATGGCATTCCTGTCCCGTGGCCATGGAGCATTCATCATTTGATGAAGTTCTGTCAGTAAACATCTAAGTAATTACCCTTTGTCAAGTTATAAAAAAACCTCTTTGCCGATCAAAAAGAATATAGCTAAGTAATTATGCTTATTAGGAATTACAAATAAATTCCCATATTTTATTTTTGCGTAAGAACTACGAATATAGTCCTCCGATTTCTTTTGTGGACCATGTGAAAGGTTAAAAGTTTTTAATGATAAGAACTCATGTGGTATGTCTTAATATGAACTACGTGTAAAGTTTCATGTTTTGTGCTAGTAATTGTTATGAATAAAGTTATGTGCTTTATATGATTTTGCATTTTAGTTTTTGATTTGATTGAAGGAAATTACGAGAAAAATTTATGTTACATGCTTGAAACACTTGATTGATTTGAATATAGAACCAAAAACGAGGAATTTTGATTCCATATTGGGGAGCAGTAAGTATATGTACCCAGTGATTGAAATTTTTTAGGACAAGTACGAATACTTGGGCCTGAGCAACGAATTGCTTAAACCAAAAATATTCCTAAGTACGAATAAACTTAGGAGATAAATTAAGTACGAATAAACTTAATTCAGGCTAATTAAGAATATACTTAGACAAGCAAGTTTAAGTACGAATAAACTTAGTTTAGGACAAGTACGAGTACTTGGGCATGAGCTATGAATTGCTCGAACTTGAAAAATTCTAAGTACGATTAAACTTGGAAAAAGGCTAAGTACGAACGTACCTAGGCTTGCAAATTTGAGTATGAAAATGCTTATGACTAGGTATGAAGAAACTCAGAAGTATTTGGGTAAGCGTAAATTCGGGTTTGCGTAGCTGAGTACGAATAGACTCATCCAAACGAGAGCTAAGGCTTTTTGAAGCTTGGCCGAATGAAATCAGTCAAATGTGAGCAAAATCAGGTATGACAGAAACCTTGATATTTAGATAAGCTAGGGAAGCCACCAAGGGCTTAAGAAGCCCAGTACATAAGCCACGAAGGGCCAAACATCAAAGTACCAGATTCAAAGTATTAGTGTCACGCAGGGCTTCAACCAGATTTAAAAAGAAAAAGACTACTTGCAGATGAGACTAAAGATGCAAAATATATATCGTTATGAAAAATAGGTATAAAACATATATACCCAACCGTTAGACTTCGGTGGGAAGAGTGGGGTTACCCCCAATGTTGTATTGCACATTAGTCATGTCAATGATCCCGTTCTCACCACGGGAGTTAGCAATTTGTTCATTGGGTTGCACAGACGGGGTCAACCTGGTGATAGGTCCAATCTTGCTACCATCAGCTTCCTTATGGCTGAGGTCGGCACCTTAGGCCTCGGTTGGAGGATTTTCACCAAGCTATGAGCTCTGGGGGAGCAACAGGAAAATCCCACAAATGGGAAGCTTGGCCCGAACATGGAAGGTCATGCAAAATTCCAGAGATAGCCCGGATTGAAGCTTATCGCCTAAAAGAATTGGATGGAAACCAGTGCCAATGCCATGGAATATACAGATGAGTATAGAATTACTTTTTGCAGTTTATATTTTGAATATTTAGATACGAGTTGTTGTAGTGGAATTATGAACAAAATTCCATAGAAAATATTGGGTATTGTTCTCATTCAGCTACGAGTTGCTTTGTGATGGCGTTAAGAATAAAATTCCATCTTGCTTGCAAAAAGTTATTTTTCACTATATCATTTTTTAAGCCTGGTCAGTCCGATTATGAATAAGCTAAGTATGGACCTTTTGCCTCTATCTAGAGAGCAGAGAGCAGAGCCAAGTATGAACAAACTTTGGCTTAAGCAACGACTATTGCTTGAAGGGAAGCCAAGTGCGAAGAAATTGTGGCTTAAGCAACGAACATTGCTTGAAAATTGCTTAAGCAACGAGTATTGCTTGAGGGAAACCAAGTATGAAGAAACTTTGGCCTAAGCAACGAATATTGCTTGAGGGAAGCCGAGTGCGAAGAAACTGTGGCTTAAGCAACGAATATTGCTTGAAAAGTGCTTAAGCAACGAATATTGCTTGAAAATTGCTTGAGCAACGAATATTGCTTGAAGGGAGCCAAGTACGAAGAAACTTTGGCTTGAGCAACAAATATTGCTTGAAGATTGCTTAAGCAATGAAAATTGCTTAAAGGGAGCCAAGTACGAAGAAACTTTGGCTTAAGCAACGAATATTGCTTGAAAATTGCCAAGCACGAAAATACTTGGGCAATAAACAACAAAAATTGCTTGATGTTTGCTAAAGTATGACAAAACTTGGGCCGTAAGCAATGAGTATTGCTTGAAAAGCTAAAACGAAAAAAACTTAGGCTTAGGCAATGAATGTTGCATAGAAATGAGCCAATTACAAAAAAATTCGGCTAAGCAACGAATGCTTTGCTTGGAGGCTACTAAGTATGAATAAACTTATGCCATAAGCAATGAATATTGCTTCAATTTTCCTAAGCACGAAAATGCTTAGGTTATGAGCAACGGGTGATGCTCGAAATCTACCAAGTTCGAAGAAAACTTGAGTACTTCACTAAGTATGAGGATATTTATGAATTGTGTTGAGTATGAAGAAACCCATGTGCAAGCAGCAAGCAATGCTTAAAATTTGCTAAAGAATGATTAGATTGTTGACAGAACGTGGGGTGGTTAAAATCCATTTACCCTCAGAAAAGGCAAATCACCATGTGAGGGTAGCTAGCTCGGCACTACTATGTAGAGGTTCCCTAACCCTATGCCGATCTGCGTTGACCACGAGTAGGGTCAAGATAGTAAATCAAGTACATATGAATTAGCTCGGCAGAAGTCATAAAGGATGTCTCAAGACATGGACGAGCTAGATAAGCTATGAATATAGCTAGGCCGAGCTAGATAAGCTATGAATTTAGCTAGGCCAAGCTAGATAAGCTATGAATATAGCTAGGGCAGCATTCTGGGATACAAGATTCAGCCCGGTGCAAGTTTGTCATGAATGAGCTAAGCTTTCTACGAGTCATGTCGAGCTATGAGGAAGCACGACACTGCCTTAAGAATATAGGGAGTTAGGAATACACTGCAAATGGGAGCATATATCACGAGTAACACAAGAAAGATCTTTTGCCGAGCATGAAAACGCTTGGGCAGAGCTTGATCGCAATGGAAAGGGTTAAAGGGGTGAAGCTGAGCAAACCACGCATAGCTTTACCTGATGCTAGACCATGAATTTCAGGGATCACATTGAATGGAAGAGCTCTCTTGGTTAGTGTTTTTGTTTACGAACAAGGACAAATGCTAAATGGGCTTGAAGTACTACTACGAGAAGCCACGCAATAAGTAAAGACTGCTAAAATGGGGAGCCAAACACATAAGGGAAGTCAAAATTGCTCTGCCGATCAACTTCGTCTCGGAATTTGAAATTTCTCGTGACTATGAGAAAGTCACAGTCATTCCATCAAGCAATGTAAAGCCTATCTTCGTGCCCTGAAACAAAAAACACCAAGCAAAGGCCAATGGGCAGATTAATTGAGCGGCAACGAGCATGCCAACCAAAGGATCGTATAACAACATACGGATATGCAACGGGTAGCAAGAGAAGTACATAGAGCTTTAGTCATTATTCCCCGAGCATAAGATAACAACTAAAGCTGGGGAGCAATTGTGAGGGGTATTTTCCCGAGCAATACAACGTCACGTGCATGACGTTAATACCACGTGAGGGTATAGTATTTCGGCGGTACCACGGGAAGGGTCCCTAAGGCAATGCCGAGCTAATGGGCCATGTGTATAGCTGGGCCGAACTGTAACATCACGAAAGGATGTAGTTGTAATAAGTGCCGAGCTACTGGTAGCTCGGCACCCTCATGTGCCAGTAAATGAAGGCTTTGCCGCACAGTTTGTAGCTCGGGCAGTTAGACCGCCCCCAGAGGATAGCTCGGCATGGCTATCTCGAAGGTTCTAGAGAGATCCTTTACGTAATAAAGGGCGAATCCCGAGTTTAAAGGGATCGGGATGGAGATTCCATAATGGCACGAAGAGTCCAATATGGAATTAAGTCCTAAGACGATGCAAGGTCTTGTATAAGGAAACTCTGCTAACCAATTAGGGACGAATCCTAATTGGAAAGGTCTCCCAATGCAATAAGGAAATCTTTGGCACGAGAGGCCTAGAGGAGTATAATGACTAGAGTCTATAAATAAGACATTCAACCTATGATAAAAGGTACGTTGTAATTCGTTATTTACATGCTTTGTGTGAATTAGGGTTTTCTCTTAGTACGTGATACTAACTTAAGCATCGGAGGGCCCACCGCCGACGAGAGGCGTGGGTGCTTCTCACCGTTTATTGTTTTGCAGTGCTAGGGATCCGGCGATGGGTACATATTGTTGATCTCATAGAGCGTGGAAGATGAATGCCCGGATTTTTCCCCTCTACAATTTGTTGCTTAAAGGCTAAACCATCACTCGCGAATCAATCATCACGCGCCGCGCATTCGGTCTCTGTGGAATCGACCCGGACTTACCGGTATCATGCTACCGCCGACCTAAACCCTACGCTTGGGGAAATCAAATTGGAAAACAATCCAAGGGCGCAAGCATTTAATTAGTCTTTTTAATCTTCCGAGTCGTTCTCGAAGTTAAGAGAATTCCACCAATCAAATCACAAACTAAGTTTGCCGCTTCAAGGCCGAAAACCTACACTTGCAAGACAACTCTCATGTCGGGTGCGTTCGATTCCTGTGGATTCGACCTGGTCTTACCGGTTTTGATGCTATCGCCGGCCTAAACCCTACGCTTGGGGAATAATATTGGAAATACAACCCAAGGGCGCAAGCAAGTATTTTTATTCGACGACTAACAATGCATTCTCACAGTCAATACTGTTTTTTTAGCAGTTAACAGTATTTTCATTTGACAATTAACGATGCATTCTCATAATTAACGGTGCTTTTTCACAGTTACCAATATTTTTATTTGACAATTAATAGTGTATTCTCTCAATTAACGGTGCTTTTTCACTATTAACAGTGTTTTCATTTGACAACTAACAGCACATTCCCACAATTAGCAATGCTAAGTGTTGTCTAAATTTTCAACTTACAGTGATAAAGTGATAATTAACAGTCTTTTAGCAAGCGCGAATTGGCAATTAACAGTGCTTTTTAACAGTTAGCGGTATTTTAATTTGACCATTAACAGTATTTTTTCATAGTTAACAGTGTTTTTATTTAACTATTAACAGTGTCTTTTCACAGTTAATAGTTTACATTTGACAATTAACTGTGTTTTTCACAGTTAATAGTATTTTTAGTTGACAATAAATGGTGCATTCTGACAATTATCGGTGCTTTTCACAATTAACAGTGTTTTTATTTGACAACTAACAGTGCATTCCCTCAATTAGCAATACTAAGTGTTGTCTAAATTTGCAATTAACAGTGATAAAATGATATTAACAGTCTTTTAGCAAGTGAGAATTGGCAATTAACAGTGTTTTTTTAACTATTAACAGTGTTTTTTCACAGTTAACAGTGTTTTTTCACAGTTAACTGTATTTTTATTTTACAATTAACAGTTTTTTCAGAGGTAACGGTATTTATTTGACAATTAACAGTGCATTCTCACAATTAATAGTGCTTTTTTGCAGCTAACAATGTTTTTATTTGACAACTAACAGTACATTGCCACAATTAGCAATGCTAAGTGTTGTCTGAATTTGCAATTAACAGTGATCAAGTGACAATTAAAAGTGTTTTAGCAAGTGCGAATTGGCAATTACAGTGCTTTTTAACAGTTAGGAGTATTTTAATTTGACCATTAACAGTGTTTTTTCACAGTTAATAGTACCTTTATTTAACTATTAACAGTGCTTTTTCACAGTTAATAGTTTACATTTGACAACTAACATAGCTTTTTCACGTTTAATAGTATTTTTATTTGTTCATTAACGGTATTTTTTCACAGTTAACAATATTTTTATTTGACAATTAACAGTGCATGATCACAATTATTTTTATTTGCAGAGCCGAAAGCCTGCGGCTATAGTCGCCATAGGCTGTCAGGATGCTTTGCGTGATTGCCACGACCGACGTCGGTCGGTTTCGGCTATAAAAACCGACGAGAAGTTGAGATACAAACCACCGAAAAATTCCCAGAAAATACCTCTGAAAAATGGCTTGAAATTTCTTTCAGTTTATCACCATCAAAGTTCTCACCCCAGATTCCTACCTAAGTTCCATTCCAAAAATACCCACAGTTCGTTCGAAATTCTCTAAAACCCAGAAAACTCAACCTTCTTTTCTCATTTGGTATGAGCCAAACTAGGTTCTTACTCACTAAAGCTTAGTTTTCTAGGCACCCAAAGGCGTAGAAGAAAGGTTTGTGCATCCAAAGTTTTCTCGGGAAAATTTTCTTACAAAGGAAAAAAATTTCATGGTTCAATGGCTATGATCTGGTCAATGTGAGGGGAGGCTATCCTAGCATCTAAAATGGTCATCTAATATCATTTTGGAGGCTTGGTGTGCCAACATTTTTTACAAAAAATCAAAACTATTTTTTTTCACGCTACCGTGCCATAGCATATCACTGCCGTATGGCAGTTCCTTGCATAGGAAATTTTTTCCCAATCTCAGAACTTCCTGGTTAATCCATAATCAGGTAGTGGAAGAGTTAACTGGGTACATATTATTTCAAAAATGGTCTTTCTTTTCTCCTAAGAATTTTTGAAAACGAAATTAAAAGAATTTTTTTTTGAAAGCATTGCAGCACACAACAATACTCAATGCCGTGCGGTGGTATCCCTCACAAAGAGAATTTCATTTTCTAATATTTCAAGTTTTTGAACTACTCGATCACTGGGAATAAGATGATTTTGTTACTGAAAAATATCATTTGAGGTTGGTTTGATCAAAAGATGAGGTTGTTGTCCAAAGATTGTTTACAAATGAAGAAACCGCCGCACGGCAGTGGGAAAAAAAATAAAAAATAAATCTATATAATGCTTTTATGTTTAAACGTTTTAATTCACTACCTTTTTTTTCTAAAACTTTTTTTACATGTTCCATTTGGAGTAATTGTTTGCATGAAACAAAGTGAAGTTTTTTTTTCTTTTATTATTCCCTCACAATATCCAAAAATAATGTTTTTACATGTTGTGTTCTTGAATCGTCTTTCATCAATTATGATTGCATATTGTTATCATAATTAAGCAACGAAAAATTTCTCAAAAAAATCTCACAATGCATTGAGTAAAGACCGTTTTTAAAACTGGGCGAACAGGGTGGCTTAAAAACCTTCCATGTTCGTAACCTGGCTCCCGGATCCAAGATTTTCTATTTTTCGCAGGCCAAATCTTTTTCCAAAAATTGCCGGCACGAGAGTCATTATTTTCTAAAACATTTTTTTATGGTTTCTCGGGTAATAAATCCATTTTAAAAAATAAAACCCGAGTGGCAACTCTGAAATAATTTTTCCAAAACTTTTTATTTTTCCGTGGCATCGTCCACACTAATCCCTATAGTAAATGCCCCATATCTGGAATCACTAGATGTGGTTATCTGGGCTCACAAGATGTGATTACCTGCACTGATGACTTTTCCAATTTGATTCCTATAGAAACTGGCCCCATAATTGGAATCACAAGATGTAGTTATCTACAAGATGTGGTTATCTATACTATATCTTTTTTTAAGCCTATTGGGGATCAAATGTGGTTATCTGGGCTCACAAGATGTGGTTATCTGCACCGGCGACTTTTCTGGTGAAGTCCAACTTTCCGGCGACTTCTCCGGCGTCCACAAAATTTTTCGGTGAACTTTCCGATGAAGTCCAATTTCCCAGCGACTTTTCTAGCGTTGTCGAACCTTTCCGGCGAAAAAATGGATTAGAGGTCTTATGAAAATATGAGGTGGACTAGACATGTTACAAAGAGTTATAATGGAACTTAGAGCAATTCTTTATAGATAAAAGGGGAGAAAAAAATAAGGGTTAATTTCACTAACCTCCTCTGAGGTTTGCCTTAATGCCACTGACCTCCCCTATGCTTTCTGATATTCCACTGCCCTCCCTTACTTTACAAAATAAATGTCATATACCCCCTTCCCGTCTATTTTGGATTAACGGGGTTAAAATTTCAAGTGGGAAGACGTTTATAACCTTGATACATATTACTCCACACTTGGCCCCCAAATTTCTAATCGACCAAACACACACTGTTCTACACACACACACACACGCGCGCGCGCACAGAGAATACGATCAGCCCTAAGTTGCTTCCGATTCGATTGTTGAAGACAAGTGAAGATCGACGCCCTAAGTTGCTTCTGATTCAATTGTTGAAGATGAGTGAAGATCTACGTGGGAAGAAGATGCTTTGAAGACTTAGATCGAAAATCAGAAACCCCATAGCATGTACATAGATCTCTTCCCGAAACAAGGTGAACATTGATTCTTTTTGTGTTTGCATTGAGCTTTTTTCGAGCAAAAATTTGTACGGTTTTTTCAAGGGAGAATTTGTATCTATCGTTGTTTTACAAGAATTTTGCTATTTTGATCAATAATAGGGTTTTGATTACAGTAATTCGGAAAAAATTTGAGGGTTATTTGACAAAAACATTAGCAAGGGTTTTGGGTCTGGGTTGCTGTTGAAGTTACTGATATGAAACAGACGAAATCATATAGCAGTGGAAAATTTTGGTAGATCTCACATTTACAAAGAAAATGTTCAGCTTCTAAAGGGGAAATGGGAGGTCTCATAGTAGACCACGAAATCTAATGAGACTTATGTAATGAATTTGGTTTCAATGGATTCTGATGGATCGACGTAATGAATTACAAATTTTGGTTATTTGATGGGCTCTTATGGTTATGTGATGGATTCTGATGGACTTATGTAAAGTGCCCATGGCTGCATTTTTATTACTGCTGATGAATTTGGATACTTTGATTACTGACTTCGACACTCCATGGCTGAATTTGGATACTTCAATTCCTGTATACATGATGACACATACATAGATCATACAATGTCCACTGCACACTATTATCAATGGTAAACTTGGGAGTTAGGACACCAGTTACAATATGGACAATTCTTTTTGTATAAACATAAGGGTGAAAAAAAGTATAAACATAAAAGGAAAAAAAAGAGTAAAAGTACAAACAGAAAAGGGAAAAAAAGTATAAATGTAAAAGGGAAAAAAAATAAAAAGATGATTTTTGGAGTTACCTGGTAGTAAGAGATAGGAGGGAGTATTTTTGCTTCTTGGATGGGGTATTATTTTCAGGGGGATAAGTTTTAGAGGGGGATAAGATAAGAGGGGGTATTATTTTTGGAGGGGGGCCCAGATTGATTTGATGTTTATGGAGGGGGGATAAAAAAAGTAGATGGTTTGGATGAGGGATTAAGCGGGGGATAACTTTTGGCTTGGTTTGGATAACTTAAAAATAAGAGGGGGTGGATGATGGAAAAAACTGTCAAATGACTTATTTGCCCTTGTGGTGTACCAAACCTTATTAATGATTAATTTAATTATATAATTACATTTTTTTAAATATTTTTTAGTTTTGGATGATTTGAAGTTTAATTAAGTTATTTCACAAGAAAAATTAAATATTTTTTTATTTAAAAAAAAACGTTTTTTTTTTAAATTTAAACATTTGAATGGTTGGTTGTGATAAAAAAAATTTAAGAAAGGTTTTTTTTTTTTTTTGTACTTGTTGGGCTATCTTATTTTGTTTTTTATTACCTCAACACAATGAATAATAAATGAACAAACTAAAATATTTATTAAATGGGTCACTCATACAAAAAAAATTACTCCTCTTTGCTAGCGGGCATGTGACCTTGCCTCCAAATGTTAAGGTGATATCGTTCGCCGCGATACGGTGCTAGAATACCCTCCCCATTTGTGTATCCGCCGTCAACAAGGTAATAATGTCCTGTAACCAAGGGAAGTTACGACATTTGTCCTGTAATTTATTCAATGGAAAGGTGAGAAATTGGAAAATACCACGGGGGACTTTCAAACCATTTGCTCTTGCGAAGGCATCTCTGAGGACTCTAGAGCCAGTGGCCGACCCTTCCCATCCAGACAAGACAAAGACAAATTTTAGTTCTCGAGTACAAACACCTAAAACATTTGTCGCAATCTCACCCTTCCTTGACCTATAGCGTGGCATGTGTGCTGCCGGGGGATACACTGGTACGAAGGTCCCATCCAAAGCCCCGAGACAATTCTACGACAATTTGAGTAGGTTATTGCAAGAAAGTACATGTGCTGGAGCGAGGGTATAAAATGTATTAACTATAAACATTTGTAACGGACATGTACCTAAAACCAATTCCATCTACTGTCTTGGTCATTCGCAGGTACAGGCTCCGGAGTTACAAGTAGAATTCTATGAAGGCGCAAGACAACTTGGAGTACGGCATTGAAATGCCTACTTATGGTTTCAGTGGATCTCCAAAACTGATGTTTTGTACGCCTTTGCTTCGTATGGTGTGTGAGAATCCACAAGAAAATAGCTACCCTCTCCTCAACACATACGTACCGAGAGTCCCCTAAACCAACACTTCGAACTAAACAACACAGTCTTAGGAAAGTTTGTCTGTTTACCCTCAACTGTTCGTGGCAATCAATCTCGTTACCATTAACGAGCCTATTAACAGCATTGACTTGGGTCTGGTAGAAGTCAGGATTATGTGCACACTCAGGACTGGGATACTGAGACGTTGAAATGAGGAACAAGTAAAGGCAAAACACCCCCATTGCAGCATGAATGAACGTGTTTAACGCCATTATTGCCTCTTGCTCTTCTCTCTTCCGTAATTGTTTTCTGTTCACACTTAAAAAAACACATAAAAAAACACAACACTCTTCTGAGCCCCCTTGTGATGTTTTGAACCGTTGATCTTGTTTAAATGAGTAAAATAAAAGGTCCTGCAAAATTTCAGCTCAATCGGATATCGGTAAGTGCTTGATCCAAACGATTTTAAAACATTAGTTCCTGTCACAGTTTTTGCAAAACTATTTGGATCAAGCACTTACCGATATCCGATTAAGCTAAATTTTTGCAGGACCTCCTATTTTACTCATTTAAACAAGATCAAATGGTTCAGAACGTCATTGTGGGGCTCGAAACAAAATCGTGTGTTTTTTTATGTGTTTTTTTAAGTGTGAGGGGAATCGGCCCCGTACATATATATATATATCGGTTCAGGACCCCCGTTTTTGCACAGTATCGAACCTTCTAATCGTGGCCGTTGGATCTCATCCAACGGCTCAGATCAAAGGTCACTTAAAACAATTCTCGCGGGTCAAGGGGAGCCGGGTAGTACCCAACATCGCGGGTCAAATCCTTCATTCGGGTTAAAACAAAACCCCTTTGTCTCCCATTTTTCCCATTTTCACAGAACGATCGAGAGAGAGAGAGAGAGAGAGAGAAGAGAAAAACTATCGATCTAAGAGAGGAAGAAGAAGAAATCACGACGAAGAAGAAATCAAGAGTGGGTTTCGAAATCAAGGTATCTCTCCCTCTCTTCCTCTCTCTCTCTCTCTCTCTCTCTCTCTCTCTCTCTCTCCCCTCTCTCCACCACCTCTACGCGTTCCAGTTCCAGACGAGAGAGAGAAGAGAAGAGAAGAAGAAAAAATCGAAAAAAGCACAGAAGAACAAATCGAAGAACTAGGCGACGACTCGATCGAGATCTCGAACAACCAGGTCTCTATCTCTCTCTTTCTCTCTCTGTATTTTGATTTATCTAAGAAACCCTAGTATGATTTTTAGTTAGAAACCCTAGTTTGATTTTTAGTTACAAACCCTAGTTTTTTTTTTTAGTTGGAGTACCTTTGGATACACTGTTGTTTTTATTGGAAGTTTATTTTTCACCATTCGATTCCTTTGGATAGCTCTCTTGTTTTCCTCTGCTAAAATTTGATTTTCACAATGGTACCAAACCTTAGCAATGTTGATGAAGACTGAAGATTAAAAAATTGGACATTTTTGGAAATCTTGGCTTGGTTTTAGAAACAGATTGCTTGAATTGAGGAATCAAATGGAAAAAACTAGAGGCTAAGAGGCATTTCTGTGGTTATTTTAGTTAAAGAAATTTTGATAGTTAAGTTGGTTTTTCCTGTTCCTTAATTGGAACCTATAATTAGCCAAAGTTAGGGAGAAGGTGGCCTAATAATGTGTGTGAACAGGTGCTGAAATTGGGCAGAAACGTTGCGAAGGACAACAAGAGGACTCGTATCGTGCCGCGACACATTTACCTAGCGGTGAGGAACAACGAAGAACTCAGTAAGCTACTCGGAGATGTGACGATTGTGAATGGCGGCGGGAACAACGAAGAACTCAGTAAGCTACTCGGAGATGTGACGATTGTGAATGGCGGCGGGATGCCGAATATTCCCCAATCTCTTGCTCCCGAAGAAGACCGACGGCTCGTCAAAGCCTTCTGCTGATGAGGATTAATTAGTTTAGCAGAGTTTTCAACATTTGATTGGAGTATTATTTCCAAGTGTTTTTAGATTCATGTTAGTGTTTAAGGTTTTGGATACCTTGGTGGATGGTTGAATGAATGTAACTTTGGTTTAATTCTGTCTTACAAATTGTGTGGTCATTGCCTAATGAGTATCCTTCAACTGTAGATTTCTATAAAATGTAAGTGGATCACCTATAGATTTCAAATTGTTAACTTACACCTCAAAAATTCAAAAGTAGAATGCATGTTGAAATCTGGGATAGAAGATAAAATATGAGCGCTTGCAGTTGGAGCCAATGCCTAGGAGATTCATTAACTGTTGCTCTAGCGGCATTGCGACTACACAAATGAATTGAGAATTCGACAGTGTTATATGCATGGTTGATGTGCCTGAATTTGGTTTGTGTTGGCTTGATGTTCTGTTTTTGTCCAAAACAGAGAAGTGAAGGGTGGCCAAGTGAAGAATGACCAGTTTATAGCTAACCTGTAAACAACACAATGAATCCAAATCCCATGTCAAAATTCATCCAAGATAACAACTAGTATCCGTATCCGTGTCACCCATTTTAGTTCATTCCCAAACAACTCAAATAACCAGTTTAGAAAAATAACAATCCACAACCGTTTTAAGCAACATTTGTGACTGATTGCTATAGGCTTCAAAGCGCATACGTATATAAACAACACAATCAAATCAACAAGGACTTTATTACACTGATTTAGTCATCACATCATCTCAAAACAAGTACATTCATCTATCATTGTTTAAAAAAAATAAAAAATTCTAGTTGTGCTCCATATGCAATGACATTTAAACAAAGCAAGAGCTGATCATCTTGCACTTTCCCATGATCAACTGCATCTTCTTTACCACCAAGTGAATAATGTCACCCATGGAAGTCTCCCAACCTGGTCTTTGTACTTCAACAGTGAGCGTCCCATTAAGGTTTATAGATCCTATTGCAAGAGAAACAAATCTATCAATTATCAAGGGACAATTACTCATCCGTGCTAAAGATGCGACAGGCACAAGAACAGCATGGATCCGAAACTGAATTTTTCACAAACCCCAACCCTAGTTTTTGGTAAAATCAAAATCAAATTTTTTTTGAACAAATGGGTCCGAAATTGCTCACCGCAAGCCTCCTACTCTAGAGCTGTTTAAACAAATGTAGCAATTACATCATCCATTGGACATCGGAACCAATAAGCAAGATTCAGCAAAATAACGAATGGGTTGGGGTTTTCCACAAACCCTAAACTGGTACACATCGAATCGAACGCGAGAGAGAAAGAGAGGGAGAGATACCTTGAATTCGAAACCCACTCTTGATTTCTTCTTCGTCACGATTTCTTCTTGTTCCTCTCTTAGATCGATAGTTTTTCTCTTCTCTCTCTCTCTCTCTCTGATCGTTCTGTGAAAATGGGAAAAATGGGAGACAAAGGGGTTTTGTTTTGGAATGAAGGATTTGACCCGAATGAAGGGTTTTGTTTTGTTGTGAGAATTGTTTGAAGTGATTTGACCCGTTGGATGAGAATTGTTTAGAAGTTGACCTTTTCCCTTGACCAAAAACGTGAGAATTGAGTGACCTTGGATGAGATCCAACGTTGGAGGATTAACTTAGAAGGTTCTTATTGAAGAAAAAACGGGGGTCCTGTTTCCGGAAGAAACGAACCGTTATATATATATAAAAGAAGTTTCCTATGAGGACTCCTCACAAAAAAAAAAAAAAACGGGAAAAAATAGGTTGTTAGCCGTTGGATCGCGTGAAGGGCATAGGATCCAACCATTTTAACAACATTGAAGTTTTCGCACTTTTTTGTGAGGGAGCCCTCACAGAATATATATATTATATGGGAAAACAAAAAAAAAAAAGGGAAAACGGTTGTGGGTATATATAACATATCCTGTGAGGGCTCCCTCACAAAAAAAGTGCGGGAAAACAGTTGTGGGCGGTTGGATCCTATGCCCTTCACGTGATCCAACGGCTAACAACTGTTTTCCCGCACTTTTTTTTTGTGAGGGAGCCCTCATAGGAAACTTCTTGTATATATATATATATATAGGAAGCCGGTCTCCTAAGGGATCCCTTATACAAAATTTGGTGCGGACCTAGCCTTTTTTCAACTTTTCGGATCAAATTTTGATGATCCGAACCGCTCAATGTTCCAAGGAGAACATTATTTATATATATATATATATATATATAGGATCCCGTTCTACTAAGGGCTTCCTCAAACTCGTAATTTGCGGACCTCATGGATCGGGGTCGAATCTCGACGATCCGAACCGCTCAATGTGTTTAAAACATGATTTTAAGGGTCACCGCGAGGATTCGTCCAAAAAAAATACTCGGAAGGGCTTCATTCAAGCATTTTTTGATAAATTATATATGTACGGTTATTATGAAAAACCGCTCGGATGAAGCCCTTTCGGGTATTTTTTTTTGTGATTCTCGCGTTGGCCATGGAAAACATGTTTTAAACACATTGAGCGGTTTGGATCATCGAAATTTGGTTCGGAAAATAAAAAAGGGGTGGTCCTCACGGAGGAGATCTTTGAGGGAGTCCTCAATAGAACATCTTCCATATATATATATATATATGACCTCCAAAATCTTAGTTCATGTTAAAACGGTAAAACCCCAAAAAAACTCAACAGATTGCAACAAATCTACATCAACAGATCGAACAAAATGGAACAAATCGAGTTCTTTGGCAATCGAAACTTGTGTACACGTACATAAATTGAGTTCTTTGCCAATCGAAACCATACCTGGAGTGATTTCAACAGATCGCAACAGGGATCGCCATAAATCGCACAAACCGTACACAGGTCGAACTTCCAAGTCGCAGATGTACACCAGTGTCGTTTGTAGCACAGATGAAGGGGATAAGGAGGGTGATTTTCATCAATAACCTCCCCTTCTACAGGGGATAACTTTTGGGGAGGGTTGAGGCGACCCAAAAATTATCCGGGAGGGGAAGCCACAAGCGTAGAAGAGAAGAGGGGGTGAAAAGAAATGGGGGAGAGCGTAGGTCATTGCCAACAAGGGGATATGGGCTGGGGCCCCCTCTTAAGAGGGGGTGAAAACATATCCGGGTGGGATATCCACCATCCAAACGAGGCCAAAATGTGAGAGGAAGAGAGTGGGGTAGTAAGATTGTATTTACAGTTGTAGGAGTGAGAGGGGAGGGTAAAATAGGGATAAAAAAGGGGAAATGTGACGAAGTTAACGTTTTTCCCCATTGTCAGTAACGGAATTGACGGGGAGCGGGGTATCTGACATTCATTTTGTAAAGCGAGAGAGGGCACTGGAATATCAAAAAGTAGAGGGGAGGTCAGTGGCATTAAGGCAAACCTTAGGGAGGTTGGTGAAATTAACCCAAAAAATATACTAACAAATTCAAGTTTTGTGCACAGTAAAATTCTCCTCCCATTTAATTTTCTCTTCTTTTCTCTCATTCAAGCTTAAGTTCCAAACACAAACCTAATTTCCGATCCCAAGCCAACCTACTCTTTCCGATCCCATAGTCGGCCTCTCTCATCCCTCTCGGTTCTCTCTCTCTCTCGGACTCCAGTCTCTCTCTCTCTCTCTCCGAGTCTGACGAGTGGCGGGCTACGGTGGCGACTGGCGGGCTCTCTTTCTGAATCGATTTTCCTTCACGGCTTAACCGTAAAATCGCCTCGTAAGTCATTTAACTTCAGAATTTCAGTCTTGCTCTTCCTCTGAATGGATATGGTGTATACGATTCGTAGATGGCGACTGGTGATTTGTAGATGGTGCATGTGGTTGTTTGAATATGGCGTCGGAAATGGAATCAAAAGGCCCAGATTTGTGGCCTGTTGGATTTTTTTTTTTTTGTTCTTTTTGCTGAGAATTAACCCAACCCGTGAACCCGCAGCACCCTACCCGTCCGATCCGATTCTTAATTCGGTCGGAACCGACCAGTATTTCAGTCCGTGTCAGGTCACTCTCCATCGAATCCGATCAAAGGTTGGGGGGTGGAACCCGATCAAACTTAACCCTTGAACCTAAATCCACGTCCAGATTAATCCCTCACAGCAGTAATCCTGGACTTTCCAAAGGAAGTTAATCTAGGAGGAAGGTTCAGTCCCCGAGCCTTCTTCCAAAGCTGGAAATGGTCTCCCTGATCTATCAAACAACCCTGGAGTGATAAAACCAAGAAATAGGCAGACGTAACAGTAAACTCCCCATTCTTTGTGGCTACCTATACCCTCCCATCTTCAACAGGTGAACTAGGAATATAATGGTGAAAACCTTATCTACCACCACCTTTGGAAAATAGAACTAGTTGCTTACGCCAACACAAGGAACTCCAACAATTAAATATGCCACACGAAACTCACAATTTCCAGAAGAACATGCACTATCCCCAAAAGGGTTTCAACAATTGGGAATCCATTGATCCCTAAAAGCACTAATATTTTTCCCATTACCCAACCTCTAAGCAACACCCTAGCGCAATGACTCTCTCCCTCGAAACTTATTGTGAGGAATTTATCATATTGTTAAAGGATACAGTTGTGATAAATTTATCATACCTTTTGCTACTATTTTTTACATTCTTATGGCGTATGCATATTGTGGTGAATTTATCATATTGGGAAGTTACGGTAAGTCTATCTTCTATCTCGCGAGAGATAAAGAAAATGGAAGTCACATGGAGGTGGTGGAATTGGGGAGAGGAGTGTACATATCATTTATGGAGATTTCATGCGGCCTTAAAAGCTCAAAGATACTTTATGGTGTCGGAATAGTGAATAGTCTTGGGCTGGCTTACAAGCAAGTCCAAAAGGGCGGAGGGGGAAGAAGGTTTTGTAGTGTCGAAGCCTATTGAACAAAAGTGCAGGTTTTTTCAAAGCGGTGGTATGCAATTTCAACTGAAGGGACTAGGGAGTAGCTATGAAGCACTGACTAGGGAGTAGCTATGAAGCACTGACACTCCTAGAGGTCGCCGTGTCTGCGTATCGGACACGGGGACATGGGGACACGTATTGGACACGGGTGCGGGCAAGCTCATTCCTCATCCCATCCCTGTAACACCTTCTCTCTACCAGGTAAAGAAGGTACAACGGGTATCGCGCCTCAGTTGAGCATTAGCTGCTCGACATTCTTCCTAAGGTCCGGAATAGAGTAATAGAAGTTAGGCCTTACCCTACCCTATCTGGCATGTCCCAAAATCAAAGAATAAATAGAGGTAAGTGCAGGCAGACTGGACGGGACTCTTACGAATTGGTGTCATGGTAAGGTGGTCGCAGCACAGTTCGTCATTGGCTTTCGGGTTGGCTAGTTTTGGAATTGATCAATTCACCATTCCAAGCATGGGGCGGAGATGGAGCAGGTGTAGATCTACCCTTTGCCGATCAAATTTTGATGATCCAAACCGTTCAATGTGTTTAAAACATGTTTTTAAAGGTTCCCGTGAGGAATCAACAAAAAAATGACCGGAAGGGGCGAAGGGCTTGATCTAAGCAATTTTTAAAACTGCATATGGTCGGGAACTATGAAATCCACACTGTAGCAAAGTAAGGGATCCCTTATTAGAAGGTTGGTGTATATTTATATATACAAATATTTATTTATTTATTTTTGCCGTGTCACCCGCTGTGTTCGTGTCCATTTTCTAGAATTCATGCGTCCGTGTCCTTGTTTGTATCCGTGAGCATACTAATCTTTTCGGTTCAATAATTATGCTTGATAGCATAGTTATTCATGTTTACTTAAATACCAGCGTAAGATTTGTTTAGGTTGAAGATTGAGATAACATTTTATTAGTTTTATGGCTATTTTGCATTTATCTTTAATTCAGTAAATAAGGTGATAAGTAATGTAATAATCGGCTAGATTTTGAAGACAAGTAAGAGAGTTGTTTGCAAATTAAGGCTTTGGTCATTGTGTGTTTCCCTCCCTCCTCTCCCCTCCCTTGTCCTGCATCAATATGGTGAAGGAGCTCAAAATCCAATTAAAGTTTTCTCTCCTATCTTTTTTTGTTTATTTCCCTATTCACCAAGGAACCACACCTAAACCGTCTTCCATGATCGAAAAGTTCTAATCACAACTTTGTTTAAAAAAATAGCCAAAAAAAAAAAAAGGAATATTGTAGTACCCTTACCTTGTTGGAATCCCTCTTGAACCTAGCTTTTGAACCTAGCCAGTCCTTACTAGATCTGAACCATCGAACTTTGAATCCATAACTGATCTAAACTTATCGCGAAATCACTTCCTTGTTTTTTTCCTTCGCTGCCTCAGTCAACAACCTCGACATAGCCTCTCAAATCAGTGACTCTATCTACCCCGCTTCCTTGTCAACTCCCTCTCACGTCGTCGTAGTTGTCGCAGCATCTGTTATGCGTCAATTATAACACTAAACCACCCATGTACGGAGTTTGGTTGCATTTCACCTCCCGAATATGAGACTCGGGATGTCTAGTTTCAATTTACCGAAAGTATTGATAATATTTTCGAAATTAGTATTGCTCCCTCCGTCCCATTTTGATAGTCCGATAGTCTATTTTGGGGCGCCCCAAATACATGTCCACTTTCTAAAATCATCCATAAAACTTGGTAAAATCCCCTTATTAACCTTACAAAGTGATGTAATCAATATGTTCCCTTAAAAAGTGAAGGGCATATATTGGATAGTTGAATACTTTTTGATGTAATCATTATGCTCTCTTAAAAAGTTGGAATCCCCAAATGGGACTATCAAATTGAGATGGATGGAGTGTTAGTGATGTAGCTTAGGATTTAGTATTTTATCAGTGTGCTTTTTTTTTGAATTATAATTACTGTTTTATTGTTTTTTGACCTACTTGTGGGGGTTGTCCACATTTTAATTGACATATGCTAGGCACATGACCTTTTATTAAGAGTAGGCCAATAGGGATGTGACACCTAGCAAGGAACTAGGGTTTGGCTTGAGTTCCTATATAAGCCCAGCTTTTCTCCCTTTTCTCTTCTGGAAGCTGCCTTGTCTATTGCTGCCTCTCTACAGCCGCTCCTCTTCACCTCTCAGCTTGTCTTTGCTGCCATCTCCAGGTATATCACAGCTCTTCTTCTTCTTCTGCTGCTGCTGCAGCTTCTTCTTCCTCTTCTGCTGCTACTGTTGCTGCAGCTTCTTTTTCCTTCTTTCACTTCCTCTTCTTTCCCCTTTGTTCTCTCATCTCCTTGCTGTTGCTGTTCTGAATCTTCTTCTTCCCAACAACCACTTTTCTAGATTTGCTACACCCTAGTTCTTAGCTAGCTTGTCACCTTTTGTTTTGGAATTGGCCACCTATCTTTTTGTAAGACTTATGGATTTGTATTTTAGTAGTGGAATTCAGTTTTATTGGTGCTTTATCCTGTTAACATCTCTATTGTTATATGGTTGTTCGAATTATTAGCTTGTTATTCATTTGGAGATTATATACCTGCTAAATTGCTGAAAGTTGGCTTAACTTGTGAAGTTCTCCATTAATATCATCCTAATTTTGTTCGTTAGACCTAGGGCTGCATTAGTTAGATAAACTTTATTAGCCATATATGAATAACTTGAATATCAATCCTAAATCGTAGTGTTAATTAAGTTTCACCCTAGTTACTACATTTTTTTACTTATTCTTTAAAGGTAGTGTTAATGCCAAAATTGTTTTTGATTGTGCCAAAAAACTCCAATGCATAAAATGCATGTACATTGCACATAAGTACAAGCATTTTATGCATTGGAGTTTTGACGCAATCAAAAACAGTTTTGGCATTAACATTTGCCTTCTTTAATCTTAATATTTAAACCCTAAACTTCCATTTTCTGTCCTAAGCTTCCTAATCTTTCTCTCTCCAATTTTCTGTCCAATATTCTCCTAATCTTTTACTTCTCTCTCTTAATCTTCTCTCTAAAATTTTAGGCGAGAAAAGATAGAGAATATCAGAGAGAGATTTGGAAGATTAGGATAGAAAAAGGGTAGTTTAGGGTTTATTTAAATTTTAATATTTAAAGATAATTTATATATGACTAATGACGTTTATCTGAATAATAATACTAAGTTTGAAAATATTGTCAATACTTTCGGTAAATTGAAACTAGACATCCTGAGTCTCATATTCGGGAGGTGAAATGCAATCAAATTTCATTCATGGGTGGTTCAGCATTATAATTGAAACGGAACAGACATTGCGAAAACTACGACGTGAGAGGGAGTCGACAAGAGCGGAATAGATAGAGTCACCGATTTGAGAGGCTCTGGCGAGGTCGTTGACTGAGGCGGCAAAGGAAAAACAAAGAAGTAATTTCGCGATAAGTTTAGCTCAGTGATGGATTCAAAGTTGGATGGTTAATAAGGATTGGCTGGGTTCTAAAGCCAAGTTCAAACGGGATTCCGACAAGGTTCGAGGGTCAGGTAAGGGTATTACGTTTCTCCTTTTTTTTTTTAAACAAAGCTGTGATAACTTTTTGATGCTGGAGGATGGGTTAGGTGATGTTTCTTTCCAGAGAATAGGGAAATAAATAGAGAAAGATAAGAGAGAAAACTTTGATCGGATTTTCAGCTCCTTCACCAGATTGATGCAGGATAAGGGAGGGGAGAGGAGGGAGGGAAACACACAATGGCCAAAGCCCTAATTTGCAAACTACTCTCAACTTGTCAAAATCTATTCCGCTTATTACATTATTTATCACCTTATTTACAGTAGACCAAGCTGAATTAAAGATAAATGCAAAATAGCCATAAAGCTAATCAAATTTTATCTCAATCTTCTACCTAAAACAAATCTTGTTATGATATTTATGTAAACATGAATAACTATGCTATCAAGCATAATTAAAAGGATGATTAATACGCTCAAACCAATTAACAAAAATCCGGCGCCAGAATGCATTGTTGAAATTGCATACCACCACTTTGGAAAAACCCGCACCCGCACTTCTGTTAAATAGGCTCCGACACTACGAAACCTTCGTCCCCCTCCGCCCTCTCGGACTTGCTTGGAAGCCGGCCCAAGACTATACCTGCACTGTGAAGTCTATGAAATCTACATAAAGGATTATGTGCACTCCTCTCCCCCATTCCACCTCCTCCATGTGATGTCTGTTTTCTTTATGTCGAGCGAAATAGAAGGTTTCAAACCTTGGCTGAATGATTTTCCTCATTACCTGCATTGTTTATATATTTCTAACAAAAATTTACTTTATGCTTCCCATTATTCAATCTAAACATTATAGGTGTTTGGTGGTTCATATTTTTGTGCAGAGTTCCAATTCTCAATTAAAGTAACACGTAAATACCCATTGACTGATAGGACTATAGATTATAGAAGTAACCAATACTCTGTGTGTTCATGCACTTGGACTTTTTGCTTTATTGTCATGTGTCCATTTATGAATTATGGTGTATCGTCTTAACATAATTACAGCTTGGAAGTGTACAGCTGAACAGATTGGCCGATTATGCTTGCCCATTTCGGTGAATCACCAACTCTGCAGCTTATGCAAGGGAGTTATTGTGCTGCATCTTCCATGTTCTTTTGTCGCTGTTTACTGCTGTCAAACTAATATGCAGAAGAGTGGGAACCTTTCCAAGAATAACTCTTTGAGACTGACGTCTCAGCAGTCTCTTCGCCGCCTGGGGTTGTGCTCTCAAGTAGCAACTGGACAACACTCCTCCCCCGTTGTCTTTCCAGAGAAACGCGGTAAGGTGAAGGCCTCCAGGCATGGCACAGTAACTGTAACCAGTGATGATCTTAAAAAAGCAAAAAGGGAGGAGCATAGGATTGATATTGCTGATGAGCAGTCTGACTTGTTGGGATATGAAGTGCTCTCTGGAAAGCTGATTTTGGATAAGAGAAAGACAAGTAAAAGTAATGCTACTCAAACCTCTACAGATAATGTGAACCAGGATGCGGTTGATGCTAAACTAACAAGCAAAGCATTAGTCTGGGGGTCTCATGTGCTTTGTCTGGAGGATGTCATTTCGGTGGGCTTTTCAGTTTGTTCTGCTTATTGCCTCACCAATTAAGCCTCCCTTCAGTTTTTGTAATTGGACTGAATATGTAGTTTATGGCTTTGCAGGTATCATATAATGTTGGTGTCAGGCATTTTACTATTCATACGTACCCCTTGAAAAAGGCTCCACGTTGCCTTTCTTGCTTTATGAAAATTGGGAGAAGTCGGAAGGATATTCGTTTCTTGGCTTCTAGCTCTGAAGAAGCACACCAGTGGGTTAGTGGATTTGCTGACCAGCAGTGTTTTGTGAATTGTTTGCCTCATCCTTTGAAGCAGGCTTCAGATATCATTGCTAGTGATTTTTCGTCTGAATCACATGTTAAATGTAAGAGTCCACCTAAAGTACTCGTGATTTTAAATCCAAGGTCTGGACGTGGTCGTTCCAGTAAAGTTTTTCATGGGATGGTGGAACCAATATTTAAGGTATATTGGCATTTTTGGATTATTCTATCCATCTACTTGACAGTTTGAAGTGTAATACAAAAGCTTTCGGCATCTTTGGACCTTTCCACCTTGTAAACAAGGAATTTTTCAGATAGCTAGTCATAGTGGCGTAGCCAGGAACACGGATCAGTTGAGGGCCTTGAGGCACTATAAAATACAAACACAAAAACACAACAAAAATTTCTTAAGTAACGATATTACGACTATAAGAACTTTTTTCAAATGAAAATACTAACTAAACTACGTATTGATAAAAAAAATCTACATAGTAATGTGAGATTTTACAATAGAACATGGCGAGTTTTCATGTTTTGAAATTTGTTCATGATAGTTTGTGAATGCTTTCAAAAACATGTACTTTTAAGTATGCACTCATATCATCGCTTATCAATTATGCACAGATTTTTTACATGATTGAACGAAAATGCCCTCTCAATGGTCAATAGTAATATGTTTAGCCGGTAAAGCTGATGTCAAATAATGAACAAGTAAACTCATCAACAAATCTAATCTCTTTCAATTTCCACCATCAAAATGTTGCTAGTATTTAGTGAAAATTAAGTGCCATTCACTCATTGTAAAAACTTTAACTTAAAATAAAAATAAAAAATAAACTCAAAAAATGCAGTGGGGGCCTGTGCCCCCAGTGGTCATAGGGTAGCTCCGCCATTGTAAGCTAGATGCTGGCATGCTGTCAAATGCAGTCACTACTGATTAAATTCTAGCTTTTCAACACATTTTCCTAACTCTCTTCTGGATCATTCAGCTCCATGATTGTTTGATATATGGCTAGACCATGGTTCTTTATCAAGAGAGGACAACTGCTATACATTAATGCTTTTGGGCTCTTAAAGTCAACTAGCGGGCTTTTAGTCCTTATTGTTTCTATCTTGTGATTTATTCCGAGACTTGCTATCTGTAACAGCTTGCAGGTTTTAAGATAGAGGTAGTGAAAACAACATCTTCTGGTCATGCTAGAAATCTTGCCTCCAGTGTCGACTTCAGCACCTGCCCTGATGGTATCTCTGGTTTTCTATATGTTGAATAAGAAGCTTCCTTTTTCAGTTTAGACATGCAGCTTCAATGCTGTTGTCATCATTTAGAACCTCCTTCAACTGTAATATCATTTTGCAGGAATTATTTGTGTTGGAGGTGATGGAATTGTTAATGAGGTAAGCCATTTTGCATATTCAGGTCATTCGCTCATTCAATTCGTACAAATGATTGACTCTTCCTGCATATTCATCCCATTTATGTATGCAGACGCATTTTCCCTTGTATGTGATCTTCCTGCATATTCATCCCATTTATATATGCAGACGCGTATTCCCTTGCATGTGATGCGTATCGATCTTGCAATTTCAAATTTCAAAGAGTTTGTAGTTTACTTGTATTGAGTTAACTTGCTTTTTGAAGGTGACCGTAGGAAATTGATAATTTTTGAGACGCAAAGTATTTTTATTTTTTGGGCTGTGTTCTTGTTACTGCAATATTCCCTAACAAAATCGGAAGGGGCGACTAGGACTTGAGTAAGCACTGACCATTACAAAAGTAGCCCCTACTTATACAACAGTGGGAGAAAAGACAATTTTGTTGCACTTTGTCCCCAAGTCTGGTTAGGGAAAATGAATGGGAGAATACCCTAAATAAAATACATTGACTGAACTACCCATGACTGCAGTTAAAAACCTACCCATGACTAAGAAAACAAAAAAACAGAATAACCAATTACACAGTTGTCAACCCTCTCAAATTCAAGATGGAAGTGCGAAAAGCCTCGAGGATTCTCTCCATTACATTTGTAATTGTAGCAAATTTTTATTTAGTCTGAACTCTGAGCTTTTTATTCTTCTAGCATCATAAAATCGTAGTGAATTCATGTGTCTACGTTGCTTATGGAGGCCAGACCCATCTTCTATGAACTTGACATATCTAATGGTCAGCGGTTCATTACGTGTAATTGAAAGGTCCATGTCATTTGTTTGTTTACATGTGTGTGTTGTGTATGTGTGCTTTCATTTTGTTGACCCGTTTTTTTCAATTTTTTTATTCTTGTGCAGGTTTTAAATGGTCTTCTCAGTAGAGATAACCAGAAAGAAGCAATTTCAATTCCAATTGGGATTATACCTGCTGGTTCGGACAATTCTTTAGTTTGGACTGTTCTAGGAGTTAGAGATCCCATCTCTGCTGCAATAGCTATAGTGAAGGTAATGCTCTCTTTCCTCCGCATAGTGTATAGCTGTCTAATCGTGAATCGAAAAGTTCCTTTTGCAAATTGTGAAACGAATCGAATTGGGAATCGCTCCGATTCAGTTGTGGTTTCCAAAAAGCATTGCGAGCCTTTCATGTATGTAGATAGTAAAGATATTTTAAAAAATGCATCTTTTTAGGCCCTGATCAATAAAAAAATTGTCACAAGTGATGAATTTGTGATTTTGTCGTTTAATAGGAAAGAAACTTGCAATAAAAATGGCGAGCAATACAAATAAAAGCCCTAGATGTTTTTAGTGACTATACTAGAAAATCTTGTCAGGAAAATGGATTTGACAAAATTTTTTTGCTAATTTTGAAGCAAAATTAAAGTGGGCCCCTCATATATTTTGGGGAGGGTCCAAGAGTGAAATTTGTGCACTATCCAAGGGGTTACGTTGATGTAATTACCTTGTCAAAACCATTTATTGAGTGAATGATATGTAGGTCCAAATTAAGCGATATGGACACAAATGAAAAACTGGTTAGTCCCACACTAGTTTAGAGAAACCAAGTTGGTTTATAAGGTTAAAGATTGATTAAAGGAGAGCTGCTTGGGGGATATCCAAGTTTTTTGAAGGAGGGGTGACCTGGCCGATTCTGCTGCCCTTCTGCACGACCTGATTCAGAACGTGACCATAGTTGTCAAAGGCGCGCCAAGGCGAGAGGCGCAGCGAGGCGCAGCCATTGCGCCTGGGGTACACCCAGGCGAGGCGAGTGGAATAAGGCGACGCCTAGGCGCACAAAGGCGCAAAAGGCGAGAGGCGCAAAGGCGCAAAAAAAGCGCGCCTTATTGAAGTTTAATCACAACCCTAGATTTTTGTTGCCTAGGTTACAAATCTTATCTTGGCCATCGATTTGTGGGTTTCTAAAACTCCATTGTGGGTCTCGAAAAGTCTGATTCTCAGCCCTAAATCATCTCTCTCTCTCTCTCTCTCTCTCTCAAAGACTTGAAATCGATTGAAGTCTGATTGTGGCCTTGTGGGTGTAAGACTTGAAGTCCATTGTGGCCTTGTGGGTGTCAATCAAGATGACCGAAGGCTAACCTGAAGTCGATTCTGGGTTTGAAGTCGATTGTGGGTGTCAATTCTGGATTTGAAGTCGATTCTGGGTTTGAAATCGAAGGCAGACTTGAACTGAGTCGTTTTTGGGTGTCGATCTGCAAAACCGAAGGCTTTCTATGCGAGAACTGTAAACTATTTGACATTTGATAGATGTTTTTATGTATCTTTTGGATGGTATGTTATCTAAAACCCATTGGTTTAGTGTTATTAGTTAAAGTATTAGTGTATGCTATTTTTCCTATTTTTTTTCCGCATAGGTGCGCCTCGCTTCAAAAAGGCGCGCGCCTCGCCTCTCGCCTTAGTCCCCACGGGACTTTGCGCCTCGTTGCGCCTTTCGCCTTTGACAACTATGAACGTGACGAGCTCGGGTTCAGGTAGGCTGTTTGTTGGTTGGACTTGGGCCTGGGCCTTGTCGAGGTCCAAGTTGATTTTGTTGGGGGAATTTGTTTTTAAGTAATTTTAAAGCTGTACTTAAAAACATTTTTCAGCTCTAGAACCTTTTGGAAGAAGCGGTGACCTTGGTTGTGCCTATTCACATCCGATCAATCACGTCTTTCCGGCTTTGACCGATTGAGTTGCGTCTTTTCCGTCATTCCGTGGTAGGTTGCTAATTTCAGGTTTAGCCCAAAACTTGTAGGGGAAGCGATTCTTTATGCTATGAACACTGATGCTCACGCAGACACGGACACGAGGGAGGGAATTCTCAAAAAAATGGGGACAAAGATACGACAGGGGACAGGGCACTGTATATATGAATGTATGTTTTTTCCATGCTTAAATTCTGTAGTGTAAACAGTTGACGCTCAGTCGCTCGCCATAAACAAATGTATGTTGATATACATATATACACAGAGAGAGAGCCAACGATCGATCTAGGGTTTCAAGACCAAACTGTTGTTCCATGCCAAACTGTTGAAGTACGAGATGATCAAGTCCACTAAGAAACTATTTAACTCTATTTAACTCTAAATTTGACATGAAAGATATAGGGACCACAGATGTTCTCCTATGGATGAAAATCATCATAAAGTATGATGTATATGTAGTGTCGCAAGTGTTAAACGGTCTTGGGTAAAACTCAACCCCAAAAGCTAGCTTGTGAAGTAAGGGTGCCCTCACGCTTATATATTTCATATTACTTTGGTACCCAGGCAATATGGGACTTCGCTTCACACCCTACCTCACGCGCAGCGTGCTCACTCGGCAGCACCTGCCGCATGCAGCGAGAGACACGCAGCCTACCCATCTCTGGTACCTAGCTCTAATACCATGTTACACGGTCTTGGGTAGAACTCAACCCCAAAAGCTAGCTTGTGAAGTAAGGGTGCCCTCACGCTTATATATTTCATATTACTTTGGTACCCAGACGATGTGGGACTTCGCTTCACGGCAAACATTTTATGTTGAGGAAATACTTGAAGAGTTCAATAAGAACAATGATCGTCTTAATCTGACTAATACTCGTGGACGTGATTCTGCATTAGAGGAAGGACACTGGAAAAATTGTTTCTCAATTGGAGTATTCTCAAATCAATGGAGTCTCATCTATTTGATGAATTGCGCTAGACCTGATATAGCTTATGCTTTAAGTCAGTCTAGCAAGTATACTAGTAACCCAAGAGTTGACCATTAGAAGGCCATGACAACGGTTCAATGATTCCTGAGGTACACCCAAGACTATGGTTTGCCCTATGGTACATCACTACATCCAACAGTATGAAAATACTGAGCAAAAAAAACAGTATGAAAATGGTATTGTGATCCGAACTTGATAATCGACACGACGACACCAAAAGACTCAAAATCCAGCAATTGATATGACTTTACTCCAGGAGGTGAAGTCCTCGAAACTGACGTGAACGTGTGGCTACAATTGTCTTGGCTTATACAAACAGCTAAGTAGTTCAGGCGTTGCATCCGCTAAATAGCCAATAATCTCAGTAGTATCTCACAAGGTAAGGTTCAAAGCCGAAAATTTCCTCTCCCATGCATGGAATTTTCAATTGTAATATCTTTCTAATTGAGTGTCTATTTTGGTAATTCTGTTTAGCCAAATCTCATTTACTACGGGAGATCGTTGGGGAAATTGGGTTTGACAGAGTTTTTGGCTAACTTTCAAGCAAAATTAAAGTGGACTCCGCATATTTTGGGATGGGTCCAGGAGTGAAATGTGGTAAACTGGTAACTATCCTAACGAGCTTACATTCATGTATTTACCTAGCCAAAACCATTTGTGGAGTGATTTACATTTAGCTCCAAAGTAAGCCATTTGGACTTATGTGACAAAGGGATTTAGTCAACACATTAGTTAGTTGAGAGAAACTAAGTGGGTATATAAGGCTCAAGATTGCTTATGGTGGGCCCCAAGGGGCACCTAAGTTTTTCGAAGGAGGTAGGATCTAGCCCATGGTGGATCCACAGCCAGAGCTCCGCCGCCTGGCCGTTCGAGCAATCAGCGATCTTGTCCAGGCTCAGGTCAGGCAGGTGGTTGGTTGGTTGGACTCTGGCCTTGTGGAGGCCCGAGTTAATCTTTTTGACCGTAGTGTCCATTCACACCTGATCAATTGCATCTTCCCGGCTTGGACTGGTAGCATCCTATCAAGTCCTGTCTTCCCTGCGATGAATAGTAGCATCAAACACCTATTTGGTTGTTTTGAAAAGTCACCTGTGTTTATAAATTAGCTTGCCCTCACTTGTTTTCAGTATTCGAATTTTTCAAATTTCCAACCAAAGGAGGATGGGGATGTTGATTTTGGAGAAATTGAAGTTTAGAAATGGTTAGAGTCGACAAGAAAGATTCATCTTCTCTCGACTCTTCAAATCCTGTCTCCAATTACACTCCATAGCTGGATAGATCTTCGCTCACATAATCTCATTACCAAAATATGCTTCCCACTATGTGGAAAGTGGAAACGCTTACCGACTCTTATCAGTCACTAACAACAATACGATTGTTTCACTTGAATTGGACAAATTTGGTTTGCAGAATTCTTTTGGACCTTTGAGAATTTGCAGATGATGAAGGTTTCATGAGGATACAATAATTTGCGTTTGGATATGGAATGTCTAGTTTCAGTTTCTTAATCTGTGTTGTGCCCTTACATATTATGTACAATTTTAGCTGGTAAAAAAAATTACGTACAACTAGAAGCATGCAATTTAATTCTTCACAGGATTCCTTACTAATACATAATAAGCATGGTAGAAGCATGCAATTTAATTCTTCACAGGATTCCTTACTAATACATAATAAGCATGGTAGAAGCATGCAATTACTTCTTCACCGGATTCCTTACTAATACATAATAAGCATGGTAGAAGCATGCAATTACTTCTTCACCGGATTCCTTACTAATACATAATAAGCATGGTATTACTTCTTCATAGGCTTCCTTACTACTCTTCTGTGTTTGGTTTTGCTGGTTTCAGGGTGGCCTTACTGCCACAGATGTTTTCGCTGTTGAATGGATTCAGACTGGTGTTGCACACTATGGGATGACCGTCTCATACTTCGGTTTTGTCAGTGATGGTAACTCTCAACATTCTGATTGATTGCTTTAGATACTTCCTTTTGATTCTGTTCCATTAGAGAAACAGATGCATCAATTTCCAATGATGGAGCAAGGTGATTGGAGAAACAGGTTGATTAGGAACTTAGGAACTTAGTTTGGTGTTCATAGGGTTCTGCTACAATGTTTACTGAAGCCATAAGATTAAGTACACGAGTATTCCATAATGCTCGCTTGAGGTAAGGATGTGTAGTGCTGACTTTTTGAGATGGCGTACCGCAAGCTGTGCATGGGAAATCAAAAGTATCCAATTGTTTTCAAGCCATTCTTCACCTAAACCAACTGGTTGGTTTAATTTTGTGGTGTTTTCGGTCTGAAAGTTTTCAAGCCACACCCCACAAATTCAGCACTTAATCCGGACTCTCTCTTTCAGACAATGTGGGTTGGCAAAATGGCAGATTTTTCATTTTCTACACATGTGCGAGCTAGAAGTCAGGGTAATAAGAGTTTGGTAGAAGTCAATGTAAATATATACTTCTGTTTTGCATGTTAAATGTTAAAGTAGCAAACTCAAAACCAATTGACAATTAGTGGAGAGGCCGCTCAAGCTCATATACTAGTTTGGAGGTTATAATTAACCAATAAGGGTCTAGCTCTAACACTCCCCCGCACGTATAACACCTAACTAGCACGTGGAGAGGTAAACAATGGATACATCAAAGTTATTAATCTCTTACCGTACCAGCCGATACCCCCCGAGATGTACCGTACCAGCAAGAAAACAGGGTGCTGAGCAAGGTGTTCCGTTCCGGCTGAAATACCACTCCGTTCCGCGTGTTCCAGGAGTTCCTTGGCTGTTATGGCCATTTTTTGGATTCCGGCCGATACAAAAGAACACTGGTTTCAAGGTTTGTTGAGGCGCTAAAATGACCTCCGGCGTGATACCCTGCATATTCCGGCATCAATTCTGTGTAGTAAACGCAGATTAAACATTCATAGATGAGAATCGAGGCTAGAAAAACGGTTTCTCATCCTCCAGCAAGCAACCTGCACATTCCGGCATCAGAGAGAGGTATCACGTGTTCTACTTTTGAGGCAATGGGAAATGGTTCTGAAATGCAAAGATGCTATGGGAAATGTGTAGATTAAATGGGGCGGAGAGTAGGTGGCAGGATTGTGTACTGAAGTGCTAGGGTTTTTATGTTTTTAATAGTTGCCGTGTACACTTATACAAGTAATGAATATGTGTAGTTGAGGTTTATAAATTAATTTACTATTTGAAAAAAAATTTAATCTGTATATAAATATAAACTTTAACGTTAAATTCGAAATGGTACTGGTAAATTTCCCGGTACCAGTACGTACTATACCAATAACGAAAAGGTATGTCGTCCAGTACAAGATTGATAACTTTGGGATCCATAACATAGGGATCGCAACAAGCAACGAAACAAGGTGCGCTAAAAGCACAAACAACAGGTTAATCAATCAACAGAGTCGTGTCCAAAAGCCTCTGAAAATATAGCTCTGATACCATGTTAAAGCATCCAACTCAAAACCAATTGACAAGGAGTGCAGGTTGTTATTAAGCAATTTGGGACAAGCTCTTAACATTAAAAATATTTCATTTGTACAATATCAAATTTGTGCAAGGTTTTCCGTATTTGACATTGAAAAGAGGTCTGAAAATGTGCTAACATCTGGAGTACACATTTATAAAGAAATACAAAGTTAGGGCTTTAGAATTACTTAAATGTCAATTACACTGCAGCCCGGAACTTTGCTTCAAGTCCCTCTTAGTGCTTTACTGGCAGTGGTGTTGCGAAGGATGTCTATTTTTTGTTGTCCTTGTGCCAATAATTCCTTTCTGGATTTAATATTCTTGAAGTCCTACTTGTTGTAGAGTTCTCAAACCACCTTTTCCTCTTCTTTTTTGGGGTTTTTTCACCTTTTCTTTAGGGTTTGGCCTTTGGTCTATGAGCCACGTAGGCTGGTGGACTGGTGGTCCTTTTTTTTTTCTTTTTTTCTTTTTTTTCCCACTTTTCTACTTGTTGTTTTTTGCTTGTCAGAATGGTTACACCAAACTGCTCTATGGGATGCTGTTACTATAGTCTTGTGTTTTAATCTCATACCATTCTTGACTTTGGTAAAGCTTTGTAACAAGTAGGTTAGATTTCACTGGGAAATGATCCGATGTGTCTGCAAAACAACTTCATTGATGACAAGAGAAACCCACCCTTCCCTTGATTACGGAGGAGGTGAAAACCAACTCAACTGTCTCCGAGCCTGGCAGTCTTAGATAAAAAGAAAGAGAAGCGCACATTGAACACGATCTTGTGCTGGGTCTAAGGAGACGGGATAGATAGATTCTGGCTTCCTCAGAATCTGAATTTAAAATGGTTATTGTTCAGGATTAAATTATTTATAAGATGAAATGAATACCCTCTTGAAGTAAATCTCCTGTTTTATGACTCAATGCGGTGTGGAAGACTGTTTTCAAGTACAGGGCGGTAACCTGACCGGTTGTCTCTCCAATACTTACTCCTAAGACCTGTTTTTTCGGTAAATAGCCGCTTTTATGCTCAGTCGGAATGTGAAGCTTCACTGATTGAGAATATAATTGGCACGTCTTCTTTTGCATATTTTGACAAAGGTAGGGCTTGTGTCACATGCTTGTGTTGTAGGTTTGAACTTAATTTGCGTTGTTTGGTATTTCCGCTTTATTGCAGTGTTGGAACTTTCTGAGAGATATCAGAAGCGCTATGGGCCTCTCCGTTATTTTGTTGCTGGTTTCTTGAAGTTCTTATGCTTGCCAAAGTACAGTTTTGAAGTGGAATATCTTCCAGCGTCAAAAGAGGCAATTGATCGTGATGGAAAATTCTCTGCTGATCGAGAAATAGTTGACCTGTCAGACCTACATACAGACATTATGAGGAGATCAAATACAGATGGGATTCCTAGAGCCTCTAGCCTATCAAGTATCGACTCAATAATGACCCCAAGTCGGATTTCTGGAGGAGAGTTGGATACCACCTGTAGTAGCACTACTGCCATCACCGAACCATCAGAGTATGTGCGTGGCCTAGATCCAAAATCAAAGCGTCTATCATCTGGGAGGAGTAACGTGGTGGAAGAACCAGAAGTTATACACCCTCAGCTACCACTTTCAGCAACTCCCAACTGGCCAAGGACTAGGTCAAAGTCAAAAACAGATAAAGGATGGACTGGATTGACAGCCAAACATGATAATACCACTAGAAGTTCTTGGGGAAATACAGGATCACATGACAAAGAGGATATTTCATCAACAATGTCAGATCCAGGTCCAATTTGGGATGCTGAACCGAAGTGGGATGTAGAGCCTAACTGGGATTTGGAAAATCCCATCGAATTGCCAGGTCCGTCAGATGATGTTGAAACTGGAGTGAGGAGGGAAGTTGTGCCTAGACTGCAAGATAATTGGGTCGTCACAAAAGGTCAATTCCTTGGTGTCCTGGTCTGCAACCATTCTTGCAAAACTGTTCAAAGTTTGAGTTCCCAGGTTTTGGCTCCAAAGGCAGAGCATGATGACAACACCTTGGACTTGTTGTTGGTTCATGGAAGTGGACGGCTGAGGCTGTTGAGGTTTTTCCTGCTTCTGCAATTGGGTCGACACCTTTCGCTGCCTTATGTGGAATACATCAAGGTATGATTGCAACTCTGTCCTTTTACCCTTCAGGCAACTCACTCTGGTGATGCTTTTGCAACTTTGTGACAAATTGAGAGTAATCAATCGTGATCTTCGGATTTAGGACATTGAATGTCTTCTACTTTATTGGATGGAAGAGTTTGGATTATATTCTATACTCATTTTCCATACCATACCCTCCATCATTAACACAAGGGGAGTGATTTCCACACCCCCCAAAAATTCCCCTAGAAGACAAAAAGGGAGTGTTGGGGGGTGAATATCAATTACCTTAGCACAATATCAAACCAGCTATGTAAGTCCGTAACTGATGCTATGCCTTTGTGAACATAAACATTGCTACTCTATAGGAAGATGAACCTATACCTCTCAGAGTTCGCCTGCTCCTTTTACCCTTAGATATGCTTAGTTCTTTCATTGTTTCTTCCGCTCATAAAACAATACCAATGTTGCATGGTCAAATTTGATCTGCTCTTTTGCTGCTGCTACCATCTCAGAAAGCGTCGTCTATAAAGGACCAATGAACTTTCAATGTTTTCATACTTGTCCCCTTATTTTGTTTGACCCATATCATACAAATTTTCCCATACCCCTATTCAAATATCATTCCCAAGCTCATGCTAATCCAGTTGAATAGTTCAGCACATTTAGCAGCTCTGTTAAAGGGGGTCTAAGATGTTTAGGAAATTTCTCTTCAGAATGGGAACTTGTTTGTCTCGCCTCTTAATGTATTTGATGGAAAGCGGGGTTGTAATTAAATTGAAACCGAGTTGTAAGACAGCCGTGCAATTCAAGTTTCTATTGGAATGCAGGTGAAGTCAGTGAAGATTAAGCCTGGAAAGGACGCACACAATGGCTGCGGCATTGATGGGGAGCTTTTTGCAGTGAATGGACAAGTCATGTGTTCTTTACTTCC
Organism: Vaccinium myrtillus; assembly: GCA_016920895.1. Taxonomy (NCBI): domain Eukaryota; kingdom Viridiplantae; phylum Streptophyta; class Magnoliopsida; order Ericales; family Ericaceae; genus Vaccinium; species Vaccinium myrtillus. The sequence goes on from CM029278.1 coordinate 51,410, forward strand.
CGAACAATGCAGGCTTATAGGTCGACCCCCAACCATTAATAAATAAGAGTTGTAACCCAAATTCTTTTTACTTATGCTGTGTGGGGGTGGGAGTCCATGGATGCTTGTAGGAGCTCTCATTCCACTTTTGATGGTGGAATGTGGGGAGCATTCATATACTGAAGAGTTTAAATCTCTTCCATCCTATTCGTTGCCTCCCACCGTTTCTCCTTTCCATGGTTGAGGTCCTTGTAAATTATTTGTCGGTGTTGTGCTTGTTTCATTTCTTTTTCGTTCATCCCTTTTGAGTTTGTCTTCATTTTTTCTTGTTCTATTCTGTAGCTTTCTCCCACATTTGTTGCTGTGTGCAAGCTGCTATTGTTTCTATGTTTTTTTTGATCGGCAAGCTATTGTTGTTTCTATGTTGCCATATGTGAAGTGCTCCGGTTATTGAACCTTGAAGTACGTTGGCTTTGGATCGCTTTTTTATTGTTAATTCTTCACATAGCTTTACTTTTGTTGCTGTATTTTCTTTGTATTTAAGGTATTGATGATGTGTGGAAACGTACAAAAGCAAAGCAGAAAATAACAAAAAGGATTAACTGGACATTGGAGGAAAGGGGAATGTTTGAAGGTCGAGACATCATACAGTTATATAAATAGGGGAGTGAATTCCAAACTCCCCAAATTGTTATCTACACCCCATTTTCTGTCTTATAGTCAAAGTTTCATGTGTAAAAATTCCACTACAAGACAAAAAAAAAGGGGTGTGGGTATCAATTTGGGGGGGTGTGAATATCATTTACCTATAAATGAATATGCGTAAGTTAATAAAACTAAGTCTTGTTCTTTTTTTCCAATTGGAGATTAAAATAATAAAATTGAAAGTAAAACTTTTAATATATCTTAGGCCTATTTTGGATTTAAAAGCAACTTTGCTTGTTTTTTCGTTTTGATTTGATTTTTTTTTTTTTTTTTTTTTTGCGTTAGTTTTGTGTCAAATTTTTTTGTATTATTATTCTTTCTCAACGAGAGGAATTGAAAAAGTAAAAAATTATGATTGAAATTCTCAACTTTTGGAATAAAACTGAAAATATGTCCATAATAATGGATATGCGGGGAACTCAAACCCATTTAAAGAGGCCCACTCAAATAATGGGTCATAATTTCTAGATATGTAAGGGCCCAGTTGAATAATTATAGTAGCATTTTTAAAGAATTACTCTAAGGTTCATTATAGCTTTTTGTAACATGTCTAGTTCACCTCTTAGTTCCATAACTCCTCTAATTCACCTTTTTGCAATTTCTAAGGTGTAAGGTCAACTCTCCATTTTTAATAGACAAATGTACCCTCACATTAAATTTAATGCATAATATACTTTCATAAGGTACCCTAGGGTTTAGGTTTAGACACTTTCATAGGGTACCTTAGGGTTTAGGTTTAGGGTGCACTTTCCTATTATTGAGTTTTTAGTGGTTTAGGCACTTTCATAGGGTACTATATGGTTTAGGTTTAGGCACTTTCATAGGGTACCTTAGGGTTTAGGTTTATGGTGCACTTTCCTATTGTAGGGTTTTTAGTGGTTTAGGCACTTTCATAGGGTATCCTAGAGTTTAGGGTGCACTTTCCTATTATAGGGGTTTTAATGGTTTAGGCACTTTCATAGGGTACCATAGAATTTTAGGCACTTCATCTTCAACTAGGATTTTAGGCACTTCTTCTTAGGGTATCCTAAGAAGCGAGGGGTATTCTTGTAATTGGTACGTGTGTGTGGACTGGATGTGTTAGGATAATATTAGGTGGACTAAAAGTATTAGGAAATAGCTATAGTGGACCTTATAACAATTCTCCCTAGTATTTTTACCCTTTGGTATATGATCAGATATGCAAGTTGCAGCTTTTGTACTATTTTTTCATAGGTATGCAACCTAAACCAATTATGAAAATTGTGTTGGAAATTTCACAAAATTTCGGATGAATGAAATTGGGGCGTTTTGGAGGGTCTGACGAGACAACCAAACGGTCTACTCCAGGTTTGATGAATTTGGACGAAGTGTTTAATTTCCAGCAGTTTTGAGTGGTTAATACCCCTCGTGAAGTGAGGTTAATGGCACGTGTTCAATTCGAGAGTTACGGAATTCATTCCAATTCAATTCATTGTGGTAGTTTTTATATTGATTGATGGGCTTTATATACATAAATCTGGAATTGGTTTTAGACGAGATATTCGTGTATCACTTCGAGGTTCCTGAAAATTCATCTTTGAGAGAGAGAGAGGCAAACGCAAGTCAGTTCGCCAAGGCTACCAATGGAGGTGTTCCGGCGGTGTGCGGTTCTAGCTGTTTTATTATGGGACGAAGACGCCAATGTATCTTACAACACCAACTGTAGGCGGCGAATCTTTGTTAAGGAGATTGTGGTATCACAGGACTCGGCTCGGTTTGTATCTCGTTTCATATTCTGTTATTCTAATCTATAATTTTAGTTTGATTATCAATGAATTTTTTTTTTGGAATTCTCTTATTGCCATATTTTTCCTATCAAGCTTAACAAAGATTTTTTATCGATGATCGGCAATTAAATTTCAGAAAACGATTTCTGTAGGTTCTAACTGGTTGGTTGCAGTTTAGATAATTTTCCAGCTATCAATTTCTTGCCTTGGTGTGGTGGAGTAACTCGTCACGCATAATTATTTTCTGCGGTAACGGTAACCCGCGGGGCAGGTTTAGTTACTGTTTAATTTTGAGATTATAAGAGCGTGTATCTACTTCATTGAGTGGGTGGTTTTGATGAGATCCTACACCAAATACGGGTTGCTGGAGACCTAAGGAAAAAGCATAAGAGTGTACATGTGCTGTTCAGATATAACAACACACAATTTTGGATTCTAAAGGCTGTACCATGTTGCTTTCGAATTAGTATTACCATGAATTATATTCATCCACACTGTAATCAAAGTGCACGCTTCCTTGGTTTCTTGTATGGGTTCGTGTGGATGAATACAATGTGGAGTGGAAGCGTGCACTTTGATTACTTAATTCGGCTAGATAATTTTAGGGTGATTCTATCCGCAGCCCTACATTTACTCCATGTAACCCATTTACTCCATGTAACCCATTTTCTCCATATAACCCACACCCAAAAAACCCTCAAACCAATTTACTCCATACAACCCACAAAACACACCTAAACTACCCAAACTACCCTCGCGACCAGTTTTCATACTTTAAATGTCGAAATACACACTCATTTTCGACAACCACATGTCAATTTATATTGAAGGACGAATTTTCAAAATTTGAACCCTGTCTATGTTCGACATCCTCATGTCGATGGTTATATCAATGAAATTGTTCTCTTGAATTCTGTGATTGCCGAATATTTTTCCTAACATTTTGAACAAAAAAAAAAAAAGGTGAAAAGGGGCGACTAGCGTAGCAAACCTCCATGGTAGTGACCCTTGGGGTTCCCGACCTCTGTGGAATGTCCGGTTGAGCCATAGTTATTGCCCGAATAGAACAGGTTGTCACCAGAACACCAGTTAGATGACTAGTTGGCCAAAGACCCTCCTTGCAAATCGACACAAGTCCTACCAATGGCATGAATGAGATTCAAACGTGAGATCCATGCACAGAGAGAAGGGAATATTATTTCACTCACTTTGACCAACTAGACTACCATCTCTTTGGCATGAGAGGGGTTGGGGAATAGTTAAGGTTGAAAATTTTACGCTTTCCAGGTTGAGGGGGTAAAGTGGCAATCGGTTATTGTATATCCGAACATATGTGGTGTGGATTGTTTTGATTTATTTTCTGGTTGGATAGGCGGGGTGAGTAAGCATTTCCCACGTACTACATACTATGCGATAAAACATACTGCTAGTAAAAGAGACACGGCCGCTAGACTTCAGCATGACTATGACAACTGCAAGTACTGGTGCAGCATTCACCAACACCACTTGCAATCCCTACAGCCAAAAATGGCGACCAAAACCCCCATTGGAACTTGTCCTTGGCCGGAATTCTACCAGCAACAGCACGGTCCGTTGCTGCCGGAGTGCTGGTAACAGACTTTTTTCCCTATCCGTCGTTGCAAGGGCTGCTGGTCCTTCATCTTCTTCTGCTGCGGCTGCCACCGAAAAGAGCAAGGATGATGAGGGGAATCAGAAGAATTATGATAATGATGGTGATGGTGATGAGGAGGAGGAGGAGGAGGAGGAGCGATCACCATCGTCGCAGCAGCAGGCAGCAGCTGCGTCGACGATGATAAAACTGGACGACGTGAATCCGGTGGGACTGGGGCGGCGGTCAAGGCAAGTATTCGATGAGTTGTGGCGTAAGTTAACAGGGTTGGGACAGATCTCTAGGACCACTCGCACCGACGACGAGACTAGCCTTCTCATCAACGAGGGCGGTCCCATGTGTGAATTCGCCATCCCTGGCGCTCAGAACATCACCGTCCTTGTTGTTGGTGCCACCAGCCGCGTTGGCCGCATTGTTGTCCGCAAACTCATGCTCAGGGGTTACACCGTCAAGGTCTCTCTCTCTCTCTCTCTCTCTCTCTCTCTCTCTCTCTCTCTCTCTCTCTCTCTCTCTCTCTCTCTCTCTCTCTCTCTCTGTGTGTTTAAGGCATAATTAATAGAGACAAAATACCGGTTATAATCACTTCACCCCCGATAAGTAAATTCAATGAGGGGTTGACGGTGTGAAAATGAGCCCCCAATCTGGTATTTGGGTTTAACTGCAGGACTACATACTGTCACACACAACCACCGGTAGGATTTTGATCTATTTCTACTAACCATGGATAACAAGAAAATCGAGTGCAAGAGATTAAGAGAAACACCACCGACGCCTAATTTTTAGTGGCTATGAATCTTAACACGCGATATTTAATGGGACTTTTTCAGTATTGGTGTTAATGCTTCATGTTTTGTATTGGACTGGTATTCTACCCATCAAGGATTACGTTAGAGATATGTGTGGTGCGCAAGGACAATACAGCCAATCACAACACAATCACGCACCCAGAGATGTGGTTCCCTAAATTCGGGTACATCAAGGAGGGGCGGCAAATTGCTATTACGTATGGATGAGGATGAGGATGGGAGCGAAACCAAACCAAGCTTTAAATCTCAATCACTTGGGATCAGCTGCATTAATCCATTTTCCCCATCGAGCTCTGTCGATAGCATCGTCTTCCGTGGTATCCTAGAAACTTAGGTAATTTCAACTACTGTATCTATAGTGAATTTCGGTCTATCCCTCCCTTTAGTGCTACCATCTACTGTAACCCAACACTCATATTACTCGCATGTTATTCCTCAGAGCCTAACACTCCGTGCCATCTAACATGGCTGTTCTTTAATCTTTATAGTGATACGGCATAATTTTTCCTAATATCAAATTGTTTTACAAAGAAAAACTAACTTCTCCAAAAGCATCAAATATTAGAGCTTATACGGAGAGTTTGTATACATTAGTCTTTGCTAACCTAAAAAACAAAATATGGTGACTGACTTTATGAAACTCATCCTTATAGTTTGTATTCTGCATTAGATTGTTAGAACGCTGGTCCAGAATCTGGTGGTAAGAAGAACTAAGAACAGAATGCTTCAAGGCACGTTAAACACTCTTTCGTAATTCGCCCCCACCAAATCTGGGAATTTGATGTGCACCGGGTTACTAGCGAATTGCCTCCAGGATACAATGAAGCCTAGGACTTTAACCTAATGCCTTGCTGCGTTTGCACAAACAAAGGAAGGCTCGAATCCCTTTAGAATTTTCTAGTCGGACAAGAATTTGAATTCTATTTTCTGCAGGACAATAGAACTCAGGAAAAGTATGAAAAACACTATACAAGAAGTACTTGAGAGCCTTAGAAAAGGGGAGAGATTGCTGGAAAGTCTCTGTTCTTAAAATGGCTGCAAATCTGCCATTTTATAGAAGGGAAGAGAAGTGACTTCTCAAAGGAAGAATTGTGACTGTTAGGATTTGAATCTAACAGTCACTAACTGCCACTTTTTGCCAGCAATTAACTGCCACAATCTGCCAGCAATAACTGCCATATGGCAGTTATTATGACAGCCTTTCAAGGTTTAAATATAAACCGTCGGATCACTCCTCTTGATGTCTTAACAGTTTGGATCACACCTCTTTCACCATTCTATCAATCTATTTATCTCTCCTTTTTTATCAGTTATGATCTCGACCACACGATCGCTACCACAAAGTGTTATGACTGTCCGATCGAAATAAACAAGGCAATTCAAGACTTCATAAATATATTTAAAACACCCAAAACAGATTAAATATATATTTTTATATATTTGAAAATATTCCAACATAGATGTCGCCGTATAGCTAAATTAGGTTGTCAAATATGTTATTTGGTAGTCGATGCAATTTTATTTGTTGAAGGTAATCTAATGTCTAATATGTTTGGATTTTCTCCACTTTATTCTGTGTTTTGTTTGCTTACCTTTTCTTTTCTTTTTTTCCTTTATCACTGAACCTCACAATTATTTGCCCATACTTTTGCTAAATCATTCAAATAATTTGGAAGTTTCTAATACATGCTTTTAGAAGCTGGTAATGTATGCACAAAAGTCACATATTTTAAGAGTCGCCACTGGCTATCTCTCCTCTCTCTAGAATTCTCCATAGTCTTCCTGTCCCTGTGAAAATGAGTTTAGAAATGAAAGCTTTGATGTTGGTTAAGGGGAAGATAAATTCGGGAACAGGAAGAGTTGGAAAAAAAGAGAGAAAATGGAAGATGAAGAGGAGAAACAGGTTGCATGTATGTTAAGTTGGCAAGGAAACTTGGCTACATTTGCTCATGCTTACACTGACAAAAAGGTTTTTTAGTACTTGCCAATAGAAGACACCACGTCATGTTTACTCTGATTAAAAGGCAGAGAGGGAGTTCTTTGGACTTCTACATTGAACGAATGTCATTCTCTAATTCATAGAATCATAGCACCTTTACTTAAACTTCTCTATTGTCTTTGCCTTCTTCTCAAGCAAAGGATAAGCCTGAGGTCAAGCTAAGTCATACAATCAAGTGAGTTTTCCCAGCTGGGAGGATGGCTCGAGTTCCCTCAATCCTGATATGATATTGTTTTTCGATTCTGTGTTTCAAGTGAAATTGGATGTGTCAAGCAACGCGCACAACAATTTTAAGTCTCTACTTTTTTTTGACAATTTCTTATTCAGGCTTTAGTTAGGAAGGCAGATCAACAAGTGGTGGACATGCTTCCAACGTCTGTGGAGATAGTGATTGGGGATGTTGGTGACCCCTCGAGTCTTAAGGCTGCTGTGAAAGGTTGCAACAAAATTATCTATTGTGCCACAGCTCGTTCCTCCATCACTGGGGATCTCAACAGAGTTGACTATCAGGGGGTTTCCAACCTTACCAAAGCATTCCAGGTTTCCCTTCTTCCTCATATCGTCTTTTATCAGTGTATAAAGACCGCTAAAGCATGTACCACTATTGTTACGCTTCTAAATTGATTTCCTTTAGAAGATATGGCTTTGGTTATTGGGTCATTCTAATGCTTCACATCTCTTGGATGTGCTAAACATAGTCTATAGAGGATGGAATTCATTCGATGCTTCTTAATGCTACAAATGAATCTGTATGGTCTATTGTGCATTTGCTCTTGTCAAAATTAGGTAAACCCAAACATCTCAGTTTGCTCTCTACGTCAGTATGGTGATGTCTTTGACTTACATACCTTTGTTTCATTGCTGCTTCATACTTTTTCGGGTTGTCGGAATACCCTTTTTTGGGCTTATTGGGTGAATCTGAGGTCAAGCACGGTTTCAGGACTACAACAATAAATTGGCGCAGCTACGAGCTGGCAAAAGCAGCAAAAGTAAGCTTTTACTTGCGAAGTTCAAGTCCGCTGAATCACTACATGGGTGGGATGTTCGCCAAGGAACTTATTTTCAAGATGTGGTACCTGCTAAGTATGACGGGGGAATGGATGCTAAATTTGAACTTGCTGAAAGTGGAGATGCAGTTTTCTCAGGTAAACTGACTTCCCATCATGAACCGTAACAATGTTGTCCGTATCGGCTACTTCCTCACGCTTTAGAAAATGCTGTCACACCCCCTGTTAATGTTAACTGATCACATTCCAGTTTGCACATCAGATTTACAGGCTGAACAGCCTGAATTATTATTGTCAGACTATTCCAAGCTAGTCTACCTACCTTCTAGTGATGACTTGCTGATGCAATCGTAATGGAGGAAATAAAAAAATATTTGAGCAGGTGGAGTCAACTAAGACTCTAAGAGTCAAGGTTTATCTGAACTTGTATTTATTAGGATTTTACTTTCTTGAACGGAGGGATCTGGCTTTTTAGCAGTCTACTAAAGTGGAATGCAACGTGCAGTTTGCGCATTTTGGGATTGATGATCGGAATTTGGAACTGTTCATCTTCAAGGACTCGTCAAGGACAAGAACATTAGTCATTCCAACAACAATCATGTTGATGGGATACCAATCATTACCTGGTCGGAACACATTCATCTTTCCAAGATTTGTATCCAATCAGCATGAATTTTTGTAAGGTTGATGTTTCTGTTGAGTTGTAGAAAATGAACGATTCTATTCATCAAAGTGAGCCCACAATGGGCCCCAAAATGCTCTAACTGCATGGTTCTGAGACATCCTATTTATACTGGGGCTGAGTTGGATTGAATTGTTTCTCATTCATAATTTGAGCAACAAAACCTTTTCTTGACAGTCTCTTCTCCTCGTGCATTCTTCCCCTTTTTATTCCTTTCACCTTCTCTTCCATTTCTTCTTCTCTACCTTCTCTTTCTAAGGTGTTAACCATGCCCATTTTGGTTAAAATTGAGCAAATGATCTAGTATTAATTTGTGGCCCAGCAAATGGAGCAGGGGGGAGGGAATCACAGACGTGTTGGATGACTGAAGGAGAAAAATTGTGAACTACAAACAAGTCTGACAATTTTTGCCAGAGAAGCAACTTATAATAGGAGTTTCATGTCCTCTTCTTTGTTGAGCTCTATTCATTGGTCTTGATTACAGGTTATGTTTTGACCAGAGGAGGGTACGTGGAACTATCAAAAAAGCTTTCGCTTCCTTTGGGTCGCTCTCTTGACAGGCATGTGATATCCATACAAGCCACAGGCCCATGGTCTCACAGGACACTACCAATAAATTCTGTTTGAGCTTATACTTTTGTTTCAACTGAAAGGACTCGTCATTCGTTTCCTAACTGTATGTTCATGCTTAGATATGAAGGTCTACTGCTCTCTGTTGGTGGGAATGGTAGGTCTTATGTCTTAATTCTTGAAGCTGGCCCTCCTGGGGATACATCTCAAAGCAAAATGTATTTTTCTCGATTCAACACAAAAGTAGGATTTTGCAGGGTAAACAATCTCTTTCCAGTTTATAAAGAGCCAGTGGCTCGGTTTATCTAATTTCAATTAGTTTACCTTGGTATGCACTCTACAGGTGCCGATCGTATAACTTTTTCATAATTGTTCTACAGGTGAGGATACCATTTTCATGTTTCCGACCAGTGAAAGCGGATGATCCTCCATTAGATCCATTTCTTGTACACACCTTGACCATTCGTTTTGAGCCGAGAAGACAGGTTTTTCTTCAACATGCAACAATTTATTGTTCACTTATTTTTGTTCCTCTAAAATTGAATCTCGATAGTTTTTGGTCTTACCATTCCTAAGCCTTATCTGATTTCTTCCTTGGTTCCAGTTTGGTTCTTGGGTATGGAATTGTGTAGCTACTTTCAATTTTTCATTCTCTTACCATCTGTCCAACTTGTGATAGAATCATGAAAGTCTAAAACTGGAGCTTAGTAACAATTCTGCATCATATATATAGACCATTGTAGTTTTTGTCTTATCTGTCAGACCACCACAGTCCCCATGCGTGTTCAATTGGAAGAAAAATCCCAGGCCCCCAAGAGTTGAATGGCATTCCTTCAGCTTCTATCCTGCCTCCATTTTATTCAGTTTCATCCATTCTACCTCCAGCCTTGGGTTTCCAATCATCTCTGCCGTCATGGAATGCTGTAATGCTGTGCTTCATTTATTCCTGCAGAAAATGATTCCTCGATTATGTGGAAAGATGGCATACAGACCTGTGACCATACCTTCGAAGATAGTTCTGTAGGTACAAGTTTAAGGAGCATGTAAATTTACTACTCTCCGACGTCTCTGTTAACCGTACCACAGCACACTCCCAGTCCAGATGAATCTCATTCCCTTAGTAACCTTCGAAGCATTCTGAAAATAATGGAAATCACTGAAGTGTACTGTGTTCTGTAGAGTCTTCCATACCCCATATCACCTGATTTCCAAGATGAACTGGTATCTTATTCTTCCCTTGATATCCTCATATAAAGTCTAATCTAGCATCTATACAAACTCCGACAATGCCTCCCCTTTCCTTTGTACTGGGAGAATAATCTTTACCTTATTTCTATTGAAATTTCAGTAATATCTCTCAGTCATAACTTCTTGATTCACTGCTTCTAACATTGTTGTGTCCTATTTCCTACAACTGCAAATATATTTAGTGTGGAAAAATAGTCTGCATGTCAGAAGAGGATAATTAATTAGGATTTCCAGAAATGTTGCTGTTTAAAGCTGGAGTGCCATTTTGGTTTTCATTCCCTTCTTGTTTCTTAGTGGATCTAATTATTATCCTGTTTCATGGATTATGAACAAAAACCAATTTCTTTACTCTCAATGATTCTAGAATTCTGTCCTTGTTGATGACTTGTTTTTTTCTTGTCATGTCTTAATGGTCCTCTCATTAACCTCCCCCTTCCATCCCATTTTGTTTGTCCAATTTGGGGAATGCAACTTTTTGATGAAAGATAATCATCGCACTTGTAAATGCTCAACTTTTCAAAAGCTACCCTCTGACTTTCTTTACATTCTTTTTTTACTTTCATTCAAATTCATCCAAATAATAGGGACAAAATTGAAATTGTGGAGCTTTTTGTTGAATAACTTTTCAAAATAGTCAAACATTTCGGGACAACCAAAGGTCAAGAAATGGGGACGAAGGGAGTATTATTGATATTCTTGCCTACAGAATGTACAAGAAATGTTGGGTACGAGGACGACTGAGTTAGTTTAATAAAGATTGATATTTTGGCATCATATGAGTCATATGACAGTTGGATGTCAGTTGATCTCTCCTGATTTTATGCATGATTGTCTTCTGCAGAGGCCCATTGAAGGACCTGCTGGAATGAAACAAGATTTGAGAAACTTTCAACTCATAATGGAATATATAAAAGCATTGCCTGTAAGTTTGTATAGGTTATTTATTGTAGTTCATTGCATTAATTTGGTTGATCATAACCCAAAAATTTAAGCCGCTAGGAAATGATCCATTCAATCTATATCAAGCTATCCTTTACTTGTCCTCACATACAACCTGGTCTTGGACGTAGAGATATAGACATCCATAGAGCGGAACAAAAATTACGAAGGGTAGAAGCAAGATGCAAATGAGAACAAATGCTAATGAAAAAACTTAACCAAATAGCTCCCACCCATGAAAGCAATGATACAATGCCCCAAAAGCTTAAGTTGTTAGGAAACTGTCCCAACAATATGCAGTATGTTTTAAGCTTCAGCTTCTTTTTTTCTTGAAGCAAGAAAGAGAGAATGTTTCCGAACGAGAGAAAGAGGGAGACCTGAAGAAGCCTTTTCCTCTTTTTTGGGATCCCATTCCCTCAACCCAGCATTGCATTTTATAGGCGGGGAAAGAGAAATAAAACAACAAAAAAAGCCACAAAAAGAAGACCGAGCAACACCATGTGATGATCGAAAAAGGTGTTAATATGCTTAGTATGTGATAATATCAACTAGATTACAATCTACCTGATATAGAAGTATATTAATATATGTATACTCCTTGTGTATTCTGATCATGCCACCTGTGGAAAGGTGGGTTGCCATGGCCCTGCCCTAGTTGCTCGCACACTGTTCTGATGTTCTGATGTTGGGGTGTGTTCTACAATGCTAACGACGTCTGATCGGGGCTTGAACACAGTCAATTGTTTCTTTGATGCAGAGATACATCCGGTGAGGTCGGTGTCATTCAATCATGAACAGTTGCACACACACGAACAGTGACCCCAGGAGATCATATTACATTAATTTTTCTCAATATTGACTTGCGAGTGGTGGGGCAAAATTGGGTATCAACAGCTGGATTGATAGAACTATAGAACTGGGTTTTGTTGAGTTCAGGAGAGAGAGCAGTTGATTGATTTTTGGCCGAATGTAGTTGATCAATGCTTCTCTTGTGGCATTTTAGTGGCAGTGTGGTTGAATTGGCCAATTTGGTGGCTTTGTGGGAGCTCCTTTCGAGACTCATTCAATTTTTTTTTTATCACCATGTGACCCAACTGATCCTTTCAATGCCCTTGGTAATGAAAGGAGAGGAGAGGAGAGGTAAATTTGTTTTTTTTTTTTTTTTCTTTTTTACTGTATTATTAACGAATGGCTGTTTTTACATTAAAAAAATGAAGGGCTGTTTCGTCATGAAAATGTATGTTTATAAGAAGGTTTTCGGGGTAGACCCATGTATGATATGGGAAGTGATCTTCACAAAGCTTAAACCGTTGGGGGTAAAATGAACTCCGCCCAATGTTTTATTACAATCTGGGTCATGTCTGGTGCTATATTATTTATTACGTTGAAATTGCCTATGAATATTGTTTTGATCATGCTTGAATGGATTGTGGTGATCAATTCTTTGCAGACTGGGGAAGAAACGGACTTCATCTTAGTTTCTTGTACAGGATTAGGAATAGAACCTACGAGACGGGAGCAGGTTTTGAAAGCCAAAAAGGTTAAGACTTTTTTTTTTCCCAGCGTTTTCCCCTATTCCATTCTTTTTTTCATGCATTTGAACTGTATTCTTGAGATTTCTCCAGGCTGGGGAAGATTCATTAAGAAGATCAGGCCTTGGATACACTATAATTCGCCCTGGTCCGCTAAAGGTAATTACCCACATTTTGTTGTTATTGTCATTGGTCACAAGCAACTTAGATTGAGAGACTGCATTTATCTTGTTTCTCTTGTGCTTTTCATGTTACAATTTTCAAATTCAATGACTGATATGACTGCTGCATTTACACCCTAATTATCGGTAGAGCTTGCTGCAGTTGTGACATATACTGAGAGGTGCGTCTTTGTCACTGTGTAACGAAAATCCAATACTAACCATGAAAAGTTAGTGGAAGAGGAAGTCTTTTGTCAAGAAACCAGCAAAAGACGCACAAGAAAAGCAAGGATGAGAGTTGTTTGCCAAGACAAGAGGATTATAGGTAGAAGAGATTTTCTTCTGGTTAGTCATGGCAAAAAGTTACAGAATTGCCTTCATTCCGAAACAGAAAAGGATTATGGTTACTTGCATTTATAAATATCAAACTAGAAGGAATTATACTTTCAAATACAGAGACCTAGTCAATGAATCTGCCTTGTTCTCCTATAGATTTTAGGTGCATTTTATGAAAATCTCATAAAATAAACATTTTATGGAGGGGTGATAAAATGGAGTTATTTTCCCAACTGATAAAATGTAGTGGTTTTCCTATAGATTTTAGGAGGATTTTATGAAAATCTCATAAAATCACTTTTACATTTTATGTGTTGAGATTGGAGTGTCATAAAATGTGAGATTTTATGTCCCAAAAATCTGTTGAAGAACATTAAATTATGGGGGGCTTGTGTTTTATTAGACCGAAGTATGTTCTTGAAAGGCTACTAGCAAAGTTATTTTTCAAGAATCAAGAGGGCCCATGGCCTCCCGTCAATCCTTCTTGGTTCCACTTTTGGCTAGGATGTATAAGAACTGCATCTAGATAAGGGAAGGATCTGTAGAAACCATCTCCAACTTGGAGCTGTAGGTACTTCAGAATATGCCTGGAACCGTGAATACTTGTGAGCAAAGGAAACAAAAGATGTAATGTTAGAGAAACATATGGTCTCAAAACTCCCGACAATATTAATGGTTTCAACTACCGACAATATTACTACTCTTTTTCTTTGTTTTGTAAACTTAAAAGGCTTTGACATGAGATGAGAATTGTTGAACGTGCATTGATCTGAGTTCTGACATTGTTGGAAGATTCCATTGGAAATATTTAATCTGGAGCTTCTCCCCACACTATGTTGGTGGTTTTATTGGAATGGTTTCTTTCAGGAAGAACCTGGTGGGCAAAGGGCTCTTATCTTTGATCAAGGAAACAGGATTTCTCAGGTGATGATACTAAGATATTCCCAATGGTGCTTGTCAATGTTATCAGAAGATACTATATGTATTATACATATATATTTATAAAAACACATGTAGATTCCCATTGTATGAGTCAGGTTATGGGAAAAAAAAACTTATGTTCCCACAACCATCGATCTATACAGGGCATCAGCTGCGCCGATGTGGCTGATATCTGTGTGAAGGCATTGCATGATTCAACTGCAAGAAACAGGAGCTTTGATGTGGGTAACGTTTTCTATTTAGTTAGAAGGTTGCTTTTAATTGTGGAGGTAATATTTACTGATTTCTGCACAGGTGTGTTATGAATACATGGCCGAGTCAGGGAAGGAGCTCTATGAGCTGGTAAGGCACATCAATATTTTGCTTTGCATGTGAAGAAACCTAATCATTAGCTTGAATGGAGCTGCATATTAATCTTTTGATTCTTTTCATATCATCCACGCAGGTAGCACATTTACCTGACAAAGCAAATAACTATTTGACACCGGCACTCTCAATTTTAGAGAAGAACACTTGATCTTTTCTCTCAGTATCAACTCTATTGTCTTCCAGGATCTGTATATTTTGTGAGTAGATTACAGAAGGATTGTCTTCAAGGATATGTACATATTTGTATGTTCAAATTTATCTAAAAGATGAACTCTGCGATTGGTCTGACTAGCGGATCCGGGGGGCATGTGGTGAGGGGACTCACTACACGTGTGTAGTGAGCTACTCCCTCAGCCGTCTGATCAGCGACAGACGGTCCGGATAAATTGGGGTTAAATTAAATGTAAAATTGCCCTTTTCCAATGTAGCCTGATGTTTACATTGGTGCTGATTTATTTCTGCTGCTAGTGATCTGGGGAAAGCACCCTCAGAATTATGTTCTTACATTGGTTTTATTGAGATCATTGTGCCGATTATAGTAAGAATAAACGAAGAAATGACATGAAAAACAGTGAACCCAAATCAAACATTGATGAACAGAGCTGGGTTTGAAGTTACTGATCTGGTGCTGAGTGCAAGAATAACAGTGAACCCACCCAGTAATGGAACAAAATGAAGAAATACAGTGCCTGTATTTAAATAATCTGGTGACGAGTGTAGCTTAATTGGTAGGTGAAATTATTAGCAATAGGAGAAGAACACTCCACAAAGGGAGGGGAAGAACAGAAAATAAAAATGATGAAAAAAGCCTTTATTCAGTCTTCACCTTTTGTGACGTTCCAAATTTTTACAATGCTGTAAAATAAATAAAGCGCCAAAAGATTACACATGGTGGGCCCTAAAAACCTCAAAATAAATACAAATTGTTAGAATAATCACCACAAGTTCCAACACAAATGCCTCAAAAAGACGCAGTTCTCTATAAATCTCCAGACAAGAAAAAAAAAACTCAAATTGTTCTAATCCAGCCGCCTTGATCACAAATTTTACACGGAGACGGAGAATATACCATATAGAAGAATAGCTCAAAGCAATGAAAATAGCTTAGTTAACGACGTAGCAAATTAATCATACGAGACCTCGTTTCCCGAATCATCTCGGTACCATGTCGAATCCCACCCGGGATCTGAACATATATTTATGGACCAACTGGCCATATAAATTGGAGTAGTAATTATTATGACCTCGCTACGTTCATAATTGTTCTCCCAGGTGAGCTTGTACTGCTGTACATATATCGAATCCGTGGGGCATTCTGCTTCATTATTACATTCAACGAATAGTATCAACAATTAACTTTCAATGGAATCCAAGAACAAAACACATAATTCAAATAAATACTAAATACTCCCTCTGTCCCAAAAAATTAGGACCACTTTGGAATTCAAACTTTTTTTCAAGAGATAATTATTACACTTTTTCATTTTTGTCTTTTTATTTTCCCGTAATCATTACAACTTTGCATTAAATGGTTTTTGTCATATAAAAAAAGGAAGCATAAAATTGAAAATTAATGAAATAGTATATTGATTTTTGTAAAGGGACTAATATTCTGGGACAGTACAAAATGAAATACTAGACCATCTTTTTGGGAGGAAGGGAGTAGGACGGTTTGTAATTTCGCGGAAATAAACACAGAAAAAGCGGTGCAAGTGAATAAAAAAGGAGTGAAAAATCACTAAGAGCATCTACACTCCTTACCCAAATAGTAATGCTACGCGCACACAACTCATCCGGGCCGTCCAAACACTTTTTTGGACGTTCTGGATGTGAAATGCACTCTGATCGGTCAAAGAGCTTGTTAGTTTTGTTGGCATTTTTCGGGTTATGTCAAGCCTTTCAGAGTCTGTATTTTTGTTATTGGGTTTTGGGAGTTAGAGTGCTTAGGGTTGAGTCTAGATGCTCCATTCAAGAATCTCAAGCATCGTGAAGCTCTTCCGGAAAGGTATATTCATGCATCGATCATTTGCATATAGTTTCACATATTTGGCACTCATTCTTCATGGTTCATGCTTTCATTTCATACCCTAGGAGAGTGCATTGATTCTTGCATGAAAATTCACATTTTTGGTTAAGGCATTGTAGTGGCAGCAGTCAAGCGTTTCCTAGCGTCTGTTGGTGTATCTGTGTGATTGGTTTCATTGGACATGTGTCTAGATCTTGACCGTTCATGTTTTTCAAGGAGCGTTGGACTAGCGTTAGCACGCGTCAGTTGACGCTCCTGAGATTAAGTCATTTTTGTACAAGTGTACGAATCTTGACCGTCCAATCTTTGAGGAGGGCTAGATAAGCGTTAGCACGCGTCAGTTGACGCTCGCGTGTCCTCTTCTAATTGGCTGTCTTTGTGCTCACGAAATACACACATATAAAAGCCATTTTTCAGCACTTTTTCGATACACACTTGAGAGAAAATCAGCCCCTTTTAGAGAGAGAAAGTCCCATCTTTTCTCCATCCCTTCTCTCTTTTGTGAACTTGATGTTCTTGATGATTTGAGCTTGCTCTTCTCATCTTTCTTCAATCTAGAGTCTTCCTCTCCATGGATCCACTCTAGATTGATTTTAGTTTTCAAAAACTTTCATAAAAATCCAATCTTTTTCATACATCATGTTGTGTTGCCTTGTTTCTACGTGAGCCGGTTGGACCAGTGCCGAGTTGACTCGGAGATCAAGACGGGTGTGCTTGTGGAGTCCATGGAATCAAAGAGGGGTACGGGGTACTACATTAAGAATTGGAGCTAGGTGTCACAAGGGGCTTGTTGGGTAATTCCTAGTCTTGTTAATTCTTGTAAACCTTTTGATTTATGGAATGCATAAGTAGGACTAGGCCGTGGTTTTATGCTTAGGGTGTTTAGACCCTAAGTAGTTTCCACGTATATCGTGTGTTTTGTCTCATTAGTTTAATTACTCTATATTGAACTTGTTGAGTTGTTTGATTTGCCATGGTAAATGATTAAATTGGTTGAAATTGAAGTGGTTTATTTTTAAAGTGGTAGTCCTATTCACCCCCCCTCTTCAAGGACTTGTAGTGTTTTGCATAATTTCAGAGCTCTTTTACCGGTCATAGTGTATTTCAAATCCAGAACGTCCAAAAAAGCATTTGGACGGTCCGGATGGGGTGGTGTGCACACATGTGGTACGCGTGGTTTTTTCCTTGCCCAAATCCTTCACCAAATTCAAATTTGTTAAAAAAAAAAACCCCTAAAAATTGCACTCTACTTCTTCGCCAAACACTTCACCAAATTTGGTTTTACTCAAAATTTTCACCAAATCCAAATCCTACGCCAAATTTTCAATGGCTATATTTGTGGTGGTAGGTGGCTGTTGTTTCTGGTGGTGGTAGGCGGCGGTGGTTTTTGGTGGTGAGAGAAAGCTTTTTACCAAATCAAGTGGTTTCTGGTAGTTTCAGATCTGGGATTTTGGTGGTGGATTGAAGATCTTTAACTATATTTTCAGACTGTATTTTTGTTAAAAACGGAAAACTTAAAAACTATTGTAGGTGATTTTTTTCATAAAACAATAAGATAAATGGTCACCGATCAAATAGTTAGCTATGTCCGATCGACATGAATTTTGACGTGGACCATATACTCAACGGGACAAACAAAATGAATGATTCAGATAAAAAAAAAGGACCCGAGGTGTGTGGTGTGCACTAGACTTTGAACCCTTACCAAATCAGGTTTTTACTCAATATATGACTAAAATTTTGAGTAAGGAGTGGTAATGCTCGTAAGAAAAGAAAAAAAAAATCAAAAAACCATTTCCGGAAGGCAAATTGGAAATTGACCAAATAATACAAGAAGGAAAAAGGTGGAAAAAAGGAAACGAAAAACACGTAGACACAGTTTGTGAGAGAAGAGAGAGCGGATAAGGGAGAGAATGTTGCTTAACGGGGCAACTTCACCTCTTTGCAAGTATGATGGATGCTCCGGAGCTGTTCAAACGAAGCGAGCAGTCGTAGTCGTAGGAAGAATAAGGCCATGTTGGTGGTGCTTTACGAGGAACGCCGCCACCGCCAGCAGCAGCAGCAGCAGCAGCAAATGGGCAAGAATTGGCCTCGTAACGGCAGCAGCAGCAGCAATAATGTGTTCTTCAGTGGGTGGAATTACAAATGCCAGAATCCAACAACAGCCAGAAATGACACTGGAGACTCTATCAGACATACCACAAATTCTATCGGGAGAATGTTCAGCTGCCTCTGCTCAGGACTGCAAGAAGGCTAGGATACAACGACCCAAGTCAAGGAAAGCGGAGTCGTGCACCATCAAATGCGTCACCACTTGCATCCGAGGCGGCGGCGATGGCTCTCCTGGGGAAGGCCCTCTTAACCTCAGAAGGTAAAATCCACTGGAGTAATTATTACTGTTAGTTTTGGGTCTGTTAACTACTTTTAGTGAAAATTTGAGGCAGTCTGAACAGTTGTCTCTTATTTGGGCAATTATTCTGCAGTGTTTATCTATTGGCTCCTTTTTTTTTGTGTGTGTTAAAATCAAGACGCTGCTCCTCCGTCCGACGCCTAGCGGTTTTTAGAACACTGATTTTGGTTAGTTCTCAATCCAGTCCATCTCGTTGCGCATTTGTGAAGTTTGAGGTCATCCACAACCTCATCGAGAATTAGGGTGAGAATTTAAAGCGGTGTATGTGACCAACAACTTCTCCATCACATAGAATGCATCAATGAACTGACAAGGATCCATTCCACTTAACCTACATTCCCTTTGAACCTACAGAGTAGCAAGACCCTAGTGGGGCAAATTTGTAGCCTTGTCCGTGGCCCTGCAATTAAAATCACAAACAGTAAAGCATACTAGCATGAACCTACCACAAACAGAAACTATCTGAGACTAGAGAGAGAGAGAGAGAGAGAGAGAGAGAGAGTACCTTGTTTGTGGTGATAACACACAGCACTGGTGTTCTGGTGAAATCGGCTAGGGATTTGGTGGAAGGGTGAACTCAGATGGCAAAAGGAGGAAGGGGACAATCGCATTCACTCTTCACCACGGTGGACCACAACATGTCAGAAAGAATCCGATCGTACTTTTCACACTCAGGTGAGAGGTATGTAATTATGTAAAGTTCTCAAGGGTCATGCGAACTCGAAAACGACAGTATTTTTAGAAATAGTTTGAAAACCTCACTAGTGCCATAAATTGTTTGAAAAATTACGATACAAACAGTCTTACACTCAAGACTCAACCTTTAGGGCAAAAGTGTTATGTGGACAAATGATCTTTGGAGGATTTGAAGCATGTACCTACAAAAAAACGTGAAGAAATGTGTACTGCCTCCACCACCTGCGCGCCATTGGCAAAATTCATATGATGTCTTCTATTGAAAAGTTCCCTTCTATTGAAATTTTGCATCAGCTCCGACCATCTTTCTACATTTATCAGTATGGTAATATCGTTCCAATAGAAGTTGGCATTTGGAGATTTATGGTATGATTAGTTCGTGATTTGTCAAGGAGGAATTGGTAACTAGCTGCGATAAGTTGGCAGGAGTTTAAGTAACCATTAGGCTCCGTTTGTTTGGACTGAATATATTTTTTGGTAAAATATTTTCCCCATTTTCTTATGTTTGGTAGCATTTTATGTCAGTAAAATATTTGTGCTTGCAAAATGTTTGCAAAATGTATGGGGGAAAATGACTCACTCATCAATTGCTGGTAAATCATTTTACGAACCTGATGGTTCCCGTTCTCCCGCCACCGATCAACCTGGTAGTGCAGGATGGACTTGGCTGCACATGTGGTTGCTTTTGCCCAACACAAGTTGCATGAAAGTGCCAACTCTCTCTCTCTCTCTCTCTCTCTCTCTCTCTCTCTCTCTCTCTCTCTCTCTCTCTCTCTCTCTCTCTCTCGACATGATCAAGGGTATACGGATTACGTGATCATGAGTTTAGAGAACAAAATTCCTCAAGTTTTTCCCTCTCACACACACAGTCACGCACATAAAAGCAATATATTCGTATATACTCATAGATACATGCATACACAGTCACATTCTCTATAAAATAATAGTTTCTGTAGGAGTTGTGAAGTTCTATGTTTGCTTATGGCTTCAATTTGTTCTAATAGGCGCTGATCTAATTCAAGTAAAAAAATATTTTTGAAGTTGTAGCCAAACACCAGAAAATAAAAGTTTAGGTAAACATTTTACATGTAAAAGGTTGTTTTGGCCAAAATATTTTATTGTAAAATATTTTACATTGAAACAAACGGAGCCTTAATTTCAAAGTTTGTAACATTTCAATAGTTTTGTACAGGTCTCCAATCTACCACTATTTTGCTGAATGGAAATTATGACAGAATGATGTAAATCCTCAAATATTTTAGGACATTTTTGGCAGGGGAAAACATGGCAAAGCTTTTTCTTAAAAAACGGAGCCACTAATTGTGCTCTCCCTTCATTTTTTTAATTGATTGTTAACTGTTGCACTTATCATGAAGCTCGGAGTCACAATCTTCTCGTGAATTTTCTCAGTGGGTAGGCATTCTCTTAATTCCTTAAATGACCACCAGAGAGTAGATGTTACGATTGGAAGATATTTCGAGAAGAAACATAGACAAAATGAAATTACAATAAACAAAGAAGCTGAAAACAGAAAAAATAAACAACTGAAAGATATTTCTCTGTAGTGATCATTTCGTTGTTCCTGGGTTAAACCAAAAACTTACTTTGACACTGATTACAGACTAGGCTTTTTTAGGATCAGCTTCTGCATCAATCTTTCTTCAAAGTCAAAGATGGCATTATCAGACCATTCTGGTACCACAAATATCATGCTCTATTTTTTTTTTTCTTTTTTGCTTCTGAAGCTTATGATATTGATGCTCGTGGACATGGTCAATTGTGCCTTTAACTTTACGACAGTGTTTCTGGTATCACAATCCTGACTGGGGTTTTTTATACTTCGACTGTTTTCTAATAAGGATTTGTGACATACACACGCGCATGAACCATGACAAAATGGGCGTCGAAGGCAGACATACAGTTCAGTATCTTTGATCATATCCAGCTTCCTGCATCTGTGTCCATACTTCGTGCAGAGAGTGAAAGATGCATCTAAGCTGACGTGGACTGATAAGCCTTGATACATCATCTAGTAATATTACAACTATAAGAAAACATTATGATTTTGCCATTGGCCTGCAAGAGTAATTCTTTTATAATTGTAGTGTCGTGTCTGTGCATTTTAAATTGGTTGTGTGTGGCAAAATGTTTCCTTGACTGTTCATGTGCATTGTAGTGTCTCATGATGCCATGTTAAGAATGATTTTTTATTTTATTTTTACCTTTTCTGGTGTCAAGCAAATAGTTTGATTGTTTTCTCTTCATGTATATGCAGACCTCTAGTGGTATTCAAGCAAGGGTTCCGAAGTCGTCAATACTGGTAAATAGTTTTCCTCTTCAATTAGCATGCAGAACGGAATTATTACCAGCATCACCACCACCATTGTCTTTTTCTTTTGTGTTTTTTATTTACTTCAAGGGTAATTCATCATTTATTGTTTATTAGGAGAAATATATTTGTAACCAACTAATAGACATCAAGTCTTCACACAGCCCTACGTGTAGTATCCTCCAGCATATATTTCATATGGAAACTTAGATATGAGACTTTTCAGTAAGTTCATTAAGAAACAAACTGCAGAAACAAGGACCAAGGGTGTAACCTTGAGAGTCCACAAGAAAAACACAGGGCAAGCCCCAAAGATCAGGAAAAAAAACACTCCCACACCCATTCAAGGCAGGCACCAGAATATCCACGTCCTCATAATCAACTTCCAAATTTGAGGGGGCATGCAACACTCAAAGGAGAGGTGGTTGTAAGATTCAGCACCACTTGAGCAAAGGACATAGCCACTGAAATTCGGAATTCCCCAAGAACTCAGTCTGTCTGTTGTTGAGAGTCACCCTTGGAAGGCCGGCCATTGCATAAATGACCATCTTGGGGTGTGATGAGAGTACAAGAGAAACTTATGCACACTACAGATGTTTGCTTACTTCCAATGGCATGCCAAGATGACTTAGAACTTCATTCCCTATTTAATTAGGAATCCAAATCACCCTATCTGCGACTGCAGTGTTAGGATGTAGATTGCTAGGAGTAAGGTTGATAATTTCTTCATTAACGTAGTTTCTACTTCAGGGCTATTTCCAGGTTTCATTACTGAATACATATTTTGGAATCTAGGCCCGCCCTCTCTAACACCTTCAATTCTGGTTTGTGGGCATGGTTTTATGGCATAACATCCCTTGAGTTCCTTGGTGGTAAAACTTTCTGAAAGTAGCCATTTTGTGCATATATTGTCAAAGGTTAGGTCTGTCTCCGATCCCCCCTCGCCCATACCCCCATGGGATTACTGTTACACAAAAGCTAGCTCTTGAAGTGAGGGTGCCCTCACGCTTATATACTTAATATTACTTCGGCAGCCACGCGATGTGGGACTTCACTTCACACCCTTATTTTGGTACCCATGCGATGTGGGACTTTGTTTCACACCCTCCCTCACGCATAGCGTGCTCATTCGGCAGCACGGTAGCACTTGCCGCATGTAGGCCAGAGGCACGCATCCTATCCATCTCTAATACTTTGCTATGATGCCATGTTACACGGTCTTGGGAAAAGCTCAACCCCACAAGCGCTCATGAAGTGAGAGTGCCCTCACGCTTATAAACTTAATATTAGTGTGGTACCCACAGGTGATGTGGGACTTCGCTTCACTCCTACCCTCACCGTGCAACGTGCTCACTCTGCAGCACTTGCCGCGTGCTTGCGAGAGACGTGCAAACTACCCATCTCTGCTACCTAGCCCTAATACCATGCAACACGGTCTTGGGTAGAATTCAACCCCAAAAGCTAGCTCTTGAAGTGAGGGTACGTGCACTGACGCTTATATACTTAATATTACTTTGGTACCCTGACGATGTGGGACTTCGCTTCACACCCTTATTTTGGCACCCAGACGATGTGGGACTTCATTTCACAATTACATGGGTACTGATAGATATTGTTGTGTTACTAATAATGGAATCCACTTAAGAATTTTATTAATCTACTTAAGATAAAGATTACTCCATCCCTATCCTCTTGTACAATGGTCTAAAAGTGTGCCAATTTGTCCAACCATAGAAATGTGGAATGGCCATTACCTACCACACTTTGAGTGTGGGACTGCCCAATACACCACAGCTTAAATCTTCCTCATGCTCCAGGATGCATCACTAGGAAGAGACCAGTACCAAAAGCATTGAGTTTTAATCGCATAAGTTTGAGATTGTTTGATAACCTAATTCAACACTAAAAACTGACTGTATTAAGTGATAAGTTATTGAGTTGGTTTAATAATCATATTTGACATCACTTAAAATTTCAAGTAGCTCTTAAAATTGTAGGTTAAAAAGACCCTGAAAATTAAGTAGCCTAGTTCTTGCTTAGTTCTGAATTGATTTGTCAGTAATTTATATCATCCCCTCATCCTCCACCACCACCCGGTCCACCCTCTACTTCCATTGGCACTACCACTACTACTAGTATCGCACTTCTCCACCTCCACTGTTGTCACCACCATTACCACCAATCACTACCACCAATACCACTACCACAACCATGCAGACACAATCATCCCACCTCACCACCTCTGCCACCCCTTCCACCATCGCCACCAACACTCCTCTACACCACCATCATCACCCACCCATCACCGCCATCTCTCCACTTTGTAGCTATAACCACAATCGTCTTTTCTCTCTATCACCTTTCACCGCTTTACCTCTTCACCACAATTACACCACCCTTCGCCTTTGTCTCACCAACACTACCACCACCACCTCTATTACGACCTAAGAAGCACATATGCTGAGCTTGGGCCAAACCTCACATATGGGATGCTAATCTTCATCTGAGCTAGTGTCATATAATCAAGTGAAAATTTGATGGTCACATTGCGTTAATCGAATGATAGGCTGTCACTTGTCCTAGCCTGCTGATGATATGGATCAGTTTGCACACTGAAAATTCCAAAGTGTTAAGTTCACATCTTGTTTCAGTTAAGTACGATTTGTAACCATTCTTGTTTCTGATGATTCATATTGTCAATGCATATTTCAAAGTTTTATTTTCTTTTTCATTTTTCTTTTTTCTTTTTTCTTTTTTTTGAAGTGCTTTCACTGGATTGGTCTGTACAATATTACTGTACTATCTTCTTCTTTTGAGTGGAAGTACGATGCAGATTTCTTTTCATCTTGACAGATTACTTATTCTTTCTGCATACCTAATACATGTAATCGTTGACAGTGGGGTCTTATTTAGGTAGTAGTTACTTGAAGTGGTAGTTGTTCAAAGCCAAACAAATACGCGGCTGGTTGACAAAGTGACATGCATAAATCCTTTTTACTTTCAAAAAAAAAATAATAAATCAATTTGAAGCCAAACAAATGCATAAAGCTGATTGAAAAAGTTGCATAAATCCATTCACCCGACCTATTGGTCCCTCTTATAAGATCATATGCTACTGTAAAATGTACTACTCCTATTATTAACTTTACTTGAACTTGCTTTGGCTTATGGAATCTGTGGCTCTGCAGTCTGGTGGAGTGTTCTGATATTTGTAACTTGATCGGTGATGGTGATGATGGACCTTAAGTGGTAGTTAGGTGCCTAAAACTACGAATCTGCATTATTCTGTTTGTATTCCAACATTTAGTTACCAAATGGGGCTAGCTTAGTTGGTTAGGTCCCTGCATCTCACAGAAGGTCAGGGATTCAAATCTCCTCAACTGCGTGTGGATTTATTTCGTTTGTATCTATTATGATTATTTTGTCCCCTTAATGAAGCTATTGGTTGAGATGGGCTTATTGTGATTGTGGACTTGTTCCAAATTGATGTAATTCTAATACTTGTATTCTCCAACCGCATGGAATAAAAAATATACGTGTATATTATTTGAGTGGAAATCTGAAGGCAGAGTCTTGATGCAAAAAATTGAAAAGCTCACAAGCTTTGAGCAATTTTTTGCTTGCACGACATATGTTTCCTGTGCAAATTTTCACTTTTTTTTTTTTTTGGCCCAATGCATTGTTTGCCAGCAATTAGCGACTCCTCATGCAAAGAGAGAGGGTGGATGATTGGTATTCCTTTTTCACAGTTTAGTTGTCAGCCCACCCTAATCTCACTTCAAAGTTACTTTGGTGATCTGAATGGTTTAGCTTGTGGATGTCGTTTAGGAAATCTGTCCCACAAAAAATGGATTGTGTGGGTAAAGTGGTGAGTCGGTGGGAGTGGATGAGGTGAGAGAGTTGTGTTTGCTCTGGTGACTCGTGGTGGTTGTTGAGGGCTGCAGGGAGAACAGTGTGCAATTCTCCACTTGTGCAACTATAGAGAATTTTAATTTGTCATCCTATTACCATATTATCCTTATAATGTCACCCTATGAGATTTGAATCTTTATGATTCTATCCTGTAAATGCAAATTGGACCATTGTGCCCCTATTATCTACTCCCTCCGTCCATTTTTAAGTGATCCACTTGGAAAACGTGTATTTTTGCGGATGTTTAAAAATATACTTTCGTATATCGTTTTTAAATTTTTTTTTGCACCAAATTAAAGTACTCAATGAGCACTTTAATTTGGTATAAAACAAATTAAAAAGTTATATAGATAAATATGTTTTTTAGGGGTTTGAAATTGCACGTATTTCCCATATAGATCACTTAAAAAGGGACGGAGGGAGTATTTTAGTAATATATTATCTGATAGTAATTTACATTCCAGAAAATCCGGAATACTATCCTGTTTTACGTCCTATGCTTGACGTCATTTATTGGTCAATCAATTATCCACTAATTGTGGCATTGCAATCAAATTCAGGTTTGACTTCTATTCTTGGTTCATTCTTCTTTTTGAATATAGCATCTCGTTCATTTTCCTTGTCATCTTAATAGAGAACAAGAAACGCACAAGACAATCGATGTGTTTCACCCTAACCCAGACATGGCCTGGCGCAAACAGCGGCACTTACAAGATTCATACCTAGAATCAGCATCTCTGAAGAGACTTAGTGCTAGTTAAAGATAAAAGACAAAGAATAACCAGACGATCGGATGGACTCCAACCAAACATGCTCGCACCAATGAACTCCCAAAACTACAGATCTTCAAAGTCACCACGAGTTGCCCTGCCAGCGATATCATGTCGGGTAAGAACACTGTTGGCACAGATACCATTGTAAAGCAACCACGCCTGAAAGTACCCGATCTGTAGACGAAAATTCGTCCAAAGACGAAACTAACAACTCTCACAAAGCGAGAGACATAACCCTCTCAGATTAGACGACAAGTCGTTGATCTGGAGAGACAAAAGAAAAAGAAAGAACGAACGAAGAAAATAAATAGTACCATGGCCCTCCCCTCCCACCACCATGGGTATTGAAACCCTAGGGGGGAGGGGAAGGAGGAAGAGTAATATTAGTGGCGGCTAGGGTTTTGGAGAGAGAGAGAGAGAGAGAGAGAGAGAGAGAACAAGTGGAGACTTGATTTAAGTAAATTGAGAGGGAGGAAAGTTGGAGTATTTACTTTTTCTAAGAGAGAGGAAAGTAAATCAATCCTTATTCCTTGTCCTGTTTCATTTTTTTAAATTTCAGGATTACGTTAAGGGTGGCCCTAATGCCACGACCTTTTCTTTTACTGCCATGACCTTTTATGAACTCTGACCTTTTTGCCCTCAATGTATTACTTCGAACAAATTGGCATTTCGCTATCTTTTTATATATATATATATATATGAATCTTCTTCACGGCTATTCAAGGAGTCATATACGATCATATAAGGATCCAAATCCAACCATTGAAGGATTTCTGAAGACCTTCGAAGCTATCAATTGTGGTGGTGGAAGTGGTAATAGCAGTGTTTGTCGGTGGAGGTACGCCGGAGAATGGTTCCGGTGCTGGATGAGGCTATTATCCCCAAGTAAAATCGTAGGCTGGAGGAGCCATGACTATGCCTTCGAAACACACTTCGCCGATCTGTTTTTTTGGAAAAAAGGTTGAGTATTTTTTGTGTTTCTCGTAAAGGGGGGGCTTTAGAACTCGTAGAGGCGGAGCTACCCCAACCCGCACACCGACCTTTCTGAAGAAGAAGAAATCGCAGAAGATACACGAAAACAGATGAAAGATCTAATAGAGAACGCAAGTCAAGCAACGAAAGAAAATCTCACCATACAAATGAAACATGAAAGAAAAGGAAGAGAGATTGGAAGAGTAGAGAGATAGAGAGAGGGAGTGAAGTAATGTCTCTTCTTTGAGCGAGGGTACAAAGGTCGCCGCATAGAAAATGTCGTGGCACTAAAATTAAGTGTCGTGGCATTATCATGACCCTTACATTAATCACCTCCCTATTTTGGTGGGATGTGATTATCCCTAATCACTCATTCTCTCATCTCCCCATCGTCAACTATTCTCTCTCTACACGGGCCACCCATCGTCAATGCCATTTCTGTCCACCTCCTCTCCCTCTCTAGAACATCGTTGATTTGCTCCCCCACCGTCGTCATCGATTTGCACCACCAACTAACAAAAGGAAATAGATTACCACCACGTCGTGGCGGGGATTACAGAAGATCTATCGACATGGTGAGATTTTGAAATCGACGGCAACGGCGATAAAGGCAGTGACGGCTTCACATATCAATCGAACTCCTCGACGAAGGATTTTCCACCGGTGCAAAACCCTACCCGGTGAACGATAAAGGCGTTCTTACCATGCTCGGATTCGTAAGTTGTTGATGCCAACCCTCGCTCTCACCATGGCTGTTTTGTTTACACCTGGGATTTTTGTTGAATTTTTTTTTGAAATATTAATGAATCGTGTGATTTTGTTCTCACGATTGATGTGGCTTATGTTACTAGCCACAATTACCGTTGTACATTGTTTCCATTTTTCAATACGAGAAATCAGTTTATCATGTTTGGTCCAGTGAATTTATAGTGTTTGATTGAGTAACTGAACATTGTGTTTTTTATAATTCCAAGGTTAGTAATTTACCATGATGTTACTCCTTATTTTTCATACAATGAACATGGTTTATTGGTTTCTCATATTGGATGATTCAGTACAGTAAACATTGTAAATCAATAAATCATGATTCCATGCCCTTGTTATGTCTTCTCCCACTTTTCATGTTCATGTTATAGTGCTCGTTAGTGGTTAATTTGTTTACCATGTTAGTGATTCGTCCAGTGAACATGGGTTATTATCTATCATGTATTTCTATATTTATCGGTTTTAGTTTATCATTTCTTTATACTGTCTAAGATGGTTCATTAGTTTATCACATTTTTTACATAGTCTAATATGGTTACTTAATTTATCATCTTTTAAGTGTTCGTTGTCATAAAGATTTTTTCATTTTTTTTTTAGATTTTAGGTGTGAGAAGATTAGGAGAGAGAGAATTATAAGATTAGGAGAGAGAGAATTATAAGATTAGAGAGAGAGAATTATAAGATTAGGAGAGAGAGAATTATAAGATTAGGAGAGAGAGAGAGAGACTAGGAAAGATTAGGAGAGAGAAATATTCGGAAAATTAGGAGAGAGAAAGGGTATTTTGGGGTATATTTAAATATCAAGATAGAATCATAAGTATTTAAATCTCATAGGATTGAATCATAATGATATTTTTTGTACAAGATGCCTAATTAACTCTCCCTTTACTATATTTTCATTTCTTTTTGCCCCTTGTTTGAGCTCAAATAGGTTTCCACATTGCATATAATATAACTGGTTGCTTGGTTGGTATTTCTATTCAAAACGAAGTATATTTATCGAAAGTTCTTGAATACTGGCCATGTTGTTACCATGCCAAATTTATCAATTAAAACAAAGCAATTACAATTACTTCGTAGAATAATGGCAAAAGTTAGAATCAAGGCGTTTTAGGGAATAATGGCAAAAGTTCAAGGATCGTTTCATAGGGACAATAGTACATATTTGAATCGGTTCCAACCAATTTCTATTTCAATTCAAGAACGAAATTCAAGTTTTGATTTTGTATTTAAACTAAGAAAGCAAAAAGAAAATCTAATTTTGTAAAACAAATGGGAAAAGGTCTAGGGTGTTGAATCCGGTTTCCTCCTCATAACATGATTTTTGCTTGGTTAAGGCTTAATTAATGTCTTTTATTTTTAACTCGCACTATTGCCGATTTCGTGTTCTGTTTGCTATGCAGTATGTTAGAGAGTTAAGGCTCATGCCTATATAAAAGAGGTAATTCTCTTATTGTGGTGCTTTGTTGTTTATCCCGTGCTTTCTAGACTTTTTGTCATTGTATTTCAGAAGGAATCCTTTTGTAAGTGCAGTTAGGCTTTGATGAATGAGAATCATTTCCTCATGCTTTAATTTTCACAAATAAATCGAGCTGAA
This sequence comes from Vaccinium myrtillus, assembly GCA_016920895.1. Lineage (NCBI taxonomy): Eukaryota > Viridiplantae > Streptophyta > Magnoliopsida > Ericales > Ericaceae > Vaccinium > Vaccinium myrtillus. Next base: position 81,543 of record CM029278.1, read on the forward strand.
GTATCCAAAACTTCAAATTTCGTCCGGACATAGCTGTTCATGAGAAACATGAGTGAGAGTGCAAAAATAGAGCCCCCTCTTTCATTAGATAATTACATTGCTTCACGGTGCATCATCCATTGACAAAGGTTCCCAACCTTCCTGGAGGCTAAGCCAGCTTAGGAATTTTAAAAAGCATGTGCATCTTTATCATCAGGTACCATATGCTTTGATTCCTGCTTCTGCTGAATCTCTCTCTATTATACAGAGCCAAAAGACCCAAAGAGAATCTACAAAATCGAAGGGGTACACAACAGAGCTGTAAAGGGCCAGACCAGAAATGGCCACATTGTCGTCGTAGAGCTGAATGGGATCCGCGGATGGGATGCAACCAACACTCCACTAACAGCAATGTTGATATGAACAGCTATGCTGAATCCAACAAATGGTAGGAGGCAATGGTGTGGTGTTTAAAACAGACAACATCATAGTTCACATTTGTTCTGGAAGAAACAGATATCGGAAGCGCGAATCAAATGGAAGAATACCACAATTGCGTGAACTAAGGAGGCTTTGCCGCCTCTTTGATATGCATTGTTCAACAAAGGCAGCCTGATGTGGTGGAAGGTAATTTGATATCCATACAGCTAAGTTTGTGTCGTCTACAAAGCTTTTGGAAAAGCAGTGAAGCATTTTGGGTACCAATAGCCTTCCCTTGCTGCTTACCCCAACTGAAGCTCGAATAAAATCACGCTGAGCTTCATGCAGCTCTTCCCTTACATTACTAGCATTATAAATCCTTACCTGCGATTGTCATTTACAGCTTCACTTAATAATTCCTTACAAAATGCAAATGAAAGACAACCTCAAATATAGAACTGAGCAAAAATATGTATGATTACCGCAGGTGATGAGTACACTCCACAGCTGAGAGCAAAAGCCACAAGAGGTTCAGCTGAATCAATAGCATACTTCCGTTGCTCTTCCAATACCTTTAGCTTATGAAGAGCAAGAAGCAAAGCCTGATAATATAGAACAGTCACAGATTTTAATTAGCGGATGAACTACGAGAAAATGAACCACCAGTAAAAGAAGAAGTGAATTTTATTCAGCATCAGAGTACAAGTTTATACAATTTGTGGCCTATGGGCTGGTGGTTTCATCTTCAAAATCCCATACTCAATTGCAGCAGCACTAAGAGAATGCCCACCAATGGTATATGCTGCCTGTAAGACCAACATTAATTAATAGAAGTACGTGAACCTTCAGTTACCGCTCAAGAAGAAAAAAGAAAGCAAACAAAAAATCAACCTTTCTTGTATCAATGTTTTGTCCATTTTCTGTTCGTTAAACAGCGGATATAAGTGCAAAAGGTGCCACTTTGCAATACTACCCCAACCTATTAAGAATCTCCTCCCTTTGAGATTCTTAAAAAGGCTCCCAGTAGCTATTAACTGAATTCAGACAGAAGGAACAAAGGAAAAAGATTCAAGTTCTTTGTGCAAGCACAATCTATGCGCAAAAAGTAAGCATAGCATCGTGATGGCTTTAAAAGAACAGAGGTCCACTACCCATGGAAATTGAACAAATCTTTGTTCACAAAAGAGTGCCAACTGCCAAACTATAAAGAAACTGATTGGTTTAATATTTTACCAACCGTAAATAACTGCCTTCTATAATCAAAGTGCCAGAAACATTCAAAGCCAGAAATCAAACCTTTTGCATCAAAGAAAATAGCTTCAATTCACTTCTTGGGACTCCATATGCCAAATATGCCTGTTCATAGTCCAGCAATAAACGTCAATCAAAATATATTGCCACCATCTTTCTTTACTTGCATTTTGAAAGGGCATTGCCGCAGAGCCTTCAGCCCTCCATTTAGGGGTAATTTTGAAATTGCTCGACTAGAATGATAGATACAACCACTTTGTTCACTTCACCAAAAAAATTTCCAAAAAGATTCCTTCCCCATCTCTCATCTCTCCAACCATTAATCATATTTCTCTCTACTCATATCCTTTCAATCAATCATTATTTTTATTTTTCTCTCTATCTCTCTCCAATCATTACACATCTCTCTAATTATTACTTTTTCCAAAAACTCATCCAAACACTATCTCAAAAAATTTCTCAAAAAATTTCTTCTCAAAACTCTCAATCAAACACAGCCAACATGTTCTACTGATTCAATTTCTTCTACAGAAGCACTTAGTCCAATTTCTTTTTCTGTTGAACAGCAAGTTCTAACTGGTTGTGACCTTTGATGGTTTTTCCTGTTCTATCTCAAAAGTCCTCGCTCATATACAACAGAGTATAGGAAGAAATATGATTAATAAACAAGACATTAGAACTTCTTGCACTTCACACAACCGACTAAAGACAAATTTGAAGGAAGTTTGTTCAAGAAGACTGAAACACTTACAGTAACTGATAGAGAAAATCCTACATTTCCAGTATTTGAATTGACAAAAGAAACACACTAATGCCACTACAGTTTACGTTCATGCATTGGGCAATTTGAGTGCACAAAAACTTAAAAACAAGCAAGTCCAACATGCAGTGAAAATATGACTACGTTGACAGGTAAAACAAGTTGGTCCAAGCTACACTATCAGAAAATTAATTTCAACAAAAAGTAACGTAATTGAAAAGAAGAAAGGTTGAGATACAAACATGCATTATTAGTGCATTGTATAAATTGATCCAGAAAGCCAACTTCTCGTTGTCGCTCAAGTAGATGGGATTCACTCTTGCCAGTTGCTCAACAAGTGTTCTGTGCTCCAAACAATAGCACAAAAACAGTATTTGATCAAAACTCAGTCCGCAGAACAATTCATAATCACATTTGAAAGTAGCACTACTGTCTTCACATGATATGTTAAGAGGTACTCTTAGTATTTGCTAAGACAATTGCAAAAGGCGATTTTTCAAGAGTGGATTTGACTAGAAGCGCATAAAGATATACCCATCATTTCTTGAGTAACTGTAAATTTCACTAGCAAGGAATGTAACTTTGTTTCCTGGACAAAATCCAGCTTCACGTGTTATATTTTCAGGAGTTTTTTACAAAATTTTGTAAGCAGTACCATGTCGAGAATAAAATCCATTTGGCGGGAAAATAACCAGATCATTCAAAACATAGAGAAACCTGGCAAATAGCCTATCCATGAAATGCATAAAATAACATGTTTGGGCTTGTCCCACACTGGTTAATTATTATCTCTAAAATTTGTATATAAACGTGGGTACCCAGCATACCCATTTACTGCCAATTGGTTTTGAGTTGGATACTCTTAACATATTACCACAACTAGCTTTTGGAAAAGATACTCTTGATCAATTGCCCCTTTGTTCATGCCTCAAGTGCACCCTATTTCATTGAGATCCCCAAATTATGGATTCTTTGTTCTCCACTGATTGCCGATTGGTTTTGAGTTGGATGCTTTAACTTAACATCATAAATTGGAGGCTGAGACTTGCTGAAGCAAAACTGCCTACAGAAAGTGCATTTAAAGAACCTCAACATTTAAAAAAAATGACGCCTGGTTGTTCCACATTAATGGGTGTCTGGTAAGCGGAATGTCAAGGACAAGCCTAACCTTTGGAAATAATACATAAAGTGGCTATGCTCAGACTCGAACCCAAGACCTTAAAGTTATTGAGTTGAGTCTTTACCACTGCACCACTAGTGGTCCCCTTAAAGAACCTTAACATTAGTTTTGAATTTAGGTCATTTATGATGTTAAGACAGATTTATAAACTACAATTTGAAAATTTGAAACTCCTTTAGCCATCTAGTTCTCCCAAGAAATAAACAAGAAATGTCAGGAAAAGAAGGGATGAATGAAAGCTAACCTGAACCAACGAAGAGCCCCTGCAGCATATTCAAGCTGCTTCCTCCCAACAGACATCCAAGAAACTTCAGTTGCTAATCTATAGCTTCCAATATCTCCCCAACTTAATTTACAAGCCACTCTGTAGGGATCACAAGTGTTCTCTGTGGCCAACACCTCGGGGTTATACTGTAAATCAAGTTGTGGGCTCTGCACCCTTGATGACATTCGTGAACGTTCAGAGAATGACAACATTGATGAATTGGAAAGATGTCCACATGGAGACAAAGATGAATATGGGGTCTCCGACTCAGATGACTTCAATCGCGCAGTAGAATCAGCTAGAGAGATGAATATATTTTTCATGCACCGAACCATTTCCTCTGATAGACGATTAGGATGATCACATAGATCTTTAGGTTGCACATCTCTACTAAGCTCCTCAACATCCAGAGGCTGGCAACATTTGGTGTCCATTTCCGCAACTGTCTGCTAAAAGATACAGTTAACCAAAATAAGTTTCAAAAAGAGATACAAGTTAATTAGAATGTTCAATGTATAACGATATCACAAAATCAACAAAAAATGAAACATCAAACATGAATGAGTTTATTTCTATCTAGCAAGCTCTCTGGTAAAGTTCTATCGAGTAGGAGCTCTGTAGGGCTCCGCTCTACATCCCTCAAAACATCTTCTTTTCAATCTTTATTATTTGCTTCCACTGCCCCCAAAGATTCCAACATGGTATCAGAGCTGGTTGTGTTCCTTAACTGAGCTTATGTGGTTATGGAATCAAGTGTAGCCTCATATGTTGACGAAGTGTTGACCCGCAAGAGGTATGGCAAATGGGTGACCTATTCACACACGAGTATGGATGAGGTCAATGTTCATAAAATGAAGCTCATATTGAAGATGGGTTATTGCATGAGGATGACACGGATCAAGAAAATCCAGCCACATGCCTACTTCGGAGCTGCATAATAAATACTTCTATAGTTCCATGTTTTCTTTATTTAGTTGTTTGAGTCGTGTTGTCCAACTTGAGGACAAGTTGTTTTCTTTAGAGGGGGAGTCCTGATGCAGTAGTTTTAAGGGTCTAATTGTCATGATGTAGTAGTGTAAGGGTTTAAGTGTTCTTTTGTGTCTTTAATGTATGGGGTAGTATAAATAGTGTAAAGGGGTCTTTCATTTGGGAGCTTTTATCATTTTGAGAATATATTATCAAGAGTTTTAACTCTTTGTATCCCATTTGGGACTTTCTCTCTCTAGAATATCTAATGGTATATTCCGGTTTGCTTCATTATGATCCGATCTGCTTATGTCACGAGTCAAAAGTGGGTTTCTAAAGTTCATTTGCTTTGAGAGCAGTGGTTACAAATATGAAAACATGATAAAATCTGAGAAACAGAGTTACTTTTGAAAGAGGAAGGCTAAACAAGGATTTTCAAGGGGGAAAGCTCACTTGAGGGCTCAGGTGAATTTGAGCGCTCAAGTCAGTCCACTTGAGCGCTCAAGTCAGTCCACTTGAGCGCTCAAGTCAGCCCATTTAAGCGCTCAGATCATGATCAGTGAACAAACTCATTTTTGGTTCTAGTAGTCTTCATTTGTTATATCTTGTTCAATTTGACTTCTGATCATGGTTACTTTATTGCATCTTAATATGTTCACGCATAAATATCGCATATATTCATCCATTTGGCAAACCTCACTTGAAATCACTCATGTTTACAAGATTCTAAAACTCGCTAGGTGCTCCCAGGGCGGCCGGGCACCTTCTAGCTTCCAGGGTTGAGTACTCGGCACATAGTCGGGCTAGTCGGCGAGGGGCCTTCTAGCGCCTAGGCAGCGAGTACTCAGCCTTCTAGACCTTCTTTTAGAACACTGCATGTTTATAGTTGTTAGTTTATATCATGTCTCGAATAGATTCTTGCATCTCCTACACTTTGTGAATATCATATGTCATTATTCATGTTTATGGAAGTCTTTGGCTCATGTAAACTCATGTTTTGTACATTTTGTATAAATCATGCATCTCAATGCATCTCATGCATCATCATCATACACATTGCACAAATATCTACCGTTTCACACGCATTCCTATTTGTGATCTTGTTTAATCGTTTTCCCATTCCCCGTCCGCCTTACATGTTCAAGGTTGAATATAAACATTTCACGAATCCCACAAATACTAAGTAGAGACTGACTCTCAGGTCGAGCAAGAAGGATGCCATAAAACCCTTCCCCTCTCGTAACTAAGCTACCGAACCTAAGATGGCGAAGACGGACTGGTTTCAAAACCTTATCCTAAAAATGAGGCACGAGTCATTCGAGTTCGGTTCCTCGGGGACAATCCGCTAAAACCCGGGTGGCAACTCCGAATCAAATTCCTCGGAGTGTGTGAAATCTGCAAAGCTTAGATTGGTGAGGGATTTGTAAAGCACTGTGAGTTCAATGTGTAATTACTATAGTGAAAGCTCTCCGTGGAGATACCCGTTTTGATTGGGGAACCACGTAAAAATTTGTTTGTCTATGTGTACGTTTCGTGTGTTTGGTTTGATCCTTGGGGCACAATAGTTCTCCTATTCCCCGCCGTTCCAACTCCATCATCGAATCGTCATTGCCGTTTTCGTTCTCATCTTTGGTTCGATTTGCTATGTGGTTTGATCTTGGATTGGGGTTTGGCACAGGGGATGGATTGGTTAGATTCATCAAAGAAGAAGAAGAATCAAGATTGGACTTTTCATCGTTTCCGCAAAGCACAGAGGGTGCGGATGCACAAAGTGAACGTTGGGGGGTGTATCCGCCCATCGCCTAGCCCACACCACAGGGGGTATAAGTGAAGTTTGACCTAAAAATAATGCGAACAAGCAGCAATTATGCACTAACGATAGAAATAGTCGCTGCAGTAAACCAAGACATAACAGTCCGAGAATTGCTGATGAGAAAACTAAAACTTGTCCGGCCAGCTTTATGATGGATAAAAACGATCCTCGTTACGATCATGAAGGCTACTTAATGAGAATGGGAAAGTGTCTTTACCGGTGCTTTCACAACGTCAGAGCAAACAAATAATGGCTGGGAAGAATGCCTCCAGCGATATTCTGTAAGTCTTCGTTCATTTCTTTCCTGACTTACTTGGAAATGCAAAGAGATAAACTCTTCTTCAAGTTTTAAAATTGCAGACTCCAATATCGCAATATCGGATAACAACTCCAGAGCCTGCAGAATGAGGACAACCAATTGATATACTTCTCTAACAATTTTCTTCCTCTTTTCGATCAAATAGAAAGAAGACAAAAATACAAAAACGTACGAGGACAAGAAGTTCACAAAAATCAAAAGACAAGGAAATAGTGAAAACTACACAGACTTTCCAACCTCTATATCAACTATGCCTTGTATTCCACTCAATTTGAGATAGACTACATGAATCTTTGTTGCCATTCAGCTCAATTTAGTCTATTTTCCCGGAACTCTCTTCACTGGTGCTACCCCAACCAATTTACAAACACTTTCATTCTTAGCTTAACTGGCATCATTCTTACCTTACATCCACCTATACATTCTTATTTTAGCTACATTCATTTTATTATGTATCGCTCCTTAGTTTCCAAGATTTTGTCTCATTTAGTGATGTTGGCTTTATAGTTGTTCTACATATATTTTCTTCCAATCCTGTACATAAACGTCGATTGCATAATACCCCAGAAGAAACCCTCTACTTAATCCAACTTACTTTCATCTATTGGTTACATCGTCTGTGATCTCTCTGTCTTTTCAAATAATTATGCCAAGATTTACCAAAACGTTCCCTTTTTTGGCATCTCACAACTTGCTTTGACCCACTTTTGACTCAAAGCTGAGTCTAGGCGTAATCCTACTATAATTAATACTTCACTTATTTTTCGCCCACACAATCTAACTATGGTCCCCAGTTGCTGTTTATCACCAACTTCCATCGCAAGGCCCACCATATTGTGTGACGACCAGAATATCACCAACTCCTCAAAATAAACAATCATTCCAAAAATTACAACAAGACTAAAAATAAATATATTATGGACCCTAAAATCTCCTAAATAAAACGAAAAAACCCTGATTTCAAAGAAGATCTCTAAACAAACCAAATCCTTCAAATACTCCAATTTGGCCACTACCAATCCGTCCCCGACCTGAAACTATAAATTATGTGGCCAGTATACAATACAACAGAATAATATTCTGAAAGACTGAAAGACAATTGGTTTAACATGGTCAACAACATATCTTGATTAACGTGTGACCTCGTACCCGGCTTTCCTTGTACATAAACAGAGACTGAGCCCCCCCCCCCCCCCCCAAACCATTGCCCTTCGACCTTTCTGATATACCTTGAATAGACTGTCGGCTGATCTCACTTTTTTTATGTACCAAGTAGCATCAATAATAATTCATCGAATTCAAAGATGGCATGAGGTCAAATAAATAGTAAAAAGTGGGGATAATGAAGAAAATACTCTTGAGATTGGAGCACATTGTATACTTTTGGAACCTGAAACAAAGATTGTGACCATAGGATATCTAGTCTTGCCGCCACAAAGAACATATTAAAATATCAAAAGGATCACATATCATTTTGCCATTTGATCTTCCAAAATCAGTACCACATCACTACCAATTTGCTAAAAACAAAGAACTGTCCTGGGGAAGGCGGATGAACAAGGGAAGAGACTAAAAGAAGCTCGTTCAATCCAGCAAGACCAAACTGGAAATGGTGGGGAACTATTATGGTGGTCAACAAGACAACGAAAGGCTGATCAGGACTATGCATATGATGTACCTACAGAATATGAAAACAAGGGGCTTGACTCCCACTGTGGAAGCATCTCCAAGCATAGAATGGAAAAAGTTACTTCAAACTGATAAAGAAGAGTCGGCGTTGAGAGTACGTATTGAAAGGGAGTCAGCGGACGATTATAGAAAGTTCTGGATTTCACTAGTCTTCCAGATTCTTCCAGAATACTTTGATTCTGACTAGAAACTTCCAGACTCCCTCAGAATGTTCAGGGCCATGATAGAACCTTTCGGAAACTTGTAGAAACATATATAGCTATGATCTATGATGGAATCTTCCAGGTTTCTTTGGAAACTTCTAGAACTCTTGTTCTACAGTTTTTTTTTTTCCCCCGTAGAAAAGTCTTTTGCTCCCTAGAAACAGGAAGCGGGAGCTCATTGTAAGACCGTAAGTAAGAGACACTCAAGTGTGAGAGTGTCCTTGCGGGGTGTTTTGTACAACTGAGTCTGCACTTGTGTAATCTTGGGTGTCCAAGCTCCACAAGAAAGAGTTGGAGGAAAAGAAGAAACCACTGAGATGTAGAGGTCAAACATTAGATAAAACACATTCATCCCTGTAATAGTATCTTGAACTACACATTTATCCTTAGTCCTTGGAATAGTATCTTGACTTTGTCTTACCCAGAAGACCAATGCATTATCACTCACTTTAACCAGAAGAAGAAAGGTTGATTTTTTTTATCGAACTACAAATGTACACCCTCTAGCTTGAATGAATGGAAGTGAACTTGTCAGATAGACCAAGGAGAAAAACAATGATTGAATACAAACAGAATTCAGCATTTCAGCTGCAATGGTTACTCATCCAATCACCTAAAAGGATTATTAGATAAAAACTAACTCCAAGAGCAACCTATTTATAAACTTACATGATGGGGAAGGTGTGATACACCGGGTGGTTTTACAGCATTATTTTCGAAAGCATTTTCCAGAATAGCATGCAGTTCCATTTCTTCTTGCAGTTGCTGCTGTAATCTTTGCACCTATAGAAAGGACTACCATTAGGAAGCATGTTATGCCACAATAACAAAATTGCTGAGAGGATATGTTCTCAACCCACAAGCGACACAATTTTGACATATTCAAACAAAGTTCTTCCCACAACACACGCACACAAAGACTATAAGCTTTGCATATAAAATTTATCCAACAACTCTTACTGATATCAGGAACCAAGAAGAGAAACAATGTCAAAACAGTAATCCCCGCATTGAAATCAATAAATACTTGGGGGGAGAACTACTGCACGTATGACATTATCTTCCTCCAATTTAAAGAAAGCTATGTTAGAAACGGCGGGGTCACTGGGGTACTTTTTAGCTTCCGTGTGTAATGAGCAATTTAAAAAAATACAATACAAACAACTAGAACACTTTAGTATTTTTTTGGTATTCTAATCCTTATAAAGCAGCGCCAAGGAGATGCAACCCGATCAATAAAAAAAAGGCCTAAATCAGCTATACAGAAGGGAAAAAATGTTTAAAACCCCTCTAAAATGCCTCTGTAAGATCAAAAAAATGGACAGCACATGAGAACCTATTTAGGAAAAAGAACAATTATATACACTTTAATTTGATGAGCCCCCTCTCTCCCACCAGAAGTTTTAGTTGTCTCAACAGCCCACACTAATCACGCTGACGCAGAAGGCACCGTGTCTTCCTCCTCCCCACTCAACCTCCTCTCCAAGATTAATAAAGCTTGCTCATCTTACAAGGGGAAACCCACTCCAACCACAAAACTCTATTATCCGCCGCATCCCCATCATTCAAATCTCATCTAAGGCAATATCCAGAAGAATAAAGCTGACATCTACCTTGAGATAGCGATATGAATTGCCTCTTCATTCATCACAATCAGCGCTATAGCTTTAATCGTAAAAGAAAAGGAATACAAAATATCCTGAAGGACCATACCCTCCAAAAAACAGAGAGGGCTAAGCCACTTTGAGAGAAAGTGAGAGCTGAGTAAGCCACATCCAATTTTTCCTCTCCATACCTCATTGGAGAATCAAAAGCTCCACACTTCCCACTTAGTTTGCAAGTCTCTGTCGATTTACCCTCACATCCTCATAGACAGGGTACCACTAGAAAAACCAACAAATTGACACTACTAATAGTCGAAAGCATTTTCCAATGACCACTCAACAACCTTCTCAATCTTTTTAAGTCACAAGAAACAGAAATTTGTAGACGATGAATTTGACAGGGGCAAGGACAACAAGGCAATTGGCAAGTTGACCTCAAGTGCACAACACTCTAGAGTCAAGAGAAAGAAGACCACCCAAGACCTGCTTCAATCTTCAGATATAGTACTATATTCACTTGGCAATCAGGAATTTAGCATACAAATACTATTCATACAAACTTTGTACACGTTCGTAAAACTCCATCTGTATTAGATTGCCCGTGCATATGACAATAGAAAGGTAGTGGAGTCAAGACATATCAATATACTTTGAGACTTCAATAAACAGCTTGTACTAACAAGCCAAAATACACAGGGGGTATGACCTAAGATCTACCAGAAATACTCCAACTGCTTATCAACTCTGAAACATAATTTTAGTAAACAACAAACAAAGAAACGTGCCTAATATTATCTCACAAGCGCACCTCAAGGAAGGAGAGATACTTACGTCATTCTCAAGTTGCAATCTATAAATATAACCACCAATGGTTTTTGAGGATAATTTGAGAGTTAAAGCCTCACCAAGAAAATCCGTCAACTGAAATTAAGCAAATCAATATTATCTGTTGTTACTAGGAATTTAATTGGGTGAAAGCAAGGAAAAGAGAACCAATATAGAAGGAGTTACTTACACAGAAGGAGTTATCATTGCGACTTTCATCTGGGTTATTTGACTCGATTTCCGAATTACAAGAATCAGAATTAGAGGCAGCACATTTGATAGTACTGTCACCTCTGATGCAGAAAACAACAGGCAAAAAGATTATAGACCAAGATTCGAGTTGGGTTTAAGTGTAAAAGACTGTTTGGAAATAAGAGAAGCTAGGAAGAGCAAATATACAAAGAATGGAGAGAACTCACAAAACAACAAGTGTCGAGTCACACATTGAGTAAATGTCATGTGGGGGTTGGTGTTGGTTCAGAGGAGACACTCGAGGAAAGAACAACCCCAAATTTCACGAACAACCCCAAATTCCTCAAGATTACCCTAAAACTCTCAAATCAACCAAATGGTTGCAGTTTTTTTTTGTTTGTTTGTTTGTTTGAGAAGACTGCAACTTTCACCCCCAATCCAAACACTCTCTACCGACAGAGAGAGTCGAAAGGAAAAACAATGAAGTCCATTACATATGGAATTGGGAGATGCAGATAACGAG